>OX401968.1:26633804-27233804 GCA_947859335.1 Tortricodes alternella | reverse complement strand
CCGGTCAAGCGCTGTTATTTCATACATGTAACAGAGCCCGTTTTAAAATAATTCTTATTATTTTCATTTTAATGTTTACCAAAGATATAATTAATGAATCATATCTGATATCGAAACCAGTTTATTAAGTAACTTCTTTTGATTTGCGTCTATTTCCAAATATTCCAACTTTCTACGCTCGAATAAGTTTTAGGAGAGTTACAGTGTCACAGTTATAGTTACCACTAAAACTCAATTTTCATCTATTTAGATTTATAGTATTATCCTTTGCGCAAAAATAGATGTACCAGACTAGACAGGCGGCCACCGCGAAAGTAATTAGTGCCACAAAAAGCGGACAAGTACGAGTTAAACTCGCGTGGAGAGGGTTCCGTTCCGTTCATGATTATCTAAAATTTACTACGTTACTTTAAATACCAAAGACTTCTTATAGATTTTCCTGTAATCTATAGGAAGAAAACTATTTTCTGTAATTCTTTCAAAATTTTAGCCCCAGTAGTTTCGGAAATAAGGGGGGAGGGAATGGTCAATTTTCGCCTATTTTCCTAAATAACTTCTAAACTATTTTACTTGAAATTCAATAAAATATATATTTAAGATCCTCGCAATAAGCCCTTTCATTTGATATGTCACACGATATAGATTGCATAACTTTTTTTTAATTTTCTAATTTACCCCCCAATAGGGGCCCAATGTTTTAAATTCATATATTTACGTCACGCGTCCGTGTTGAAGTCACCGACTTACATATGTATACCAAATTTCAACTCAATCGGTCCAGTAGTTTCGGAGAAAATTGGCCTTGACACACGGACAGACAGACATGCGAGTGATCCTATAAGGGTTTCGTTTTTTCCTTTTGAGGTACGGAACCCTAAAAACATCCCGAAGCTAAGATAGTCGCGGTGAATTTCAACATAAAAACAAGAATACATTGCCCTAGTTAGAAACACTGATAATTTGTAGGTACGGTGCTACGTGTAATTTCCACCGGAAATCGAACCCAGAACGCTTGAAGATACCTGATAACGCCCAGGGTAAACGTGCTCCGATCGAATGTGAGGATAGCGGACCTTTTTCTTGATTTAAATGCTTGCTTTACGGGGATTTACTATATTACACATGAAGCACATTGTCGAAACATGCAGATTAATAGTAGATTGTGTCACAAGAGAGCAAAATGATAAATTTTCGTCGAGGGCGGTGTATTGGATTCAGAGCAGATTCAAGCATTAAGACAAGACGAAAATTTATTTTATCTACACCCATATCATAAAACCTCCATAGTGTAATCAAAAACCGTAGGAAATGACCACCATTTTGACAACCATTTAAAACGAGTGCTGCAATGTTATTCCCGTATCGTTTTTAGTATAGAAATGAGATTAAATTTGGAACAGCTGTCAAAACTCAAGTCGGTCTCTATTCTAGTATCCATAGATATTAAAACAGTTATTGATACGAAACGTCAATTAAGTATGTTTTTTTAATATAAACTGCACAATATTTGATCTCGAGTGACGTGAGAATAGAGACTTCATCCGTTTGTCTATGATTTAAAAAAAAATGGTCTTGACGGAGGACGCCGCCATGTTGGTGTTTTGCTGAACGAAAGTAGAATTGTTGTTGAATTGAATAGAAAAAGTTGTTTGTAATTTACATTTTAGTTGAAAATATGAATAGTAAGTAGTCTTCTCGGAGTGTGTGTGATGTGAAAATGCGCAGGATATCGGAAATATGCAGCCACGATTGCAACAAATAACTTGTTGCCAGAAAATATTGTTTCTGAACCCATCATGGAGGATTTATAATATGTGTGTAGATAAAGTTATGTATGCAACTCTGCATAATTCGTAAACTCGCCTATCGGCTCGTTTCATGAAAACCGCACTAGTGTTTTAAGGCCTATCATTATGCAACCGTTGCATAAACTACTATTGATACACAGGGATTTTATTTGCATTTTCCTAATAACCTTGACTTCACCTGTGAGTAAAATGCAAATAAAATGCCTTTAAAATTATAGGACAAATTTTAATATAGATATTTTAAAAATTATTTATCTTGACATGTAATTTGGGTCGCCTATCTTTAGCATAATATTAAATATTATTAATATTTAATAATTTGTTTCGTAATAACTCTAATATAGCATAAACACTTTAAACTTTTGAACGCCACAGTCGGCTGTAGCCGGCAGCAGATTTCCGTGCCCCAGCCCTAACATGCAAGACACAAAGATAAGTTAAACCCGTTTATCTCTATGACTATCTCTTTCGTCGGCGCTAGTGTGACGGAGAAGCACTTAGAGATAAGACGGTTTAACTTACTTATCCCTTTCGGCTACAGCCGTCACTCAGCGTCCGTAGCATGCTTTCTCGCATATTGAATCATGCTGCCTTAATCGTTGTGATCACCTGAGTGTTATTCGGACCGCACCCTCATACTGACCATGTTTTTTTTTGACGTTTAAGGTTTCAGTATGTTGACGTCAAGGAGCTCGTAAACAGGCTAGTGTTTTTTGGCAATTTTATTGCTGCAATTCGGGCTAGTCTTAAAATGATTACATATTTACATCACTAATGGATACAAAAAGTTCGAATGTAAACTTATGAGGATAGCCCGAATTGCAGCAATAAATTGCTGAAAAACTAGCCCATTTACGAACCCCTTCACATGTTTTAGACAACAAAATATAGACAGCCAAAAATATTGTTTAAAAAATGGTCAATGACCGAATTCGTAACTTATATTTATTTCCTTGATAGTAAAGCTTTCAATTAAACTCACCGCATTTCTCTTATTCTGTATGAACATTCGCTTGGTGAGAATGAGGAACTGCATGAGGAAGGTGGTCGGGAACTCCATTTTTGTCTGGTCATTTGCCACGTGCTCTACAAATATCCTTTGGATCGACTCGTCCGAGTGCAACACCGGCCGTCTACAAAAGAAACGTCACTAAATGTTTATGGGCTTATTACACCTTCCTAAATGTAGTCACTTACGAGAGGGATGCCGCAATACGTTAGATACGTATAGAGATCTCAATCACATTCCAACGTTTTGTGGCGTCCCTCTCGTATGTGACTGAATTTAGGAAGGTGTAAAAAGCCCATTATCGATTTCTCTTATTTTATCTGTATTACATTATATCAACCTGAACTATATCTAGGTTTACATTTTCAATATTTTCTATTACGTTAATAAATTAAGAAATAATGATGACTTAGTATTTTTCATACTAAAACTATAACGTAAAAGTAAAAAAAAACCTAGCTTTTGACCTAACCCCATTTTTTTTTTTTTGTTACAAACGGTTTATATTTAAAAGGGTTTAAAGCTTTTATGAAAAGTAGGATGTTTGGCGTTCGTAGTGATTTGCCCTATTAACACACAACCTTTCAATAACAACTAAAGCAAAGCAAACACGCGTTCCACTAGCACAATATCCGTGTTCCAATTAAGATAACAGCGATGAACAATGCATGTACGAATTTGCTAACAGGGGATACAAGTTGGCTGCTTAATCGCTACCTTGTACCACTTCATAGTACAAGATTGATACATGACTCGAAGACTTCGCCCCGTATTAGTCTGCGCTTAAGACGGATGTCGTACTTAAGTAAGAAAATACATACTTGAGTTCGGGATCAGTCTTGAGCGCATACTATTAAAAAGGGGTCTAAGCTTTTAATTACTTTGCAACATTTCCTATCCAACTAATATCAAATAATATCTTTCAGGTTCAAACCATTGAAGTCGATTTTTATCAGCGTTTAGATATCTAATTAGGTAATTTGGCATACATAAGTCATTCCCATGACATTACAATATTAGATTCCATCAGGGCTAGGCATCTCGTAGCTCAGTTGGTTAGAGCTTTTTCTTGAGGTGAAGGGAAGTGTCACGGGTTCGGACCCCACCTAGGCATTTACCTTTTCTCTAAGTCTCTGCTGCTTAATACAATTCTTAACACTGACCGATAACGCACAGTCTTAACCGCAGGGTCTAGAAGCAAATTCGGATGGTTCCTGACGGGCCCTACCAATACGATGGGCTATCGCACGGGTTGGGTAGGGTCGATCGTGTAGATGCCGTTGCCGATGGGAATCCTATCCAGTGATTTATAAATATTTTTGACTGTAAGATTTTTTTATGTGGCTGTATGTATTGTGTGGATATAGGGGGGATACCCAAAGATTACACAAAATCCTCCCCCCCCATAAACTACATCCTGTATCCGCCCCTGCCAACATAATTATTTTTCGAAGTGCTTACTTATGGACTTACCTATAGTGGTATAATTCTTCGTAACTTTAGGTAAACAAATCACAGCTTATGACTACTAAAGTATTGTCTTTGACGAATTTGCCGTTATCGTAGCCCTCGGCGTGGTTATATCAGGTGATTATTGTGTTTTGTGAACTGTATGTTTGTGTTTTCATAATGAAGTTTAACTACTTCCTTGTTTGTTTTGTTTGTTATACTTCCGGTTGTAGTTTGGAAAGTCTCTTGAACTAACTAAATCAGTAAAACTGTAGGATGGTGGTTGTCATCGCTTACTTTGAAAGAAGAACCCTCGCCTCAATTTTGAGTATAAATTTTGACATATAAAATATCCTCCTCTAGCTCCTCTGCTGCACTGGGAGTGAAGAAATAGCATAGAATGCGTGCAGATGCTTATCATCCTGGCATGTCGTAAAAGTCGACTAAGGGACGGGTCCTCTCACACATGGTGGAGTATCTGTATGGGCGATGGGCTGATCACCTGTCACCATACGGTTCATCATACCATCTGAGGACTAATTAATCGAACGTGGCCACAAGTAGTCTTGTGGCTCTGCCCACCCCATTAGGGATTTCGGGCGTGATGCTATGTATGTATGTATGTATAAAAATATAGATGATTTATCGGAATTTTGAAATAACGGTAGATAACAGCTTGCAACAATGTTGGTGTTAAACTAGTTTTTACTGAATCTATTATTAGTCTCGCAATAACTACGAAATTAATTGAATAAGTCACGCTCAGATTCTGAAATTTTGCATGTACTATAAATTATTATTATAGTAATAATAATAATTTATTTCGGTTATTTTACACTATGGTGTCAGTCAAAACAAAAAATAAACCAATGATAATGCTACACTGACAAAAATTTACTAGGCGTCCTTACACACTATCACTAAAGGTAAGAAAGATGATTTAACGAGACCGAATTAAAATTTTAAGGCAGCATTCATTTTAAAACTTAATTATAATCACGAAATTTGGAATCATATCAATTTTCATCAGGCCGGTGCCTATACATCGCGATGAAAAAATATTGGCCAAAATTTAATATTACGTAGCATCAAGATTATGATTTAAAGTTCTTAGCAGCTTATAATTTCATGACTTTCACAAGATCAAATTAATGTCAATATCGTCAAACGCCGTATGTACGCTCCACCGCGAACTTTCGATTAGATAATACCCAAAATGTTATCTTCGGATTACTAATGTATGGGCAAAAAACTTTTCCCAAAGTATCACATCCCAAACTATTTTACTCAAATTATCATTTGGCAAAAAATTATTAGTCAAAACAGTTTATCGCAATTTTACAGTTAGCAAAAATATTTTTTGATAAATAAGTACTTAGGTACATAAGGGACACAAGTTAACCCTAACCTAACCTATCCATGAAAAAGCAAAATGATGCCAAATGATAATTTGACCAAATGAATAAAATGCGAAATGTAAATGTGCTAAAGATTCATTTGGAAAATGAAACTACTGCGATAAGTTTTTTGGGAAGTGGAATTTGGCGAAAAATATTTTGCCCAAAGGGCAGTACCCCGTTATCTTAATATCTTATTCTCAGGAATATAGAACACGAAAAAAGGTGAAAGTGGCTCAACAAGTAGACTCGACAAAATAATCGAATCAGAGTTTCGTTTTAGGTTTGATCTATTTCGTTCTTATGTATTGGTTGCTTGGTGATATTGGCTCGAATGGCTCGTGAATAACTATATCGTCCAAAATATGTACATTCTTCTATTAAAGCTCACTCATTAATTCTTAAGAATCGCTTTTTTATAAATCTTACCGTCCTCCTCTAGCAGTGATTCTGTCCAGCTTCCTGCACAGCTTCCCATTCTGGCACAGCTCCGACATCTGAGCAGCCGCCTCCAAGTCGCCCAGCAATGTCTCCAGCACGAAATCAGCAGGGTTGTACGTGGTGGGGCAGATGTGGCCAACTTCAGAAAGGAATGGTACTAGCAACGGGGCCGCACCCTGGGAAAAAGTCGTTATTATAATAGCGTTAATAATAATAGCGTTATTAATTAATTTTATAATAGCGTTGGGGTATTTTCAAACGAGTATGTAGAAGATTTATCTTAATATTCGCATGAATACTGGGTCCAACTCGAAACGGTGTCAACTAAATTTAAAATTCCCTAAACTTAAAATAAGAACCGTCAAACTCGATTTTGTATAGCAAAATTGAGTTTGACGTTTCTTATTTCAAATTAGCGACTTTTAAATTTAGCTAACATACTTTCGAATTAGCCCCACTATGAGTAGTTAAATGTTAAATACGTTTTTAAATAAATATTTAAACATATCTCCACAATATACTTTTCAAACCATCTAACGGGATGACTGAAGTCTGCCGGTAGGTTGAAAGCATTGTACATTTCGGCCCTGTTTTATAAAGTTACAATTTTACGGTTAAAATCTGGCAACACCGATGACAAATACTGTTCATTTGCCCAGCAGTGTTGCCATTTTTAATTAGTAAAATTTAACCTATTTTTATGTAATGCTGCAGCTGCCTTCGAGGAAGATACCTATTATTATCGAGTTGCTTAGAACTCAAACAAATTTAGGTATAAATAAAACATGGCGTAAAAAGTTTAAATCGGAAAAATTAAATAGGAATAATTTAATTGAATACAGAGAAACGTTAGCAATTTACCCATTTCATGCGACGCAGACTTCAGCCTGATTAGTCCCGTTTATACGAAATAACAAAGTATGTTTTGGAAACTTTTTTGCACCAAATGCTGCCCGAGTATTTATCGCAGTTAGAAACAAGTTAGTTCAGCGTACACAAAAACCGCTAGACTGGGCTTAAGGACTTCGCTGTAGGGAATTAAACGACCATAGTAAAAGCTGTTGCGCTTTTCGTATGCAAAAACTATCGTCGGTCTGACAAAGGATTCGCTTAAAAGGTTGTCGTGATTTTTTTAATAGTAACGAGCTTTTGAAAAAATCTCCAAAACAGATATTTAATTAAAGGTATATTATAAAACTGTTTTCTTACTACGCCAGTCTTTACAAATTACAAGAAATGTCGGATTATGTTTGTCCTTATCATAAACCAGTGACATTTTTATCCGTGTAAAAGGACTTACTTTACAGAACAATTATGCGATCGATTACACAAACGTGATTCTTCCTATTCGTGATTCCCAAACAATATGGATTCCACACAACTGCAGTTTACTACATTCGGGATTCTACACAGCCGTTATTTTAACGCAATCGGGATTCTTCTTATTCGTGATTCTACACAATATGGATTTCACACAACTGCAGTTTACTACATTCATGGTTCTACAAAGCCGTTATTTTTACGCAATAATAGCATTTCATATTACCTAATGGCGAACTTACCATTATGAGTATCTAGATATGCAAACTCCTTGGTTGAAATACTTGATAAGATTAATATAAATAAGGGCTGTGTAGAATCACGAAAGTAGTAAACTGCAGTTGTGTTGAATCCATATTGTGTAGAATCACGAATAAGAAGAATCCCGATTGCGTTAAAATAACGGCTGTGTAGAATCACGAATGTAGTAAACTGCAATTGTGTGGAATCCATATTGTATGGGAATCACGAAATGGAAGAATCGCGTTTGTGTAATCGATCGCATAATTCTTACAGGAATTAATTACCCAAAACATACATACATACATACATACATAGCATCACGCCCGAAATCCCTAGTGGAGTGGGCAGAGCCACAATACTATTTGTGGCCACGTTCGATTAATTAGTCCTAAGATGGTATGATGAACCATATGGTGACAGGTGATCAGCCCATCGCCCATACAGATAGTCCACCATGTTGGGAGGGCCCGTCCCTTAGTCGACTTTTACGACATGCCAGGATGATAAGCATCGGCACGCATTCTATGCTATTTCTTCACTCCCAGTGCAGCATAGGAGCACCCAAAACATACTGATAGAAAATTTCGTACATCCCATTAAGACTTGTACATAATGTAAACAGTGTATAAAACCCAGTAGCAGTCGCTTTGTTCAGGTTAATAGTCACTTGGCGAGATTGTTTGCACGTCGAGAGCACAAATAGACGACATTATGCAAGTGAATGCGGCGCTTATCTCGGTGTCTATACTGTTCTACACTGCACACTGCACTGCACTGATGACTTAGTACAGAACCATTACCATGAGTTTATGGAAACTGTTCTCGCAATAGAAAATTATCGCTCTGTCCCTTTTACTTGTATCGGCAACAAGCAGTATTTCCGATAGATTTCGATAGCGAGAACAGGGCTCGTATCATGAGCTCTTAATTCCAGGCAGTTTCCGCTGTAAAATTAACTGCCTGGATAATTCGTATTATGAGCGGGCTAAAGCCGGTCTCTTTAGCGTGTTCATAATACGAATTTTCCAGGCAGTTCAGTTTACAGCGGAAACTGCCTGGAATTAAGTATTCATAATACGACTCCTGGGGTTGCATTATCAGCTCGTAATTCCAGGTAGTTTCTGCCGTACACTGAGCTGACTGGAAATATATATTATGAGCGCGCTATAGAGGGTGGCTTTAGCGCGCTCATAATACGAACTTTCCAGGCAGCTCAGTTTACGGCGGATACTGCCTGGAATTAATAGCTCATCATACGACTCATGCTCTCGTAAACTCATGGTAATGATACTGGTGACTTACTGCTAATACATTTCAGCAGGAGGTTCACACAGTGGTGAAATATTTGTTTCAACATATTTTCCTAAATGTCTGTGACTGTGTACTGTTTATGAATAAAGTGTCTTAGGTTTTCCATAATTTCCTTTAAGCAGTACGTATCTCATTCAATTCTTTTACAATAACTTGAATTACTAAAACGTTTGTTTGTTAGCAAGTTATATTCATTTATTCAGTAATAGTCATACATTGTCAACATTATTAGAATGATCAAAAATTGGGTGCATACATTAACTCATGCAATTATATAATATAAGTAATTCACAAATTAACATAAAAAATAAATGAAAAAATAAAAAAAATAAAATGAAGTCATCTTATCTTCTAAATATTCGTACACAGAATAGTAAGCCTTCTGGATTAGCCACTGTTTCAGTCTGCGTGTGAAGCAAGAGTCCGATTTACAGTTAACAATTAATAACGGGATTTTATTGTATACCTGGGGACCCATGACCTGTAGGGATTTATTGCATTTCTGCAAACGCTTCCGGTCGGTATCTAGGTGCTGCTCCCTTAGGTCACACTTTCGCTGCCCGATCCATTTTTTTTTAGGAAATTCCGTAAGATTCCGCCTGACGTACTTGGCTACCTCACGAATGTACAAACATGGTACCGTCAAGACTCGTAGTCGTATAAAGTGTTGTTTGGCTAATTAAACTAGCTTAGCTATTGTTGTGCAAGATTCCTTACGCACACTCCTTATCGCTTCGCGCGTCGTCGTCTGAGTGCACCTTTAATTATAAGCAGCTGCGTATTTTATTCATAGGAGCTGCGGCCATAAGAGCGCTCTGACACTCTAAAAAAATCTCGGCTTTTTAAGCGTCTTCAATAAGCGTCTTCAAAAAAAAGGAGGACGGTCTCAATTCGGTTGTATTTTTTTTTGTTTGTTATATCAATACTCCGTCATTTATAAACCGATTTAGAAAATTATTTTTTTACTCGTTAGGGTATATCTCCAGTTTGGTCCCGTTGTAGTCAAAGTCGAGTTATGATAAGAGGATCTATGAGGGATCGATGGAACTCTTCAAATATTATAGGCAAGCATATAGCAATTTTAGTATTTTCTGTAATAACGCAAGCAGTTACGTTCCAAAAGCATTATTTGGTGAAGTGGAACTGTTGATGAAGACCATAGATGATCACGGGAACTCCTAAATGTTGAGTATTTCACGGTTGGCGATTAAATTCCTGTATAAAGTTCTGAGCAACTTATGTCCTTGAAAATGTCATGAAGTAAAATTGAGGAACCAGGAGAACTCCTCAACGATTGACATCCTTGCACCGTGGATAGCAACAGTTTGTAAATGGTGATGAGCAATTGGCATTATGCTATTGTTACTTGATGTAGTAAATGTGTGTCGTTAAATCACAGGATAATAAATCAAAATGTGAAAAAAAAAACTTTTCAAAGGCTATTTGAAGTCGGTTTTTTTTTTATAAATTATATGATTATTTAATGTACGAGTATCATTATGCTACGGGTTGAGATTAAATATTCGGTATTTTTTACTGAATTGAATTGAAATTGAATTTTATGAACAAAGGCGACCAAATATTTATGGTATACACTATCAGTGTTGGTTAATGGTTATATTCAATACAATATAAATTTTACCTCGCCCTAAGCCTAATTTCCGACTTTAAAACGTCTGGCAGCAAAGTTATCCTTCATTTTAATCTAAATCATAACTACCAACCCTTTGCCGGCTTAACATCAAATAAAACTCTTATTTAAGCCGAAGCTGTGCAAAAACCGGTCTCATAAAACTCAACTAAGGAGTTTAAAGACTAGAAACTTCAATTACAAGTTCCTCTTGGTCCAGAACATCTGACACGGAGCCGGCTGAGTTAAACGGATCTTATTAAATTCCATGTTAATTTCAACTTGAAGGTAAATTCACTTGTGAGGTTAGTTACGGTGCTCTTTAGATGTAATACAGTTTAGTCTGCGGGTCGATGTACTTTGTCAGACAAACAAGCTTGCATTGGAGTCAGACCCATTCAATCAATGTTAAAAAAATTGAGTGGCACGAACTTTTAAGGATAACAAAGAGAGTTTAACGCCCGTTGCCTGCAATTTCATTCGTGGAATATTCCATCCAATTGTACAATAAATAGCAATCTACTTGCAGCAGGAACGTTTACAAATCTATACAAATAAATACAATTGAAGAGTCTGTTTGTAATGGCAAAGTAATAGCTTTTTACTAAATGCATGAAAGTATATACGGTACCTATTTATAACTCCATCGATTTTGTATTGATGGTAGCGCCGCACATGGTAACTTTCCAACTTGTATTACTTCACTATGAACACTTTCGCGCGCAACTTTAGACAGCCACAGCGCGCAATGTTGAGGATGGGCGCGGACGAGATATATTGAAACCACCAGGGCGTCTATTCGGAAACGTCTAAGTGATATTGCAGCGAATCGCGAGCGAGATTCGCGTCCCGCTCTTACGCGTTACTCATCGTGCGGAAGAGTAGGATGAGAATCTTGCTCGCGAGTCGCTACAATATCACTTAGCGTTCCCGAATAGAGCCGCAGATCCGTATAACGATTACGACTTACCTTTATTTATATTGATCAGTGAAAATGAAAATGAAAATATTTCTTTTGCCTTCTTCTTCTTCTTAAGTGGCCACACGGGCTTTTTCACATGTCTGAATCTACCTGTGTTTATATGTATAGGTTTAAATATACTTAGGTCTATAAGATGCATTATGCTAACACTAAAAAATAGTGTTGTAAAAGACTCGAGCCCTGGAGTCCTAATTTTGTGGACTCGACTCACTTAATAGACGACTCGGTGAACTCGAAGACTCCGAGTCCCGAGTCGTGTCGAGCGTGAGTAAACTATCGACCGTGAGTCCAGCGACTCGAGTTTCCTCTATAGCTAGAGTCTTCGAAAAAACTGGAGTGTTTCACTGCGACTATTAGTTTCCAAATTAGACTCGCGGCTAGATTCACAATTAGACTCCGAGTCTAGCTGCGAAAATTTATTGTATTGTAATGTATTTATTGTATTGTGATATGTAATCGATTTTACATACTTACCTTGCCTCCTGGACAGTTTTGCGTTTTCCTGGACACTTCTAATAACTGTCCAAGATGAATCACTTTCGAATATTTCATACATGTTATGGGAACATTTCATACTACTTTTGAGAAAACATGTATTATTCAATAAAAGTAATTGTAATTGCAGAAAGTAATAATCAAACAATAATACGACTCGAGTACGACTCGTTACATTAAAGGACTCGAACGCAGAAAAAGGACTCGAGTCCTATACGAGACTCGCTTAGTTCTCGAGACTTGCTTGGTTGGAAGTTCTGCAATAAAGGGAGTTCTATTTACTGAGTCGAGTCTCGTCATTTGAGTTCTGAGTCGTAATAAAAGGACTCCCAGAACTCGAGTCCTCTACAACACTACTACAAAAGGTTTTGCATAGCATTTTTTATCCAGATAAAGGGATTCAAGTAATTGCAGTGGAAGAACTTTTTTTTTACTAATATACAATAAAGGCCCGCTCATATTGCGCCATGATGCCAGCGCGGCAGCAGCGCGACCTGAGCGCGGTGGTACGCCATTGTGTTGCTTGAATTATTTCCAAAAGCTAGAATTTACATCAACTTAGGTAATTAGTCATCAAACGATACAAGACAAGATGTCCAAAAGTCTACTTTGTTGTATAATTAATCAATACATGTAAAACAGTACCATGACTTACTTATAGACAACGCACAGCCTAAACGGGTGATCCCAGAGGTTTGAAATTTGGAGGAGATATTCCTCGAGTACCTTATAGGTGCATTAAGGAGGGATTTTTCGAAATTCCACCCCTGAAGGGGTGAAAAGAGATGATAAAGAGTGTATGGAAAATAGCTAAATAGCGGGCGAAGCTATGGCGGGTCCATTAGTTAATTATAAGCATGTTAGGCAAACAGCTAAGTTCCTAATAAACAATAATTCAGAGCATACATGTTATCGATTTTGGATTAATGTCCAGGAGTGATTAATTGATTGGTGTGATTCTTGTGACTTTGGTATTTAGGCCGTAGCCGTTAATTAACAAGGCACATATCGTACAAAATACGCATAATTGAAAATCGAAACATAAGCAAAATGTCGTTTTGTACGCACTAAGGCATTTTTTCAACTCGAAAATACAATTCCGAATCCTTACATCAGACGACCTCATTTGACTACGAAAACCACCGAGACTGATAAAAACCAAAGAAAATAATGACAATGGCAAAGCCCTGGGCCGAACCTGGTTATTATTGTGCTTCTAATTGGGAATATTGACCGGAATGCAAGACGAATGCAAAACCTTTGAAATACAATGCCAAGAAATCCTTGAAATACGTTGTGAATAATTGAAATATCGTTATTGACTGTTGAATGAAGCAATACCCTGCTTATTTACCGTTATTGGAATGTCTTTGAGATTGTGGCCCTTTGAGGCCGCTCTCGAGTGCGACAACCAAATGGAAGGATATTGAACTCAGAGTATTTGCGATGGTAAATTAGTATTGAGCTTCAGGTCGCATTTTGAACTATTTCATTTGGATTTCATGACGTGCCAATACATTGTGATGCGTTATCTTTTGCGCGGTGCTGATTGCACCCGTATCCCGCAGTATTAGAAATGGCATACATTATTTTCTGTTTTGCATTATTATTTGTAATTTTGTCTATCGCATGCGCACTGTTTCTCTCATTAACTCCAATGGAAGAGATAAGGGATAAGCTCGCCTTTGTACATTCCATATGTTAAACTGCATACGACACAGTGTTTACATACATACGTATTACGTATTAGACGAGAATTTAAAATTACTACCTAAACTATCTGAACTCAATATACGGTTGAGTCCAACGGTAATAACTTGGAAATCATTGTGAATAGTATCGAGCAAAGTTTTGCAGACGTCTAATTTAACGTCGATATATGATATATATCTTAATCTGCAAACATAAGACAAGAACACTACCAAAACGAAGCAGTATTCCAAATGGCACACCAGGTTGTTTCCAAACAGCCTAATAATAATTTTAAATAATCCATCAAAAAATGTAGCAAAAGTTTAAGACAAGTTTAAAAGGACGGCGAAAGACCTACAGTTTAACATACAAAAGGCAATAAAGATTTTCAGCCCTTAAATGTTAACCGAATTTGACAAATTTTTGATAGGTCGCAGTCTGATCAAAATCTAGATTTATACGTTTTGGGTTTTTCAATTTAATCAATAAATTCAGTTTTATTGTGGTTTCAGTGTTCTTATACAATACTAATTTCGGCAATTATTTGACTTTGTTGATCTTTAATCAATATTCAAAAAACGTATAGACCTAGATTTTGTCGTGACTGACAAACCTTTCAAAAATTGGTCAAAATCGGTTAACATTTAAGGGGTGGAAATCGATATCGCCTTTTGTATGAAAAGCCGTAGGTTCACACTCCACTTAAAACAATGAAAGGCAAGTAGGTACTTATTATGATTTTACTTTTTAATCCTGGCAAGAAGATTCATGATTAGATTACAACGAAAACTTTGATAACTAGTAGTACTGTATTAGGAAATTACGCATATTCCATATGTCACATTATTTATTTCAAACTTGGCATCGATTTCAACTCTTTTTTAACCGACTTCAAAAAAAAAGAGGAGGTTCTCAATTCGGTTGTATTTTTATTTTATTTTATTATTTTATGTTTGTTACTTCAGAACTCCGTCATTTATAAACCGATTTTGAAAATTCATTTTTTACTCGTTATGGTATATCTCCAGTTTGGTCCCGTTGTCGTCAAAGTCGAGTTATGATGAGAGGATCTACGAGGAATCGATGGAACTCTGCAAATATTATAGGCAAGCATAGAGCAATTTTAGTATTTTCTGTAATAACTCAAGAAGTTACGTTACAAAAGAATTATTTGGTGAAGTGGAACTGTTGATGAAGACCATAGATGATCACCGGAACTCCTAAATGTTGAGTAATTCACGGTTGGCGATTAAATTGCTGTATAAAGTTCTGAAGCAACTTATGTCCATGAAAATTCATGTAGTAAAATTGAGGAACCAGGAGAACTCCTTAACGATTGACATACTTGCACCGTGGATAGCAACAGTTTGTAAATGATGATGAGCAATTAGCATTGTGCTATTGTTACTTGATGTACTAAATGTGTGTCGTTTAATCACAGGACAATAAATAAAATGTGAAACAACAACTTAGGTAGTTTTCAAAGGCTATTTGAAGTCGGTTTTTTTATTTTATAAATTATAGATTATTCACATAGGAATTAACTTCAACCCTCACTTTTATCCCCGTCCAATTTTATCAGTCATAATAATTACGTTCAGGGAATTTGGCCTTCATTTTAAAATTAATGTTTTAGGTGAATACGTTCAGAAGACAGCAGAGGCATTAATTTGTATCGTATATTAGGTATATTAAAACGTACGGGCCCGAGAACACCCCTTTTTCTTCATTATACGCTCAGAGCACACGTCGGCTGGTACTGACAACCCTGTTTTGTGGCGCCAATCTTCCACATCCAATTGTTTTTACATTTGTATACGAGAAAGATATAAGCAGAGAGAAAATGTTGGATAATACTAGGAAGATCTGAAAATTTGCGTATGATATTATCTGCTGCGTAAATAACAGCGAGAGGTGCACAAACACAAATACATACTTAACATTATGATTGATTAAGCACTATAGACTACGTTGATTCTGAAAATCTACTGACTATGGGTCAATTACTGGTTCCCAAGGTTAGACATTGAGATCCGTTTATCTAGTGGTATCAATACGAATCCCATGACACAAATCGTAGGGATAAACAAATAGACACACCCACACACGCACGCAGCAACCCACACACACACACACCAACCCACGGGTACATGCACACGCTAGCACACACACATACACCCACAAATACACACACTTACACGTACACACACACACACACACACACACACACACACACACACACACACACACACACACACACACACACAAAAACACAGCCACACGTAATTGTACAGTTCTAAAACTTAATTACGCAAGTCCAGACTCATCAACAAAATTGTTCACATTTAAAGAGAAGACACTGGAGACTGTAATACAGTGAAAACTAACACAGTTTCCAGGGCTTCAACTGTATCTGTATCTGCATTTATGAACAATAAAGATATTACTACTATTACTACTACTAAGATACGCGAATGTGACACTGTTGGAAAACCAACCCGTGACCTGAAGCTTCGGAGAACAACATCTAAACCATTACACTAACCGATCTTGCTCCATTTAAAATTCTGACCCATTCAAATTCATTTATTTAAGAATATAGGTACTTGTATTACATGAATCCTAAGTATGACCTCAGGATGCTGTTGTTACTGGCCTTAACTCTGCACACCAGGAATGTGCATGCTTGCGCATCTTGGCATGAAAGCATTCTACCAGCGCCTTTGCAAATATCCCTGTAATATCGGGGCAGGCCAGCAGCGCCTCTATTCGGGAACGCTAAGTGATTCTGTAGCGACTGGTAAGCGAGATTTCTCATCCCACTCTTCCGCACAACGCGTGATGCGTAAGAGCGAGATGAGAAATCTCGCTCGCGAATCACTACAGAATCACTTAACGTTCCCGAATAGAGGCGCAGCACCCTGAACGAGTTGTTTGAGTTACTGAGCACCCAAATTCAGAAATTGCGGAAACATTCCAAGGCTGAAAATGGCATGACAGTTTTTTTGACAAATGTCCTTGAACAGTATTAAGACGCTGACAAGGGCCAATGACCTAGAGTGATCGGTAACTGTACGAGTATGTTTGCACTGGAGTGAACGGGAAGCATTGTGCGGTTTTTTGTATGGGGAAAATCAAAAAACAGCTTTAATAAGTAAACACACTACTCGTACTATTTTAGTATGGGCGTGATACTAAAGAAAGTGTTGTTAATTATAGTCCCATAAGTTAAAAAGAATAAGAACTGAGTTAGAACTGTTCAAAGAGGATTTCAGACGTAATTTCACGATTTTTTTCTACCGTACCGGTTTCATCAAATCGTGGTTTAGAAATAATATTTTTTCAATAATAATAATGAATATGAACATATATTTTTTTCGCTTTGCCAAATTAAATAGTTTTTGTGAAAAAACTGTTTAAGTAAAGCCGATTTAGGTCTTGTCAGCGCCTTAAGTACTCAATGCTAATTTATAATGTATTTGATTGTAGAGGTGTTATATTAACTGTCAGCGCTAAACATTTGCAGCTATATAAATTAGATCTAAGTGCGAGTTATTTATTATTGTGATACAATCGATTGTCCCGAATAATCGTACAATCTTCATTAAAGTAGTGGCTGTTTTTAAAACTAGGTACCTGAAAGAAACCCAGCAAGCGGCAAAGTAAGCTGCACGCAAAATAAAGTAATAACCGTCAGCTTAAACTAAACTGCACCTACAGATACTTACTTGTTTGTAGGTAAGTTTCCTAGCTATCCTCTTAACCAAGAAAATATCTATAGGGAAAATATGAAAATTGCAACGACTAAGTTGAGAATTTATTCGAGTTTCCAAGGCTGAGACGACGCGGGTCTCAACAGGACGCAAGTTGCCATCCGAGCGGTACTTAGTAAGAAACTTCACTGATCTCTGAGACTTAATTTATAATTTTCCGTCGATCAGTTTATTATCCTTCTCTTCATACTAAATTAAGCATTATGAGATAGACATAGATATATCTATAGGTGAAATCAGATGAGGGATTCGTTTAACATGAACAATTGCGCACTTTCATCTCTGCTTTAAAATCCTACTATATTGATATTATAAATGCCAAGGTTTGTGTGTGTGTGTGTGTGTGTGTGTGTGTGTATATATGTTTGTTACCTCTTCCCATTAAAACGGCTAGACGGATTTTGATGAAATTTGGAATGGAGATAGCTTATGCCCTGGAATAAAACGTAGGCTACTTTTTATCCCGGAAAATTGAAAAGTTCTCGAGGAAATAATGATAATCAAACTCTACGCGGGCGAAATCGCGGGCACAGCTAGTATTAAATACTATTTGCTTTAGTACGGCGCTCTTTTTAACGCAATTTCTTCAACGGCTAATAATCGACCGATCTGTTACAAAATCGATAAGTAATTAGCATGTAAGTACAGTCAATTCGTCTCATTAGGCACAGTACATAGTTCCTGTTTCCATTAATCATTTCTGGCTTCCAGCAATCATTTGGTGCTGGCCGTTAATATTTCAGGCTCTTATTAATTAATAGTCTGCGCTCGAGGGGACCGAACTCAAGCGGCATTTTGTCGTACGAAAAACCTTACTTTCCGTTAGCTGCTAACTGCTAAGTATCAAATGAACAGGTGATTATGGCACTACGGACAGAGCCGTAGTCATATGTAGTAGCCATAAGCAAGCATTCTCATGCTTAGAGCACAGGTACCCGGGTCATTTTTAAGTTATCATTTTTTACCGCATTTATATCGAAATTTTGTACTTCACCATGCCATGAGGTTGGAATAAAAAATTCGTGTTTGTAAAATCATCGTCCCATGTCACGACTTCATTTGGACCGAGATCACGTTTAATTGACACAAAGCTTAACGCAAAAGCGATGGGATTTAATCGCCAACACGCCCGGTGTCCGAAAAATTCAGGATAACACCGGAATGAGCCGGAATACACAGAAATGGTTGTGCGTGTACCGTGTACTGATGAATTAAATATGATGGCATGCGAATCGGCTCGGTTGCATGTTGGATTGTTTACTAAACGAATAGCTTTCTTCATCAATGTTGTAATTCTACTTTTATGAGCTACATTATTCAAACAACAGTAGTTTTTAGGGTTCCGTACCTCAAAAGGAAAAAAGGAACCCTTATAGGATTACTCGTGTGTCTGTCTGTCTGTCTGTCTGTCTGTCCGTCTGTCACAGCCAATTTGCTCCGACACTACTGGACTGATTGATTTGAAATTTGGTATACATATGTAAGTCGGTGACCGCAACACGGATGCGTAACGTAAACAAATTAATTTTAAACATGGGAGCCACTTAAGTGGGGTATTTTTTTTTCTTTTTTTAAAGTTACGTTAACCATATCATGTGACATATCAAATGAAAGGGCGTATTGTGAGGATCTTAAATATGTTTATTTTATTTTATTTTAAGTTAAATGGTTTGGCAGTTATTTAGGAAAATAGGCGAAAATTGACTATCCCCACTTATCTCCGAAACTATCGAAAATTTTGAAAAAAATACAAAAAATAGTTCTTTATCTATAGATTACAGGAAAACCTATGAGAAGTCTATGGTATTTAAAGTAAAATAGGAAATTTCAGATAATCATATATGGAACGGAACCCTCTCCACGCGGGTTTAACTCGCACTTGTTTAACTTATTTCTATTTTACATAAGTTCGTTTTGAATTTAAATAACTATTAGCATGAATTTATTACAAGAGGAAGTAAATTTTATTCAGAATACGTCATTAAAAAGATTACTTAGCTTGATGTCAAGAAATTTCAATAATACCTTGTTCTTCCATGAACACGCTTTTAAAACAACGCAACTAACGAGGAGTTATAACTTTATGTTTCAATGACCCAACATATTCTTGACACAAAATAATCTGTAGAAATAGCGCGTTTGAACATTATAGTACATTGTGCATCTAGGGCCGTAAGAAGGGTATAACTAACGAGAGTCTGTTAGAAGCCCGACGCCGATAGGCGAGGGCTTTTATGACTCGAGTTTGTTATCCCCTTACTGCCCGTGATACACACAATGTTTTTCATCACATTTGCGAGGAAATGAAATAAAAATTAGACAAAAAAGTATATATATTAATTTTATTGCCATTTTACATCGTGAATTACCATAAGGTGGGTGTTCATAAACTGAGCGTACGTTGCGATTAGCGCGGGGCAGCTCCGCCGGCTTGCGGGTCGCGCGCGCCGCCGGCTGCGGCTCGCCCCGCCGTCAGCGGGAGTTATAACCCATACAAAATCCATAACTGCCCTTGAGAGGTAAGTAGGCTACAGCTGCTCTGTACGCCTGCGTATAATAACAGCCTTTCCGAGCAAGTGTGATGAAAAAGAAATAACTTACTACAATCGGAAGACGTTGTTTTTAGGGTTCCGTACCCAAAGGGTAAAACGGGACCCTATTACTAAGACTCCGCTGTCCGTCTGTCCCGTCTGTCACCAGGCTGTATCTCATGAATCGTGATAGACAGTTCAAATTTTCACAGATGATGTATTTCTGTTGCCGCTTTAACAACAGATACTAAAAAATAGAATAAAATAAATATTTAAGGGGGCTCCTATACAATAAACGGGATTTATTTTGCTCGATTTTGATAACGGCAACAAGTAGATTTTTCTGTCTGTTTAACTGTTTGTTTGAACAGGTATCAAAGGAAAACTACTGACGAGATTTTGATGGAATTTGGAAGAAAGTCTCCAGGATTCCAGGAACATAGGAATCGTACTTCCTAATTTACAATATTATACAGTATTTGTATACTATTTATACGTGAAGACACCCAATTTACTAAGTGAAGCAAATCTTCCTTGCAAATTACTTAGATTTACTTGAACGGGACATATTAAATGTAACGAGAATCTTTTTAATATATGATATTATATGTCAGTAATAAAGGCAACAGCGGGCGGTAACATAGTAAATGCCTAAATGAAACTAACCGTTCTGCCAGAGATAAACCTCTATCGTGTGAAACCCGCATAGAATCAAGGTTATATAGCCAGCACATTACCTCGGGGAGACAGGCTGTAGCTGTAGGCCACGCGTAAATTACAACTGCGAATAGATTTAGGCAACATTTACGTTGGTAATTGGACGAAAATTCAACGGGGTCCTAGAAATCGATACGGAATAGTCTATTGTTGGAAACAAAGAGCTTTGAATAGATACCGAACATATACTGCCATCATCTTTTTAAGGTTTCCGTACCTAAAACATAAAAACCGCCCAAGTGCGAGTCGGACTCGCGCACGAAGGGTTCCATAACTTTATAATCAAGCAAAAAAAAACACGTTTGTTGTATGGGAGCCCCCCATAAATATTTATTTTATCGAAATATAATTATTTATTTTTGAAGATAATATATATCTAAATATTCTGTGAACATTTCAAGTGTCTACCTGT
Organism: Tortricodes alternella; assembly: GCA_947859335.1. NCBI lineage: Eukaryota > Metazoa > Arthropoda > Insecta > Lepidoptera > Tortricidae > Tortricodes > Tortricodes alternella. The sequence goes on along the minus strand of OX401968.1, from coordinate 27,212,594 downwards.
TGCCATTATCAATATCGAAGAAAAACGAGCAAAAAAATCACGTTTGTTGTATGGGAGCCCCCTTAAATATTTATTTTATTCTGTTTTTTAGTATTTGTTGTTATAGTGGCAACAGAACTACATTATCTGTGAAAATTTCAAGTGTCTAACTATCACGGTTCATGAGATACAGCCTGGAGACAGACGGACAAACGGACAGCGGAGCCATAGTAATAGGGTCCTGTTTTTACCCTTTGGGTACGGAACCCTAAAAAGGAGAGAGAGAGAGAGGTGAGACTTCATTGTCTGGCACGGCCGTTTATCTCAGCAACTACTAATATTAAACCTGATATTTGGAACAGTCATACAACTTGCGTGCGTATTTCGAGGATATTTTATTTTTTCAATTTTGCTGAAAGAGGCAGAAAGGAGTTGGGCCTAATTACTTACCTATGAAAAACAGACAGTACATCTAGGTATGGAACCCTAAATATTCAAAGACCAAATGCGAGATAAACTCGCCAGGAGGGGGTTCCGTTCCGTACATGATTATCAGAAATTTCCTATGTTACTTTCGATACCATAGACTTCTTTAAGGTTTTCCTGTAATCAATAGCTAAAGAACTATTAACTGTATTTTTTTTATTTTGAAATAAATGGGTAATACATGGTCTGTGTAATGATGTGCCTTTGCGACATTCCATTCTCGGCAATGCTATTTGGTATTATCCAGGGAATATTTCCAATTTTGCCGACAAATTTTATATATGCTCGGCGATATTATTATTGCCTCGAGTGTTCCCTCGCAAAACATTAAAAAACATGTGTGATGTGCTATTTTCAAACCCAAATCCTTAAATTCTGAAGCAGAAGCAAAACTCAAATTGTGTAGTACACACGTTTCGGTTCAGTACTGTCCCTCGTGTTCCGAAAGTTAAGGAGCTTGACGCCTGATTTTTTGGTTTCAACTATATCAGCACGTAGGGCATCAGGCATAGCTTCGGCCTGTATAAAGAAATCGTGAATTCAACACATCGTTTTCATTAACTTTTGCCCACAGCGCAGGAGGGACACATTTTGTTTCTGAACGTGTGTATTACCCAATTACGTCGCTCCAAAGTCATACAAGCCGAAGCTCCCGTATTACCGAGCTCACGTTTAATCGAACTCAACCAAACTTATTACAGCCATAATATCCACATCACAATAATATTAGGGCGGCACGTCAGGGGAGCCGCGGGGAAAATGAACAAAGTTCGGTGATGAGATTGTCGCCCACATTGTCTCTTGTAGTTAAGGCTCAGTTCTCTGTGTTAGCTGATAAGGGAACAATAGGCCGTATACGCTTTATTAGAATAGCCTTTCTTGGGCTTTAATACTTGCTAACTCGCTCATTGACTTGTAAAATGTTTTAAGGTAGGTCCAGTAGGATTGGATTTTTTCATGGACACTTTCTTCTAAATTATAATAAATTATAAGAGCACTGGTTTATTTTTATATTGAAGATGAGTAGATTATAGCCGAATGCATGAAGGCTATTCAAATCTTAGATTAAATTGGCGTTTATATATATATTAACAGCTGGTTGACGGACACTTAACTATTTAATCTCATATCAATTGCTGAAGTAAGTAGTAGTATAATTATATATTTTACTATTCTCAATGCATCTTACAATATTTTTATCTGCTTGGCCAGTTGGTTGACTGGTAGAGAATATCATTGGGCGAAATGGCGGACATTGTACTTCGTGCAATAAAGTTTAAATAAATAAAGTAGAGTTTGTGAATTAAAAAAATAATTTGATTATGACTGACTAGTGGACCCGCCACAGCTTCGCCCGCGTTATTTTCCATACAAACATTATCACCCCTTTTCACCCCTTTAGGGATGGAATTTCAAAAAACCCCTCCTTAGTGTACCTCTAGGGTACTCGAGGAATGTCTCCTCCAAATTTCAAACCTCTAGGACCATCCGTTTAGGCTGTGCGTTGTCTATAAGTGAATCACGGTACTGTTTTATATGTATCCATTAAGGGGCAAAAAATTATAGAAAGTGTTAGAGCCACTCCGTTACACGGCTTTCACATTGTGTATATCGTGAAAAGAGATAAATATTTCGCAATTAATCGAGATTTCTTTGAGTTATCAATGTATCTAAAATGTTGGTAATAAATAACGATTGTAGTACACGAATATAGCTCTAAATTTTAATGATATAAATGTCAATAGTAAATAGAATTCTGATTGGAAATAGTAGAAATACGTTCAGATTTACGATTTGTAGAATTTGCTTCATTACGTTGGACAAAGTAAATAATAATCGTGACGATCGGTTAAACACTTAATGTATAGACTGCAAACAGAATAATAGAGAACTGGCAAATTGCATTCTGATGCGTGAATATTGCTATTTTTATTATAAGATGGAAAAATTTAAACAGCGATAATAATCCGTTTATATGTAACAGTCTTATACATAACAACCGCAGTTTAAAAAAAAGTGGCCTAATGTCTATGACTAGAGCGGCACCGGAATTAGGGCTTATTTATTGGGTACTAAAAAAACAAGGTTAATGTTTCTTACAATTTTTAGGGTTCCGTACCTCAAAAGGAAAAAACGGAAACCTTATACGGTCACTCGTATGTCTGTCTTTCTGTCCGTCCTTCTGTCACAGTCAATTTGCTCTGAAACTACTAGACTGATTGATTTGAAATTTGGTAGGTACACATATGTAAATTGGTGACCGCAACACAGACGTGTAACGTAAATGGATGAATTTTAAAGTAATTATAATTTTGAAATAAAGGGTTTTGAAGTTATTTATTCCCCCTTATCTTCGAAAGTACTGGGCCTAAAATTAGTTCTTTGCCTATAGAATACAGGAAAACCTATGGTAATGTCTATGGTATGGTATAGTAATATAGGAAAATTCATATAATCACGGAACCCTCTCCACGCGAGTTTACCTCGCACTTGTCCGTCCGGTTTTTCCTAAACGTTCCATAAATTTTGGTTAGCTAATGAAATGTACCCACTGTAACTTATTCCGGCCCATTTCTTAGACTTATCAACTCATTTATGTTTCTAGTGACCTGAAAACGTCCTGATATCCTTCCCTTTAGGATTAGGTAGAACTATTAATTTTCCTAATTACGCTTTATGTTACTTAGGGAAGAGGCTCAATTTATTTATGACTGAGTAGTATGTTTTATGAGAATACATGAAGTAATTAAATGTAAATAATGTAGGTTAATTGACTGACAAACGAGCTGACGGCCCACCTGAAGGAAAGTGGTCACCGCTGCCCATGGACATCTGCAACACCAGAGGTGCTGCCAATGCGTTGCCAGTCTAGGGAGGATGGGGAATGGGAATGGGATGGGGGTGAGGGAATAGGTTTTCGGATCTCGTCACTCACCGTACGAAACGCAATAGCAAGCTGTTACTTTACGCCGATATTCTGTGAGAGTGTGGTACTACCCCGGTCGAGCCGGCCCATTCGAACAGTACATTCAACTTGGATTGGCTGTTATTTTTTTCGTAATCCGTCGTAATTTCGTAAATTATGGTTGCCGTCAAAAGAACTCAAATTAGTATTCATATTACGAGAAAAGATATTGCTTAATGTTACTTCGAAAATATTAGTTCGCAAGGAGAAAATACTTAATTTGATATAAATTGACAGAATTTGTTTGGTATTAAACATATTTTTAGTGAAGGGAAAATAATAGCTATTTATTAGGGCAACCCACTTTTTAATGGAATTCGATTTTTGTCAAATTGTGAGTAAGTAACAAAATCGTATTGATACAGTTAAATGTGCGTACAATCTACCGGTTACTCTTAATTGCTAATCAATTGAACATAATAGAAGGTAGGTACTTTATATCAAGATCACATTAGTAATAATAATTTTAATTCACATTAATAACAATTAATTAATAATAATAAGCATTTTATAACTTCTCTCTTTTTCTTGAGGCCTCATGAATAAGAAGGTAAAATATAAGGAACAAACTTATAAAAATGTTCCCAACATTGCTTGTTAATTCAGTGAGGCCTTTATTAATAAACTGCGCTGGAGATTGATATCACACTCAACTCAGGTTTTTCTTCTCCCTCTCTTCTATCTACTACTATTGTGTGATATCAATTAAAAGGGCAGTTATATCTACTTCTAGATAGAAGGAAAGAGTGTATGTTCCCGCGTGCCAAAAAGATGTCGTGAGATCATCTTTGTGTGTAACAATGGCGGCGGCGCGGCGCGGGACGGCGGGAGTAGCGGTGCCTAGCCTCGGTTTGCTGCGTGGTAATCGATGCTTTTGAATCGTTTTCGCGCGACTTATGCTTCCAGTCAATAAATTACACTCGTGATATCAAAGTAACTACGCATAAATGTTACACGCTCTGTTTCCATACAAATCGACGAACTCTTTCCTTCTATCTCGATATAGTTCTGAAATTATATCAACTTATATCGCATTACGAGCAATAACATCTTTTCCATCTGATGGTAAGCGGAAAATGGAGTTCAAGAGTGTGAACGAAAGGTGCTCAACCAATATCAAGTATGTTTAAATGCCTAGTGTTTCTTTTTTGGGACTAACCTGATAGCAGCACATGCCTCTTGACACCACGTACACGCGGTCGAACAGCGCAAACAGTGAGGCCGAGGGCTGGTGGATGGTGCAAATGATGGACCTGCCCTGCCGCGAGAGCAGGCGCAGCAGCACCACAAGCTGCCGGATCGAGACCACGTCCAAGCCACTGGAAAACCATGGCAGTATCACACAACAACCCAAACTAGGATAACATGTACCTTTGGTTCGTGAACATCACACAAAGTAATACGAGTATGAAACTGAAACTGGCGGAAATCAAACCCGCTATCTATGGATTTACGTTAGTACGGTCAATTAGTCGGTAAAAAGGAAATTATTACTGACATAATAGTTTTGTGTAGTGGTAGCCTTTTTATTTATTTATTTAAAGACACACCAACAGCACACATATTCAAATAACCACAAGACCATTGTATAAAGTAACGTTCTGATATGGATGCCTGCCTATGACAGGTACTCGTATGTACAACATTAACGGAATAGATGTAACATTTAACCTAAGGGTAAATCAGTTGAATCTAACAATGTGATTATGATTACCTAAATCTACATCTAAACCTAAATCTACAACAAAAAAGTTACATTGATTAATTTAATTAATTATGTAATTGAAATTCTTCTAAATATAACTAAAAATGGTATGTCTTAATTGCCACGAAACGACTTCACTACCCTTAAAAACATTCAATGTCTATTTGGTCTAACGCGCGGCCTTCGCAGCAGAGGGTCGCAGGTTCAAATCCACGCACGCTCCCTGAGATTTTCGGATCTCATGTGAGGAATTGAATTTGAGATTTCCCACGGACATTTCAGTCAAGGAAAACATCGTGATGAAACTTGAATACATCTACGAAGTAATTCAAAGATGTGTAAAGTCCCTAATCCGCACTGTCCTTAATCTGTGACTTAGACTTGTGTACCCAGCAGAAGAGAACCTTACCATAGTATAAAGAGGGGAAAGTAAGTTATCTTCATACAAATGCACCGTGCGCGGCTTGTACGTGTGCGCCAAAGTATCTATGCGTCGCCGCACGCACACTTGAACAAATCTCGACCCGCTTAGTAAGGGGAAACGGGTCGAGATTTTGTTTAAGTGTGCGTGCGGCGATGCCTATTTCCCTTCTCTTTATACTATGACCCTACGGCTCATCACTAACTTTTGCTTTAGCTCGTTTGCTAGGCTTTATTTTTATTTACATTCATAAATACATGCATTTAAAAAATAAGTCTAAGCCTCCATTTCCGCCAGAGATGGAATGCATGCATCATAATATACTATAATAACGTAAGCATTAAATACAAAATAGAGAGAACTGTATTACCTACATTTATATCAGGTAACGCACTTGTTTTCGTTGACATTGGCACAGAATAGATAATAGTACTAACGTACAGAAGAATCACTCTCTAACAAAAACGGCATTTAGGTACGAAAATATGCCTAATCATGCCTTCCCTCTCCGTCGCATAAAACGTGCTCTTTCGTGTACGCTAGGGTTGTCAGTTTTTATCCGCGTCATTCAATGACGACAACGCGCGAATCGCCCAGCGAGTGAGCGAGCGGCAACCTGCTGCGATTTACACCTCCGAGCAACGCGATGGCCGAGCATACCTAAAGTGCGGAGTGAAACCCGCCTGACATTGGGATCGATTCGAAAACGCGTTCGCTCAATTTAAAAGTCTCTGAACATAAAATAAGAAACATCAAATTTGATTTTGAAAACTTTGTTCTATAGAAAATAGAGGTTGACGTTTCTTACTTTAAGATTAGAAATTTAAAATTAAGGACACACTGTTTCGAATTCGACCCATATACATATTGCAGTTGAATCACTAGATGAATACACTATCAATTATGATAGAAAACCAAGGATCATGGGCTAGGTCGATTGCGTCAATCAATATTAGACCTGGAAGGCCCAAAGCTCAGTGATCCAATGATATAATGGTTGGCAATGTTGGAAACAAATGGAAAAGGAAGACGGCGTGTAGGGAAAAGTGGAAAAGATCGGAGGAAGCACAAGTTCAATACTGAACTACAAGGAAACTCAACATGATGCTGACAAGCTTAGAAACGTAAAATTATACCATTTTTTTGTAGCCGCTATTAATATCGTTCATAAATACATATACCTACATAAAACACAATGTTTCACCCGACCTTTTATGAAATCGCTAAAGATCGATTGAATTAGTATTCACACAATAGCCTGAGCATTGAATTCGCTCATTCGATTACACTGTGAACTGCTGGGTACATTCAATTTTATCGTTATGGGTACTGTATACGGATGTATTGATGGTTACCGCATCGTTTATAACCTGAGCTGTTTCTAGAATCGAGCTGAGTATCGAGTTAAAGAAAATGTACAGTTTTTCGGTCGACCAATTATTAATGGCTCAAGAATTATAGTTATTTTAGTGCCCTGCGACTTGGTGCGCGCCAACCGACGTCATTTGAAAATGCTACGTCTTCTTCCGTAGCTACATACTTACCTGTCTTTTTTTGCAGTGAAATTAATATTTGATATTACCTAGGACCTTATTCAATTCATTCTTAAGATCTCATCCAAATCGTTTCAGAGGGTCTCGAATGATACTTGTTCAAACATGCCGCATCTAAAGATTTTTATTATATTACTAGCTTCCGCCCGCGACTTCGTCCACGTGGACAACCTAACCACCTAGCGGTATGAAATATACTTTACGACTTGTTCTCATACCTACCAAATATACATAAAAAAATCGTACAAATTGGTCGAGCCGTTTCGGAGGAGTGCGACCACAAAACCGTGACAAAAAAATTAAATATGAAGAGGCTGAGGCAGAGGCATAGGCTAGAAAATGGCAAATATTACATTCAATTCGCTTCAATAATTGTTCAAAATATAATCTCCAATGGCAATAACATTCCACCTCGATTTAAGATGTTGCACTATCCTATCTATTTCCCTTGAAACATCGGACACAATCAACCAAACTGTATTGGAACATTAAACGTAGTGTAACGTACCTTTTAAAGGGGTCAAGTTATGTAGGTTACTGCAAACCACAGCAGTCACGTGTGGTTGAGTAGTTAATTTGCGGGTGTCATGTGTTACGGCGAAATTTGTCATTGAGACCATTTGTACGGAAATTAGAAAGTGGAAAGCGCACGGCACGAGCTAAAAGTTCGCAATATCAAACGTCCTTTGTCCAATCACGACAAAGTATAATTTGAAATTTACAGCATATAAATTATGTCAAATTATAACCTATTGTAACCAAAAACTATCCGCGGTCTGAATGTCTCTTTGACATTGACTAAGTGAAGTGAGATAATTTTACTTCCAAAAATTGCATTGGAAGGAAAGTAACAAAACAAAGTGATATATCGTTACTATACCAACGATCGGTTTCCATATCACTTAGAGCGATATAAGATATCGCTTTGCTGATATCGAATACAGGGTCTGTTGTACGGTCATCAGGCGGATGCAGTCTCATTCCTTAAGTAGGCTTCCTTGCCGCAGCCAAGACATTTTGGATCGGTCTCTTAATCAAAATATCTATTTATTTACGAAATCTTGTATAAGTGTGGAATCTATCGGGAAATCGGGAGATTTTTCATTAGAGATTTTTGGGGTTAGAGAAGATCCTCGATATGTAGGTATATGCCCTTTAAAAATTTAAAAGTCACTTTACTAAATTAATTAAGAAACGTCAAACTTGATTTTGACAGCTTTATGCTAACCAAAATCGAGTGTGACGTTTCTTATTTTAAGTTTAGGAAATTTTAACCGATTACCGACCGAGACACCGTTTCAAATTGGAACCATTGATTCGATTTAATTATGATGTACGATAACAGAAGCCTAAAAGTGCAGTTACACTGGCAACTTTTTACGGCAATTTAGAGCCGGAAAGTGGAGATGCCTATAGTTTCCGGCCACACATTGTCGTGAAACTGTTGCTGGTATAACTGCACTTTAAAACACTGGTCTTTATTGCAGATAATAATAATAATAGAATCAGTAACTTTTTGAGCATGGTGGTGCTAATGGGACGATTGCTTATATGCTCGGTAAATATAAGTGTAAGAGCGTCGGTGGCCTAATGGCTAAGGGTGTCGACTCGTGATCGTGAGGTCCGGGTTCGAATCCAAGCGGTTGTCATGTACCAATGGTGTTTTCTAACTTACGTACATTATCTGCGTGTGAATTGCGGTAACCGGTGCTCTTACGGTAAGGGTCTGAGCACACGGTGGAAAAGGCCGCTAGCGGACCACCCCTGCCGAGGCCAGCACTAGCCAAACCGTAGGGCTGCCACAATAGATCAGGAATGGTCGAAGCGGCACATGGCACATATATGGCCAAATTAACCTCCAATAATAATAAATAAACATAAGTGTGCTAGGGCGGCGTTTTTAACCGATTGAGTGATCTCCGTGAATAGTTATAATGTCGTCATTATAAGTATGTTAAATGTCGATAAATGCTCGCAGAAACAGGGGTGAGCTTATGTTATGTTATTTGACGTTCTAATTTTACAAGTATGTCTTTGAACGTTACTGCTACGCATCTCCATTCCTAGACATGGACGTTAATCATCGGGCAACGGAGGAAATGGCCACAATTACTCATGTTTAATCCGGCTCTCGCGTGCCTTGTCAGATGACTGCGGTTTGTCTTTGTTTTCGGTAATGGTAATATCCGGATGGATAGAAACGTAATATAATTGCGGACCACATCGCGTAAAGGGGGCGTCTGCTACGAACATGGCGGCAGGGACGTGTATATTGTTAAATTAATTCCAACTACATCTTAACTTCCTTAATCCTTACTAAGTTTCTTGCGGCGCTTCTTCTGGCGCTGGTAGATTTAGAGATGCGATTGCAAAGTAAATATTATCATTTTTATTATGTAGAATTATAAATGTGAAAGCGTTTGTTACTTTGTTAGTGCAGCAGCGATTAGTATCGACGGTTGCCCGCTTGGCTGGCGCTTATTGCAGCAATGTAGTCGCAAAACGGCGATACTAACGCTGTACTATACACGCTGATACGATTGTGCATCGCTAATATCGCGATACAGTCGCAATATAGCGTTAATACAGATGCCCGCGGTCCACCTTCGCTATTTCCTTATGTCGCCCGGTACAGTCCCGCGTTTGTATTGATACAATAGCGATGCTGAATCGAAACACCTCGATTATATCTATGATGCATCGCTTCCGTCGCGCGTTGCAAATGCGATGCGAACGCGCGACCATATCGCTGCAAAAAATCGTCATGTGTGCCCAGAGGGCCGGAGATTGACATGAGTTTTTAATCCCGGATAAATGCACACTGGAGAGAGTAATGATTTAGCGAATTTTGTAAACATAACCTGACATAGATAATCAACTAGGCACCGTAATACGATCTGTATCGAAATTGCCTATTAATCATGGGAAGGCATAATCGGTTTGCCGAAAAATTATAAGCCAGCGTTCGTGCTTGACAAATTGGCAGGATCGATCAGCGGCTGACGTCAGCTTAGGGGATGGTTACTGGAATCGGTGAAAGCCTCCGCCGAGCTGGAAAATAGCAGCTTGATTGAGTGTCGCTTCAGAAGTTCAACTGACCACATAGTTTTAGCGTCAGTTGCCAAATAGTAATTCTAGTAAGGTATATGTATAAGTAGGGTGAAGGCGGCAACAGTGGCTATAGCGACAACAGTGGCGCACTGGCCGTTGTGTCAAAAATATTATAGATAGCTTTCTTTCTTTCTCACTCTTCGGAAGGTCTCCCGATAAAAACAGGTTACAACCAGTTCGCTTGCGTCAGCTATGTAACAAGCGCAAGAAGCTTTGATTATTAATTTTAAGACAAAATATTATTTTTATTTAATGTTACATTTATATTTATTATTTAAATAAAGACTGATAAAAAGCCGAAAATTGCATTATTATTTGGGTTATATTATAGATGATTCACTGTGTTCTTGCCTGATTCTTAGTGTTCTCTATACTATATTCTATAGTGTTTCATATTCGGTATTTGAATTATTAGGACATGAAATGTTTTTATTTCAAATTATTATTATTATTTTGATATTTGGAGACCTTACATCTCCTTTTTTATACTTGACCGTGGAGACTGTCTACATCTCCATTGAACCTAGATAAGGTAGTCAATTTAGATGTTTCATTTATTCTTTATTTTAATTATTATTATTATGACCCTTAGAGGCTTTATACATCTCTAAGTCACTTAACTTGTCCAGACGCGGAGATTATACATCTCCCTTATTAGTTATTTATTATAATTAATTTCAACCCGTTAGGATTGTTTGCTGCCCTTTTCATGTGTTAGTTTTAGTTAAAACTCTAATGTAAAAGTTGGGAAAAAAAGACTTACTGCTGAGTTTCTTGCGGCGTTTCTTCTCAGCAGATGTCACCTTTCAAAGCGTAGGTAGCTTCAGACATGTAAAAGAGCCCATGTGGCCTACTTGGAAAATAAATATTTTCATTTTCATTTTCATTTTCATTCACTGTGAACTGAGGGCCATTTCACTGTATGCCACCCCCAGTACACAGTGGCTCAAATAAGTTTTTTTGTTAAATATTATTTATTTTCCAAAGTATTAGCCTGTTGTACTAAATCGATTAAGACATTCAATATATATTAGTTACACTATAATACTAATCCTCTTGCATCTTTCCAACACTCGTCCAAATCATGAGACATCGCTCAAAAAAAAGTGACCCACTGTTGCCGCCTTGACCCTATCCTATAACAACTTTATGGATGAAGGAAGAAGACTCGCTGTATAACTGCTTTCCCATAATCAAAGCGCCAGCAAGATTTTTATTATTGAAGATAGACTCAGAAGATATTTTGTTTCCATTTTCAAAGTAGATAAGGCGCCTCATTCAACGCTAAGTGATTCTGTAGCGACTCGTAAGCCAGATCTCTCATCTCGCTCTTACGCATTTGGCGTCGTGCGGAAGAGTGGAATGAGAAATCTGGCTAAAGAGTCGCTACAGAATCACTTAGCGTTCACGAATGAGGCGCAAGGACTAGTACTTAATGCATTTATAAAGTAGCCTTCGAGCCGAGGTTCGAAAAGGATATAGGCAAAACTGGTAGCAGTAGTAGCTGCAACTTCTTAAACTATTTTTCGAAAAGATTTATTTAGTGACCACAGCAAGCACTGGTATTATCATGACACAGTATTATAGCTAATTGTTAAATATGTGAAACTTATATATAGTATTAGTATTATACGGTAATTTTATTCAAATTGTTAAATATATATATTTTTTATATTGAAGATAGATGTGCATTGGACCTCTATCTAATCTGATGGTAAGTGATGATGAGGTCGACGATGGAGCATGCACACCTAGAGAACGCCTATTCACTCTCTCCTTGACTTATTCAATTATTCAATTTAGTAGTTTACACTTTTTCATTATTTTCCATTAACTTACTCTTAAATGTAGCAAAAGTATCTACAAACACATCGCTGTGTTTTGAAATTGCGTTACTCAATGTGGATAAGCGTGACACAGGGGAGTACTTATTTAGAGTGGATCTCGAGAAAGGAATTGACATTGGATTGACAGATTTCCATGGGTACTTATTGGGGCGGTACGTACAGTCTAAAAGTGGCAAGAAGGCAGGGGCAGTCCAAAACACCGTTAAGGGCTTTAAAAAGAAACAATGTGTCCAGAAGCCGTCGGCGGTCCGCAAGACTCATCATACAGAATTTGCTTAGCCTGTCATCGTACGATCGAAGCTCTTTGGCTAGCCCGCCACAGTAAGTTAGGTGTGCCACAGAAATCTTTTTTGAAGGCGCTCTATACGAAGTTTGTGAACATTGTAATGAGGAGTACCGACATACATTGAAAATAAAAGGTACTTATTTAAAACCTTTAAGTCCAATCATAAAGAATAATAAGAATGGCCAATTGTTACACGTTGCGAAACTTCTGCCTAAACACTTGTCCTAAACTTGAAAATCTATTACAGTGCCAAGGGGCAAAACGTTTCGTTGAAACTCAAAGGGTGTTAGCGACCCTTTCAAAGACTTTCTGCTCAAGTTAAAACGGTAAGTAAGTTAAGGGATTGCGTAATTGTAGGGAAACTTGTTCTGTTGTTAATACTTTTTAATGCGAATTGACTCGTATGCCGTATTTATGTCGTGTCATAAATTCATTATGACGTATTTAAAACCGGAGGATATGATAATATATATTATACAATTATGACACATCACCTCGACACGTTAGTTCAGATTATGCAGTTTGATATCAATTTTACCTTGCGCCGACTCAGTAGGCATATCCTTCTTCTAACATCTTTGTTTCAGAATAACATAGCTGCTCCTTCGCGCTCGCGCAGCCCTCCGCGCCGCCTCTTCAACATTTCACTATTGTTAATGTCGATTAAAAAGAAATGTAAGTGTCTATTACGAGTATGTATGCAACTTTATATAATGACAATTTAAAACACTCGCGGGATCTTATTATGAAACTCACGTGCGGTTCGTTTCATAAACATGATTCGTTGACATGACATGACAAACTCGTTGAGGAGTTCTCCTGGTTCTTCACGACCGGTTCTATATTACCACATGGATTTTCATGAACGTAAGTTACTTCCGAACCTCATACAGGAATCTAATCGCCACCCGTGAAATACTTATCATTTAGGAGTTCCGGTGATCATCTATGGTCTTCATACTCTTCATCAACAGTTCCACTTCACCAAATAGGTAATGCTTTGGAGCGTTGCTTGAGTTATTACAGAAAATACTAAAATCCTATAACATTTAAAGAGTTCCATCGATTCCTCATAAATCCTGTCATTATACCTCGACTTTGACTACAACGGGAAAAAGAATTTTCCAAATCGGTTTATAAACGACGGAGCTGTGAAGGAATTAAAAAAAAAACAACCGAATTGAGAACCTCCTCCTTTTTAGGGTTCCGTACCTCAAAAGGAAAAAAGGGACCCTTATAGGATCACTCGTGTGTCCGTCTGTCTGTCTGTCTGTCCGTTTGTCGCAGCCAATTTGCTCTGAAACTACTGGACCGATTGATTTGAAATTTGGTATACATATGTAAGTCGGTGACCGCAACACGGATGTGTAACGTAAACAAATAAATTCTAAACATGGGGGCCACTTTTGGGGGGTAAATTAGAAAATTAAAAAAGGGGCCTAGGGGCCACTGAAAATCAGCGCCGAGGCTCGCCACGGCATAACGCTGAGTGGCACCCTCTTTGGCACCGTTCGGCACAGCTTTTTATGTTCATTGTTTCTTTGTTATGTGCTTTTCTTGTTATTTGTCTGTGTCTAATGTGTGTTAAATAAATGTCTTTATTATTATTATTATAAAAAAAAGTTTCGCTAACTATATCATGTGACATATCAAATGAAAGGGCTTATTGTGAGGATCTTAAATATGTTTTTTTGGAATTTTAAAATGAATGGTTTGGAAGTTATTTAGGAAAATAGGCGAAAATTGACCATTCCCCCCCTTATCTCCGAAACTACCGGGCTTAAAATTTTGATAAAAATACAGAAAATATTTCTTTACCTATAGATTACAGGAAAACCTATGAGAAGCCTATGGTATTTAAAGTAACATAGGAAATTTCAGATAATCTTGTATGGAACGGAACCCTCTCCACGCGGGTTTAACTCGCACTTGCCCGGTTTTTTGAAGTCGGTTGAAAAGCGACATTCATTATCATATTAACGATATATTTCTGTATATTTTAATTGACATGTAGTATGAATTATTATTAATAATAATTATTATTATTGTGATTTTGTTGATCTTGACCATGTTTGATGGAGGCCTTGAAGTCAAGTATAAGTTAGTATGTTAAGTATCTGACTCCGATGGTAACTGAACCCGCGACCTTGATGAAAACTCGGAATTCAACATTGGAACCACTGACCCAACCGGTTGGTCCAATACATACCTATAAATCCTACCTTTTGCCCGCGACTTTGTCCGAGTGGAATTCGTGTATCGCTATTCCCTCAGGAACTGTGCGTTTTTCTGGGATAAAAAGTAGCCTATCGCTTTGCAAAAAATCAAAGCAATCCGCCGCTCCGTTTTGATTAGAGGAACAAACAAACAAACACTTTCGCCATACAATATTAGTAAGGATATGTATCATTCTGTAATTTTTACTCGAACACGGATAACACGAAGAGCCAGCAAAGTACCAATTTGGCTTGTTTAAAATTTTACGGCTACATACAACCGAGACATTTTTAAAAATAAATAACCACTTTGTACATCATAGACATGTGATTACTTTGGTTTCGATTTCGATTTCGATTTTAGTAAACAGCTTTGCAAGCCCTGCCCGAAATAAGTCGCTTGGTTGATATCTATATATCCATATACATATAATAAAATCGTAAAGTGGAAAAAGTCTGTATATTGAAGATAACAATGAAAAAATGCTATGGGGGGCTTCAGAATGAGCAGCAGAACAAATCCCAATGGTTTTTGAATTTCATGTCTGTTTGTCTGTTTATCTGTTTATCTGTTTGTCTGTTTGTCTGTTTGTCAGTTTGTCAGTTTGTCTGTTTGTCTGTTTGTCTGTTTGTCTGATTGTATTTTCGCGATAAACTTTAAAACTACTGGATGTGTTCAATGCGGTTTTCGATAATATATCCAGGAACACTTCAGGCAGGACATAGGCTATAGAAACTTTTGGAAATAAAAGTGGAAGGGGGTAAAAGAGGGGGTGGAAGTTAGAATGCGAGAAACTGTTTGGATGAGTTTATTAACTTAAAACTTGGTATAAATACTCTTCAAAATAGAAAAATAGGTATGCGGTATAAGACAATATGAAACTACCCCTAAAAAGGGGGCCTTGGGGCGTTAAACGTTGTATTGGAAAAACCGATTCCATTTGTTTATCGACTTGAAACTTCGTATATATGCAGTTCAAAACAAACAATTAGGTAGGTAACCGTTTCTAAAATAAATTATTGTGTGTGTGTGTTTGTGTATGTTTGTTACCATTTAGCTCCATATGGCTGAACGTATTTTCATCAAACGTCGTATATAGTTAGACCTTAGCTTCTGGAATAGAAAATAGGGTCATTTTTGTCCCAAATAACTCAAAAGTTGTCGAGAGTATAATTACAACCGAATTCCACGCGGACAAAGTCGCGGGCGGAAGCTAGTTAGCAATAATTTAATTATTTCTAGCCTCCCATATTTTCAGTGACCTTGATACATAAGTATAACTTATTTATTCACCTGTAAAAACACTTGCTGTTAGTTACTGTTAATTTAATCATCTCATTCAAAGACAATTGCGACAAATAATACAGCACTTTTCTAGTCAAACCACTTTTTACATGCGGTCAAAGTCGAAGTCAAAATATCTTTATTAAATTTAGCCTTCTACAAGCTCTTATGAAGGTCAAGGACTGCATCTACTCCGGTTCGAAAAAACTCTACGGAGAAGAGCCGGCATAAACGATATCACGTTAGCCCAAATAAGTCACTCGGATCGGAAAGCTTCATAAACATCCTTATTCGAATTACCATTCAATTATCTCGAGGTTGTATGTTATCTACAACCAATAACACATTGCCTTCCTTTATAGGGTTCCACCGAAATGGAGAAGATATGGGGTAATGAAGATATCCCATTCTTAACGATATTGTGGCCCTAAAAGGTTCCGTAGTCCAACTAGGAACCCTTATAGTTCCGCCATGACCGTCTGTATGTCGGTGTCTAAATCCGTTTCTATTTCTTGAAATTTTCTACGATTCTTAATATGTTTACCGTGCACAAATATATCGAATAAAATTTGTATATTTTTTTACGCTAGCACCGATACATGTAAAGCATATGTCGCGAACTTTGGCTGACACACTTCTGTGTGCCTAGATGTTTGAAGTATTGTATGACAACGCCGATAGCCTAGTTGGTAGTGACCCTGCCTCCGGAGAGCGTCCCGGGTTCGATCCCCGGTAAGGGCAAATATTTGTGTGATGAGCACGAATGTTTGTTCCTGAGTCTTGGATGTTTCCTATGTATTTAAGTATTTATTTCTCTAAAATAGTATGCTTATCGTCGTCTAGTATCCATAACCCAAGCTTTTAGAGCTTACTTTGGGACTAGATCGATTTGTGTAAAGATTGTTCTCTGATTATTATTATTATTAGCGTCGGATATAAGCGTTAAGGAAAAAGTATAGCTTTAGAAAATTGTTAAATCGTAACTTGTAACTTTGATAACTTCGAAAATAAATTTTATTATTATTATTATTAAATAACTGCGAAATAATTTGGATGTGATATCCTTGTGTGGATACTTTTACGGCAAACATGACAATGTGCAGTTCCCGAAAAATAACAATAGCAAAATTCTACGCGAACGAACTTGTGGGCAAAACTACGATGGATTACATAGGGTTCACTCACAATTTGTTCTTTACGGGATTAACTTAGGCTTCCGCTTGGGGAAACGGCAAACTGCCTCATTTAGTACAACTGGACCGAATAGATAATATTGTACAGTAAGAACAGTTGAATTTTATCAATATTGCTTTCTATTCTTAAGGCGCTGAAAATAACTAAATCTGCTTTACTTAATAGTAGTTTATGCAACGGTTGCATAATGATAGGCCTTAAAACACTAGTGCGGTTTTCATGAAACGAGCTTTAGCGAGTTTCATAATAAGATCGCACGTGTGTTTTAAGGCCAAATTATGCAGAGTTGCATACATAACTTTATCTACACACATATTATAAATCCTCCATGATGGGTTCAGAAACAATATTTTCTGGCAACAAGTTATTTGTTGCAATCGTGGCTGCATATTTCCGATATCCGGCGCATTTTCACAACACACACACTCCGAGAAGACTACTTACTATTCATATTTTCAACTAAAATGTAAATTACAAACAACTTTTTCTATTCAATTCAACAACAATTCTACTTTCGTTCAGCAAAACGTCAACATGGCGGCAATTCGATGCTCCGTCAAGACCATTTTTTTTTAATCATAGACAAACGGATGAAGTCTCTATTCTCACGTCACTCGAGATCAAATATTGTGCAGTTTATATTAAAAAAAACATACTGAATTGACGTTTCGTATCAATAACTGTTTTAATATCTATGGATACTAGAATAGAGACCCACTTGAGTTTTGACAGCTGTTCCAAATTTAATCTCATTTCTTTACTAAAAACGATAAAGAAGTCATGTTATTTCTTTATCGCAGCACTGGTTTTTCCTTATTGGTTGTCAAAATGGTGGTCATTTCATACGGTTTTTGATTAACCAATGGAGGTTTTATGATATGGGTGTAGATAAATAGTATTTAACAAAAACTATTTGATTTAGCTAAGCGAAAAAAACATGTTTCAACTCTTTGTATTATTGAAAACAATACAATACAATACAAATACTCTTAATTGAACACCACATAAAACATGTTGCAATAATACAAAGAAATAAGTAACACGGTAGACAGAAGGCGGTCTTATCGCTAAGTAGCTATCTCTTCCAGACAACCTTTTGAAAGAAGAGATGGAATAAAAGAAACTTCCAAAGGCAGGTGGTGAATAGGTACTACAGTAAACATTTAAATTACACAAAACCACTAACATACAAAATACTTACATAAGCACATACTATACACAGATAAATATATACTATACATAAATACATACATATAAATATACATACAAAGAAAGGAAACCTAGTCAGCTATACAAAAGAGAGAAAGTAAGATTAAACGACGAACAAATGGAAAACCTAACTATTTCTAAAACACGATTAGATGAAAATCGATACAAAAAAAAAATCTGTTGGAAATCCTCTTTAAATATATTTAACTTGTGGGTCTATAATTAAAACACTATTACATCACGCCCATAATAAAAACTTGACTAATTTATATTATACGTGTACTTAGTGTGTTTACTTAAGTAATTCATCAGAATTTGATTTTCCGCATACAAATGACCGCACAGTGCTTCTCGTTCACTCCGGTGCAGACAGACAGAGACCTGCACTCAAGGTCATTGGCACTTGTCAGCGTCTTTAAGAATACTAGCTCTACCCGCGACTTTTTTCGCGGGATGACAAGATTAACTTTACACGGAGCCCTAATCCTTTTGCTGTTTCTAAAATAAAAATGGCCTGTTACCAGCCCTTTCGGAGATTAGCCGGAACAACCAGATAGACAGACAACCAAATGTTTTTTGAATTTTATTTTTTTTAAATCTTAGTACCGTATATACTTTTGACATTACAAACAGACACTTGAATTTTATTTATTTGTATAGATTAATACTAAGAGACATTAGTCATAGTCATAGGGATTTCATCTCGGTTCACTTTTATATCGGATAGCTCAATTAAAAAATGCCTTGTCGAGCAAACATTCTACAACTTCGATGAATTAACATCGTGGTAGTCGCGAGTTATTTTTAGGGTTCCGTACTTCAAAAGGAAAAAAAGGAACCCTTATAGGATTACTCGGTTGTCCGTCTGTCTATCTGTCTGTCAAGACCTTTTTCTCAGGAACGCGTGGAGGTATCGAGTTGAAATTAATATCAAATACTCAAGTCTCCAATCTCTTGAAGCTGCGAAAAAATCAACCTTCTAAGTCACCGCAATCAAAAGATGTGGCTGTTTATGTCTCATATTTTGATATTTTCAAGGGAATCCAAAAGGAATCAAAACCTATAGGGTACTCCCCGTTGACCTAGAATCATGAAATTTGGCAAGAAGCAGTGTATTAGAGCACAAGTAAAGGAAAAAGTCCGAAAACCGTGAATTTGTAATTACATCGTATTCATCGTATCACACTCTACGATTGAACGGAGATAGAAGCTTGCGAAAGTTATTTTTTGTCTTATTTCATAGGTGTGTTGTAAATGGTTACCCCGTTGTTAAAAGCTATTTTTTTTTTCATCTTTTTTAGGGTTCCGTACTTACAAGGTACTGTTTCTTTTCATACGTAATTGCGGAACCCTCGGCGCGCGAGTCAGGTTCGCACCGGTTGTTAAATGATTGTGTAATAATTGGCGGATACAACTTATTTAACAATAACTAAACGTAATTGAATAATCATAAATAATTGAGTGTATGGGTTTATCGTGCTGGTACTCATAAAACAAAACGCTTAAACAAAAACCTTAGGAGTCTATGAGCACAGACAATTAGCACCATTAGCGTCAGTATATAACATATTGTCCGTATATATATATATATATATATATATATATATATATACATATATATATATATATATATATATATATAGTAAAGGGCACTATGGTCTTATATCTAGTTAGTATACATATAAAAGAGTACCGTTATTCACTTAAAGACAACGCACAGCATAAACGGGTGGTTCTAGAGGTTTGAAATTTGGAGGAGCCATTCCTCGAGTACCCAAGAGGTGCACTAAGGAGGGATTTTTTCAAATTCCATCCCTAATGGGGTGAAAAGGGGTGATAAAGTTTGTATGGAAAATACCGCGGGCGAAGCTGTGGCGGGTCTATATTATATACTTACGTAGTAGGTTCGTCCAAGAATATGAGGGGTGGGTTGTTGACCAGCTCTAGGGCAACGGCGAGGCGTTTAGACTGTCCCCCGGACAAGCACTCTGACCTGGTGTTCCGATGGTCCCACAGTCCCAGGGTTTGTAGGATTTCTTCTACCTGAAATTAAGCACTAGATTTTACCAAGGATAAATAAATTGCCGAACGACAACGATCAAAGAACTGTGGCCTTAATTACAATAAACGCATCTCTAATATATGTGACATCTTTTTAGGGTTCCGTACTCAAACGAAGAACCCTTATAGTTTCACCATGTTTACTGTCTGTCTGTCTGTCTATCTGTCTGGATGTCTGTGTGTCACTCACAGCCACTTTTTCTCGACGATTATTTAAGTTACAAAGGAAATCATTGCTTATCAGAGACAAAATACGAATAACTTACATAAATAACATGATTGATGGCTGTAATAAGACCAAATGGCATTAAAATGAATCTAAAATGTCAAGGAATTTATTAAATTTACATACCGGTATTGAAAATTGATCTTAAACAATACGGAAATCCGTAATTTTACGGGTTCCTATAGCATCTTAGACTCACATAAATAAAAACACATTTACTTGCGCCTTTATAATCTATTCCAAAGCTTACATTTACCAAAGAACAAACAGCTATCTACAAATGGCTAACTAATTCACTTGTATCGTCATGTCTTCTGACCTCCCAATAAAAAGGGACGTGGACAAAAACTAATCCGACCTAAAAGGATCTTATCCGGGTGTAGCCCACAAATCCGAAAAGGCCGGTGTAAAACCAGTTATCTATAGAAAAAGGCAAGTATAGATAAATGGAGTCCACTTAAAGAAAATCGCTGGGAGCATGACCCCGAGACCGCCACGATGACATAAAAGCTGTCGGCCTCGACCGCCCCGATTATAACACCAACTTAGCTGAACGAGTGGCCTAAACTGGAACTAACGTAACCGCATACTAGCTCCTCGGCTACTGGTAGACCAAAGAGTATAGTAATATTACCAAAAGTGGTAGACGACAGCGCCATATTTACTGGGTAATACAATGTTTGTCATACCATAGAGTTCACCATAGTCACTCTGACATGAAGGCCTTTTTAAAATAATTGAGACTATTGCATAACGAATATCTACGTAGTGATTAAATTACGAATTTTGTGTCATGGGAAAGACCTGCCACGTGCAACTATAGCGGTAATGTTCACTTAAAATTTTAAGGGTGCACTAAGAAACTAGACGGCATAATAAGCTTTCGCGTTAATTCGGTTCTTTTTCTTGGCCATTTTTTAAACAGTATTTTTGGCTGCTTGTTAGCTCATTTTAGATTATGTAAAAATATTTTCCTAATGAATTTATCACATTTTCAAGGAAAAAGCACTAAAAACATTGTTGATTATTAAATTCGCCGCTTTAACGGAATCTTACTGTCAGCCGTCGCGCGTGACGACAACATACTGAAACCGGTCGTAAACGTGAAAAAAGCATAATCTGTATGAGAGTGCAGTCCGAATAACACTCACGGTGATCACAACGATTAAGGTGGGCAGTGTGATTCGGCACGCAACTGACCTATGCAAATGTCATACGTCGTGACTGGTATTAAAAGTCACGTGAATTAGAAGTAAAAACTAAAATCGGTATACCTGTTCGGTCTGTTTCTTTTAACATCATAAAAACCTGCATATTTTGACGGTTCGATTGATCAACATTTTAATATTGATTTGAGGTATGAACGGAAGATATGAATGTCACAAATAAGGCTAGTGCTTTGTCATAGAATAGCAAGATATGTAAGCAAGGCTCATACTTTATTATTATTGCAGGTGATTTGTGCCATATATGTACCGCTTCGACCATTTCTGATCTATTGTGTCAGCCCTTTCGTATAGTTCACTGCTTAGTCCCGTTGCATCCATGAAGTTCCAAATGCTATGGGCAGTGAGATCTTGTATCTCTTCGGGGTGCACGACGTGTCGCCCCAGGTGGATACTTCTATTGCGCAGGCTCATACTTACTACAAGAGCCTTCTCAGCTCTCTCCAGCTCCTTCCCCAGCTTCAGATCAGCTGCGATCCTCATGGCCTCGAGGAGAGTCAGTCTTGGCTGGAGCATATCGTCCTGCATGATGTAACTGCTCAGCTTTTTGAACACGCGCATGTCACGCGCCTGCCCGTTCACCGTTACGCGGCCGCTTACGTTGTTCACACTGCAAATATATAATAATTATATCTTGGACACACACACAGAGCTAGTCCGAAACTAGGATTACCTGTGAACATGAGACTGTGAATATGAACCAATTCTCTGTATTTAATAGTGTTCAGCAGCGGGGTAAACTTTTCGCAAGACCATTTAAAACAACGTTACTTGCAAAAAGTGTATTTGGAATGGCATTGAAGTTATACAATATATTACCAAAGGCAATTACAAAATTAGATAATATTACTCAGTTTAAAAAAACGTTGCACGAGTTCTTAATAAAAAAAGCATATTACTCCATACATGAATATTTAATATGTGCATTTTAATAAGAGCCAATTTAATAAGAGCAAATTGGCCGCACGGCGGCCAATGCCCCCACGGCCCGGGTACTCTCGCTCCTCAATGAGTTACTGGTTGAAATCCCCGAAGTTGATATCTTCGCTGACCCAATTTCGATGTTTGTTAAAAGTGTAATGTCCTTTTTAATTTTGTATTTGTAACAAGCCTTTTTATGTTTTCTCTTTTGTATTGTTATACTTCTCTGCAAACTCAATTTGAAAAATTTATATAATTTATATATTTCTTAGAACCTTTGATTGTATGTGTTTTAGTACTATAAAATATGTTTTGCCTAGCAGGCAAGTGTTTTGGTAGCCATGACTGTGAGCTTGTGTGTTTTATAATTAAATAAATAAATAAATAAATAAAGAGGTAACACTCAAGTACTGCCCTAGACGAATTTGACTTTGGCCTGTATTCGACATATCCTAAGTGATGATTAATAATAAAATAAAGGCCCTGGTGTCTGCCAGAGGCGAAGCGTGAGGGTAAGCCGGTGCATAATTTCTTAACTCAAACATTATTATTATTATTATTAATTACTTCTTGTATTAACATAAAAATTGCATATTACATATTTTTTAAGTAAATACAAAATTTAATGGGTAATAATATAATGTTTAGAACGAGAAATTATACACCGGCTTACCCTCACGCTTCGCCACTGGTGTCTTCAAACCTCCCAGGTCGGCTGACAAAGAGATTCAATGAAATAATAATATTATATTGGGGTTGCAATGGAATACCTTATAACAGTCGATTGTAGTTCTCGAATACAAAACTAACACCTTTTTAAATAGAGTTTGCAGATTATAACACTGAGTTTTCCCAGGAAGGTATCTATTGAATTTTCATAGTCTGCTATTAGGTATAACTTTATAAGTAAGTTTCCTGCCTTATACCACTCTAGTTTTTTGTAAGTTATAGCTTTACGGTTTTATAAACGTGTTATTAAGTTGTTGCAGCTTTACTGGTTAATTTATTTCTTCATTTAGGTATTTTACTTACTTAATCAAGCTGTTATTATACCGTTGGTGAACTATGTTGCGTGTATTAAATGTTAGAGTTTGAAAGGATTGTCGTGTTTATAAGATACTCTACTTTCGTAGCATTCAATAAAAAAAAACCGGGCAAGAGCGAGTTAAACTCGCGTGGAGAGAGTTCCGTTCCGGACATGATTATAGTGTTCCGTGTTGCAGTCACCGACTAACATAATGTATACCAAATTTGAACTCAATCGGTCCAGTAGTTTCGGAGCAAATTGGCTGTGACAGACGGACAGACAGACAGACCGACAGACACACTAGTGATCCTATAAGGGTTCCGTTTTATTCTTTTGAGGTACGGAACCCTAAAAATGGGAAAAAAGAGAAGACTTTCGAGATACGAAACCACAAACCACCGCAACTCTTTCTTACACCAATGTTAAATTCATGCAAATCACAATAACTAAAGTACAGAAGACCATTAGGTATTACAGACGTCAGGGCGTCTATTCGGGAACGTCTAAGTAATACTGCAGCCACCCGCGTGCGAGACTCGCATCCCGCTCTTACGCATTACGTGTCGTGCGGGAGAGTGGGATGAGAAATCTCGCTCGCGAGTCGCTACAACATCACTTAGCGTTCCCGAATAGAGGCGCAGTTCGTCGGACGCGAACTCCTAAACAACTGCGATTCAGCCAAATTTGCACTCTAGGTACTTGTAAAATTAACTTACCCGTCTCAGTTTTGGAGTTAGTAACCGACTGGTGGAGAGTAACTTTGTGTTGCAAATTTAATTTACGCTGTCATGCTTGTGTTGTCTTGTCTGCCTCCAACCAGTTCCCAGAGGAAACAAAATGTAGGTACAAACAGCAGTTCCTTAAGAGGTCGTGTTTCAAAGCACGACGCAGAGATTCTCTGTTGTTAGTTTCCTAACGCGACGGTAATGTACTATTTTTCTGTAGGTACCATATATGTATTAGTAAGACTTGTCATATAGTCGTGTTGACCGATTTTAAACTTATCTTATTATCGATTGCAAACTTTTTGCAACGTTTGTAATTTATTAAGTAATGAAACCTGACTTATGATTAATTTTGTATTTAAAAAAAGTACTCAGAGGCTTATAAAATAAAAGATCAAGTGAGCTCCTAAGACCTCTGCTGAAGTTAGTGTATTATTATCATTTTATTCAAAGCAAAAACATTTAATTATATTTGATCCTTCTAAGCGTAACACGCTTCGTGATCTCTCATCTCAAGGTCAATCCGTAGCCATGACACATTTCTAAGCAAGATTTTTTTAAGATAGTAAATACAAAACTTGGGAACGATAAAAACTAACGTAAGCCAGAAACAACACGCAGCAGTCTGTGAAACAATAATGTTTCCTGTCGTTCCGTTTACGATTCATAACTCTGTTTTACCGCTCTGCCAAGCGCTGTAGATAACCTACCATGGAGATTTTAAACAAAGTACTAAGGTAAAGACATACTGAACCCATGTATGCAATGTATGCAATGCATTATGACATCTAGACCCTTGAATTTGCATGAAAACAGATGACTTAGAAACATACATACGTGTGATAGCGTTGCGTATAATAAGTATGTTTGGTTTATTGTCATTAGGTACAAATGGCAAATCGTCCACTTGAACGTCCACGTCCATTATTCGTTAAATCATGAATTAATTTACAACGAAAATAAATTTGGTTGTAAAAACTTTTGAGCATAATTACATTTTCATTAAATTCACTTCGGATACTATTACTTTTGACCCAAATTCTGAATGTTTATTTTACGTGGACGATTTTCCATTTGTACCTAATGACAGTTAACCGTATGTTTTTATGTCGTGTGTTTTCATGCAAATTGAAGAGTCTGTATCATAGTGCCTGGGCTCAGTATGGCTTGTTTTACCTTTATCCATAAGAAAAAATAATAAGGCATGCATTTTGTTTTCAAAAATAGTAATACAAAAACGACTTCACTCACGATTTATTCAGGGATGGCAAGACGTCGTCATTAACGATACGCCTAAACGATATCACAAATTATATTGCTACTATATGGTAGCTCTTATTAAATTGACAGCAAAGGCAGTCGCATTGTAAAACCATTGCAACATCTATCGCTTAGGCAATGTCGAATAGAGGAGCGGTGTAATCAAAAACGAGTGTACTAATAAAAAAGTATTTACTATTTACTGTTAACAATAAAAATACGGGATGTTATGATATATATTTAATCCTCCTCTGCTGCACTCGGAGTGAAGAAATAGCATATAATGCGTGCAGATGCTTATCATCCTGGCATGTCGTAAAAGTCCACTAAGGGACGGGTCCTCTCCAACATGGTGGACTATCTGTATGGGCGATGGGCTGATCACCTGTCACCATACGGTTCATCATACCATCTTAGGACTAATTAATCGAACGTCGCCACAAGTAGTCTTGTGGCTCTGCTCACCCCATTATGGATTTCGGGCGTGATGCTATGTATGTATGTATGTATGTATATTTAATTTAGCTTTGATAATTAGTCGGCGATATAATTTGTATTTAAATCAGCTAACTTGAAAGATATCCAAAACACCCGTCAGAAGGAAACTTCGGAGTTTTATAAAATAAAAATAAAAATACTGATCAGCATAAGGTAAAAACAAGTTTTAAATTAAATGACACGGTTGCTATCACAGAAGTTCTGCTAACAGGAAAGAAATCTTTTCAATTAACATAAGGTTCAAATCTCAGAGATTTTCATCAATAAGGGTAGTTGGACTACAGAACCCTACAAACAGCTCATAAATATCAAAGCAAAATGTTTCTTTTAACGTAACAAATTACGCCAAATATTTCCCTATGGAAAATCGTCATGTCATTTGATTGGATCTGTCTGAAATAGGTTCGTTTTTCAACGTCAATCATTCTTTCTCGTCATTTTGCTGCTCGATTTGTGCTCTAGTGCTTTAAGTTCGTTCACCTTCATATCATAAAGCACCAGAAAGTTCTTACAAGCACTGGGCCTCTACGAGTATTCGGTACTGCTAAGTTATTTACTATATCGTCACTATAATGCCAAAAGCGCGAATGTGAATGTCGAAAACGTACAAAATAACGACACATTCGCGGTTTTAGAATTTTAGTGACGACTAGCTGTCCCCCGCGGTTTCACCCGTGTAGATCGAATTTGGTTCACAATTTCACGGGTTTAATTTTTTTACGCGGAACGCTAATTCTGCTTCTAAAATAAAAGTAGCCCAAGTTACTTCTTATAACATCAGCTATCTGCCAGTGAGTCCCGTTAAAATCGATTCAGCCGTTTCGGAGATTAGCCGGAACAAACTGACAAAAAATTAAAAAAAAAATTGGTTTTGCTTTAAGTACCGTATCTACATTCTGTCATTATGTATTTAGTAAAAATGTGTTATTTTGACATTAAAAACAGACACTTTAATTTTATTTATTTGTATAGATATACTAAATCACTTACCGATGCCCTGTTAGCGTGCCACGTGTTCTTAAGATATACAATTTTCATAAGTACAAGTTTTACTAGAGAAATAGCGAAATCAATCGTATTTAAGAGCATGTAAGGAACTAACATTTTATTCGGCGTAAGACAAAATATAAACTATGTATAGGTATCGCCACGAGAGTTGAGGTGAATGATTACACACACAAGTACACAATGCAATACAAAACAAAATAAAAATTTGAAAATTCGAACGAAATTGTCATGTCCACACATGACATGCCGCGGTGTGCGTGACCTCAACTCTCGTGGCGATACCTTTACCTACACAGCAGGGAGCAATATTACACTCGAAGAAAACCAGAATGCTGCGGCTCGGGACTACAGCGGTTTTCAGCTGGGCCATAAAAGTAGAAAGTTAAAAGTAAGTCAATGGCCCAAGTGCACGGGAAGGAACGTCGCCCATTCCCTTGTACTATGATACTCGTAGAAGGCCGTTGGGATTAGTCACTTTCCTCATACAATGTCGAACCCAAATACTTCGTAGCAGCTCAGCCATGTGATTCTCGAACGTGCGCAGCGGCTGATCAGCGATGCGGGACACATTCAAATTTGGACAGAATTGCTTTGTCCGTACAGTCTAAATTAATAGTTCGTAAGAGAATGACACCACAAGTAGCTAAGTATTTAATGCCAATTTTGAAATAATTACTTTGATTATTTAGGAGGTATAGATGTAGTGAATAATCCTTTCCCATCGTAAAAACTCGGAACACACGACTACTTCCGAATGCTGCCGACGTGCCTATGAATTATTGTATTCATAAATGACATGTCTGTATTAAATAAATAGGGTTCTTTATTTATCAGTGACAAATATCAAACCACGACTTTGAAGTATATCGCATTGAGATCTTATAACCACCGCGATCAAATTATATAGAGAAAGTAGTGTAAACAAAAATTAAACTACCGAGAATAAATTTGGGCACAGATTTAGTGAGTTGGTAGTCTAGTAAATACAATCCTATTACCTACTACATCCTTTGAACACTGATAGAGCGACTTCCAAACTGGAGGTTGTGGGTTTGATATCATAATAAAAATCTTAAATTAGGTATTAACTACTCTATATCGATTATTACTCTCGCGATGCGAGCTTCCCCTACGCTGCCTCGATGGGTACTGAGGCTGACTGAAGTAGCATGTCAAATACGAACGTTTCCGAGAAAATACGATGGGAAAGGATTATTCAGTACATCTGTAAGTAAGGCAAATTTACGAAAATATTTAAGAGACTGAATATTGTGTGCACATCAGTTAGTATAAGTCGTGGTTGTCAATTGATCGGACGAGCGCCTCTCGTGCAGAGGATGGCGAGTTCAAACCCGTTTCGCATTTCTGAGTTTTTTGAACCTTAAGTTTAGCACCAGCATTTCAGTGAAGGAAAACATCGCGAGGGAACTCGCACAAATCTGCGAAACAATTCAATGATGTACATGAAGTGGGACGTATATGTAGGCTGACGTGATGTTTTAATGTCACCAGTCAGTACCACTTCCGTAACATGTTTTTGCTGACTGGTAGAATGCCTTAAGTAATTAAATCCACCTTTTGTACTCTCTTGTATTATTCAAAAGTTTAAATAAATAAATAAATACAACTTTATTTCTTTCTTGAGAAAAATAATTTTTTGAAAGTATTTTTCACGTTCCAGTAGTAGGATGACTTGGTTTCCAGAAATCGTATCAATAAAATACTATATTAGGCTTGGCTGTTCCATTTTTTCCAGAATTGAGTTAAGACCGACGTATCGGGACCTTTTTAATAATGAATGACCATCTTTATTGCCGCCGGCCGAACGTTTTTTCGTCCGAACAAACTCCCCGTGACTAGGGGCTTGTAACCTTATTTAATCCTGACAGCTTACATGTATTTTACGGGAAATAGCAGTAGTCGGCTTAATATACGCAGCGGATAAAAAAAGCTAATTATCTGTTACGAAGAAACAATTTATATGGTTTTCCAAAAATATGATAAATTGAAATTCGTCAATAGGTGTACACCAAAAGAATGTCCAATGACATTTGATTTACATTAAGTATTAAAATTTAAGAGTGAAATTAAACAGCAACGCAGTTCAGCAGGGACTACCACGATCTCTAAAGGCCCTAATTTAGAGATCGTGGTAGTCCCCCGGTTGGAATAACTATCGTGTAATGGGTACGGGCTTAATATTTTTTTAAATTTTTACTAATCATCTCACTATGATCTAATTCATTCCCGATTGGCTAAAAATAAAATGTCACAATTTGAATTTCTTATAATTGTAAAACGAAATAAAGGTTAACAGTACTTACGCATATCCAGCTAAGATGTTAAGAAGGGTAGATTTGCCGGCACCCGAAGGTCCGAGGATGCACGTTAGCTCCCCAGAACGGAACTCCCCCGACACGTTGTGCAGTATTGTCCGTTCCCCTGAAAAAATTAACATTTAGATACCTACTTATTGTCGATTTCAAGTTTATTGGATTTGTTAGATGGGTTCCTCGAACGCTTTATTTTCGTGTAGCTTTTTTCCGAGTCGCATTTTTCCGCGATCGATTAATTTCTTCATCGAAACTTCAATCGTAGCTTTTTTCCATGTCGCATTTTTTCGGGATCAATTAGTTTATTCATTTGCATTGAACTCACGGAAACAGAAAAAAAATGGTGGTTGAGTTATCAAAAGTCGCAAACAAAATGCTGGACATGTTGGCAAAAATTAAGTGTCGTTATGATATATTCATAAATAACTTTCATCTTTATCATTATTTGTGTAAACAACATTTTGAAAGTTAAAGTAAATGCGTCATTCATTAAAAAAGCTACGAGTAGGTAGAATGCCCATAAATTAACGAAATGATCGCGGAAAAAGCTATACGTAAATAATGCGTTCGCGGAACCCATCTAACAAATCCTTTATTGCAGTACTCGTAACTGTATTTTTAAGACCAACAATCAGTAGTTATAGCGATTTATGTCTAGCGAGAAATGTATCTAATCGTGCACGGGTCGCTGTCATATTAAAAGATGAATGCAAGAGGAAAATCAACTAATGGTACCGACAGTTAATCTTATTTTGCATCTCAGAAATCGCCAACACTAAGCAGAAGTATAACTTAACACTTATTACTATATGGCATCAGCGCGACAAAATGCGTATTAAATTTATTGCATGCAGTATAGTTAATCGAACAAAATGATCTTTATAAATTCCATTACAGCTGTATAAATCAGTAGATGTTGCTTGCAACTTTGTCTGTTGGCTATTATATCCTTAATTCCCGTAGAGCTGTGCAATGTTCTTTTTGAGTTTTCAGGAGTACGTTTACTGGGCATTTGTCGTCGAGATCTAAAAGGAATGGATAGGATTTGTGCCAGTTAAACTGCATCTAACTAAGTCCAATAACATCAAAGGCTATATAAATCCCGCTGTCTGTTATGACGTCATAGCTGGACTGAATATAATTAATATGCTCTCAGCTCATGTTTGAATGTGACGAGCCGTATTGAAACAAATTGTTAGTTACAACAGTTACTGGAAGTGCTAACGAAACGCATTAAATGAATACAGAACTATAATCACATTACGAAGTATCAGTTGCAATTTAGAAGTTTTGGATATTGCATAATGGGTACTATAAAGCTCGTCGCTTATTGGAGTGACATGCACCCGACACCATATAGATGCGACATAATGCACATCGTCCAATCGAAATGAAGGGACTCATGTTACATGCAAACTGTTTGGTGAATTCTTGTAGATTACTTTAGGTAGAATAAATAACTTAACTGTTTCACGAAATAACTGGCGATACTATAAAGAAAATACTTGGTAAGAAGTTAAATGGGTTACAGACAGCGCGCTTACAAAAAGCTACCTGCCTTTGAGTTGCCGAATTTTCCGCATAGCTGGTTGGGATTGCGAAAGAATATTTAGAAGTGGAACAGAAGACGGTTCACTTTTTAGATTTAAGAAGTGTTTAAGTTAAAAATACTACACTATAATTATGTGAGATTGCTCGGGATTAGCAATTTGGATTAATTCAGCACTTTACTCGTTTATAGACTGTAGCAAAAAATCATTTCTGCCATGAGATTTTGCACACGACATCGTAATTGATATTTAACACAAAGACACAAGGTAATATTTGCAGAAATATCACAGAAAATGCTGATGATAAGAAGTTTACCTAAATCTTTTTACGCGAATTAATTTTGGTAAAATATCTCTCGTACATTTCTTTTCAACATAGAAGCTTAATAGGCAGCTAAGTGGATCTTGATAAACGAGGTATTAAACGTTAAATAATTGAGTTTTAAGAGGAGTGTGAACCTACAGCTTTTTATACAAAAGGCAATAACGATTTTCACGCCTTAAATGTTAACCGATTTTGACCAATTTTTGATAGGTTGTCAGTCAGAACAAAATCTAGGACTATACGTTTTGGTTTTTCACTATATTCAATAAATTCAATTTGATTGCTGTTTCAATCTTCTCATACAACACGAATTTCGGCCATTATTTGACTTTGGTGATGTGTTCTGACTTTTGAAAATTGGTCAACATGGGTTAACATTTAAGGGCTGGAAATCATTTGTATGAAAAGGGTGATTTTTTGCCGTTGGTTCACAGTCCTCTTAAGTGCTCACACTCACACGCAAAAGTCAATAATGTTGGATGAAAAGCGCAAAATTACGGTGAAAGATTTTGTCCGTCATGAATAAATAGTTTCGTTTATCCGCTGCGCCTCTATTCGGGAACGCTAAGTGATTCTGTAGCGATTCGTAAGTGAGATTTCTCATTCCACTCTTACGCACGATGCGTAATGCGTAAGAGCCAGATGAGAAATCTCGCTCGCGAATCGCTACAGAATCACTTGGCGTTCCCGAATAGAGGCGCTGATCAGCCGCTGCGCGCGTTACAGAACCCTGAACATTGATTACTCAACTCATTCGGGTTATCTTGGCATGCATACTTTCATTTTATGAGCTTACATATTTTTAACCGATTTAAAAAGAAAGGAGGAGGTTCTCAATTAGGTTGTAATTTTTTTTTGTGTTTGTTACTTGAGAACTCCTTTATTTATAAACCGATTTGGAAAATTCTTTTTTTAATCAGTAGGGTATACTTCCAGTTTGGTCCCGTTGTAGTCAAAGTCGAGTTCTGATGAGAGGATCTATGAGGAATCGATGGAACTCTTCAGATATTATAGGCACGCATATAGCGATTTTAGTATTTTCTGTAATAACTCAAGCAGTTACGTTCCAAAAGCATTATTTGGTGAAGTGGAACTGTTGATGAAGACCATACAGGATCACTGGAACTCCTAAATAATGAGTATTTCACGGTTAGCGCTTAAATTGCTGTATAAAGTTCTGAAGCAACTTATGTCTATGAAAATTCATGTAGTAAAATTGCCAAGGAAAAGACGGCGAGACGAGCTCTGAAATCTGTAGGACAAAGCGTTCAGTGGCAGGAGGAGTGCCTTTATCCTGGAGTAGGACAGTCTAAGCTGATAAATAATATTATTGAATAATAATTTACAGATCAAATTAGACGAAATCATTCAGTCACAAAGCTTTCTATGACCTACAAAAATGATATACCTACCTATCATGATTGCAGTACTATAAAAAAGCGGCCAAGTACGAGTCGGACTCGCCCATGAAGGATTCCGTGATGTATGACGTATTAAAAAAAAACTACTTACCATATCTTGTTCGAACCAATTTTCGGTGGAAGTTTACATGATAATGTACATCATATATTTTTTTAGTTATATCATTCTCTTATTTTAGAAGTTACAGAGGGGGGACACATTTTACCACTTTGGAAGTGTCTCTCGCGCAAACTATTCAGTTTAGAAAAAAAACCGGCCAAATGCGAGTCGGACTCACGCACGAAGGGTTCCGTACCATTATCCATAAAAACGGCAAAAAAATCATGTTTGTTGTATGGGAGCCCCCTTAAATATTTATTGTATTCTGTTTTTTAGTATTTGTTGTTATAGCGGCATTAGAAATACATCATCTGTGAAAATTTCAACTGTCTAACTATCACGGTTCATGAGATACAGCCTGGAGACAGACGGACAGGCGGACAGACGGACAGCGGAGCCTTAGTAATAGGGTCCCGTTTTTACCTTTTGGGTACGGAACCCTAAAAATGATATTAGAAACCTCATTAAACAGACTTAATTCTACATACGTCGATTTTAAAACTACATACATACATACACATCACGCCCGAAATCTCTAATGGGGTGGGCAGAGATACAAGACTACTTGTGGCCACGTTTGATTAATTAGTCCTAAGATGGTATTATGAACCGTATGGTGACAGGTGATCACCCCATCGCCCATACAGATAGTCCACCATGTTGGAGAGGACCCGTCCCTTAGTCGACTTTTACGACTTGCCAGGATGATAAGCATCTGCACGCGTTCTATGCTATTTCTTCACTCACTGTGCAGCAGAGGAGTGAAAACTAAACCTGATTTTATTTTAAACAAAGAATATGTTTGAATAGATATTATTTCGAATTGAGTCTGTTTAATTCTGAAGGTGTTAAGGATTTATCATTAAGTCTATAAATGAATAGTGGACACAAGATGGGTTGAACGCATACGTTATCCGTGATTGAATATCGGTTGTTCGGGACTTTATCCCCTTGCCTTGTCCCTTATCCTAAAGGGGCAAAAAGAGGGTCACTTTATTGATAGCCCGCATTTCCAATGACCTTTGTTAATACTTAGGTCGCGATGTCGCAATACAATGTTACTGCCATTTGGCATAGGATGATTTGTATCATGATACATATATGTATTGCAACTTACCCAAAAGATAAAGTCGGGGTTCGAAATTATCAAGATAATTACGCTTCTTGATAATTATCGGATAATTATCAGATAATTATTGGATAATTATCTGATAATTATCACCAATATAAGAAAGTTATTTGTTATATTGTTTCATAAGAAATTCATAAAAAATAAATAAAAACAAATACATAAATATTATAATCTTTTTATTTAATATCCAACACAAATCAACATTAATTAAAGGTAGATTGAGTAAAAAGCAGTGTCCGTCAGATTAGACATTATAAATATGATAAATTAAATTACATTGACCAAAGAAGCCATAGACGCAAGTGCGGAAATACACGTTCGAATACTTCGAATACAGTTTACTTTCACGAACGTAATTTTTTGTTATTATCAATCGATAATTATCCTTTCGAACGCGAACCCTGGATAAAGTTAATTTGAAGCTTTTGATTCTGTTTTGTCTTCCTTTGAGTACTATACAGATTTTATTATTATAAATCTACCCTACAATGCTTACACCAAAATCAGTGCTATGTCGGTACATTTTTCAACCGTCTATGATAATGCCGCAGGACACTAAGTGCTAGCAATAAAGAACCCTCTGTAAAAAGCTGAAACTGTCAGAACTTTATAAGAATATTAATCAAGGTCTTGCGTGAGATATTACTTAGTACTCTTTTAAATATTTATAAACGAGCATTTCTGTAAAGAAAAACATCGTGAGGGAATCTGCATACATCTGCAAAGTCCCCATCCGCACTAGGCTCATGTGGGTACCACTGCAGTGGGACGTATATAGGCTGATAATGATAATCACTTTCAAATCGTTGCCATCGGGCTGTTTCTAGTATACTCTGATGTAATCCAATCTCTTAATTATGTAAACAAACATTTATGTTAATCGTCAATGCCATAGTGGTTTGTTTACATTTATGGAATATTGGATCGAAACAGGCTGTGCGCCGATATGTTTTACTTTACAACTAGTTCAAGTCTTCGGAAGCGAAGCGGGCGCGCGTAAGTAGTGTCACAGGAACTAACATGGAAGCCTTCACACTAGTGAAGCTTTCATTTTAGTTTCCGTGACACTGCGCCCGCTTCCTTACCACGTTTCAGTGTGTTGTCTTAAGAAATAGACAAACGAAATGGCTTCTAACACAAAATTTTCGTGTGTATCTCTAATTTTTTCCGGAATAAAATCGTTTGTCTACATTCCGTAGCAGATAATATATTATGCTTAATTTAATTGGATTCAGTTGCTTAGCTAAAAGCAATAATCACCACCGTCATCGATATGTTTCTAGATCTAATTGGGCTGCTACATATTCTAATTAGTCAGATTACTAGTATTTATGTTCCTACATTGCTGTCTTAAGCAAAGGTGACTTATTTTTATTCAGACATACAATTTTAATCGCTTCCGTTGTAATGTTAGGGTTCGCTGTAGAACCAACTTTTTATTTTCTTTGAAAATATAACTAATATAAACCATTTGGGCTGCGGTTGTAAACATTTTGAATAACTGAACATTTTTTATATCATTTAAAATTAAGTAGAAGAAGTGAATAACTTGTTACATTATTTTAAACTTTCGCTTTAAAAATATGGTCACCGTCGCCAGCCCTAAATCACTGTCATACGTCATTTCAACCAATTTGATTAAAAATTAATGTCTGAACAAAACTAGTTATAGTCGCTACTATAACAAGGACATAGTGGCTAGTAGGTAAGTAGGCTGATTCTATTCTAAATGCACTAAAGCGGTTGCGACTCGATAGATATAATGTAATTGAATATTGAATAGCGTGTATATGACCCATCGCTGGCATATCATCGCACGACGACCATGACGAAGTCTCAGAGTCGGAGGAAGAATCAGAGTCGGTGACGTTTATTATGAAACGTTCAATTGCTTCGTCTAAGACAACACATGGATACCCAAACGACACACTTGAAGCGAATTTCAGTACGGGATGGCAATATGGCCACCGGGTGCGTGCGCTCGCCCACCCGGCGCGGCGCCACGCATGACAACAACTGCGTCCCTCGTACAACGAAAATCAGTGCGCACGGCGATAACCGATGCCCGTCATACAGTTTGCGATAGGTAAGTGACAGTCGCTATTACAAGACGATATAATATTTATCAACTTATTTTCGATGGTTTGGCATTTGACATTTCCGCATACAAAATATTTTGTCATATACACCTAAAGTCTGTTCGCCGAGATTTTATAAAAAAAAACAGGGCTTGTTAACTCATTACAAATAGCGGCCCGCTAATGATAATAAAAAAATAAAGGGTAAAACTATAATTATTTCATAGAATATTATTATTGAATAGCCTGTATGTGTCCCATTGCTGGCATATCATCGGACGACGACCATGACAGATACTCAGAGTCAGAGGAAGAATCAGAGTCGGTGGCGTTTATTATGAATCGTTCAATTGCTTCGTCTAAAACAACACACGGACACCCAAACGACACACTCGAAGCGTATTCGAGACCGGACTGGCAATATGGCCGCTGCGCATGACAACAGCTGCGTTCCTCGTACCACGAAACTCAGTGCGCGCGGCGATATGCGACGCCCGTTATACAGTTTGCTATTGGTAAGCGACAGTCGCTATTTCAAGACGATATCATAATATTTATCAACTCTCGACGAACAGAGTTTATAATCATTCGGAACGAAAACGATTCATTTTCATTCATGTAGGTAATGCTCTTAATAGTAATGAGCATTTGCGTCATCTCACATT
This sequence comes from Tortricodes alternella, assembly GCA_947859335.1. Classification (NCBI taxonomy): domain Eukaryota; kingdom Metazoa; phylum Arthropoda; class Insecta; order Lepidoptera; family Tortricidae; genus Tortricodes; species Tortricodes alternella. The sequence continues at coordinate 27,175,781 of OX401968.1, read as the reverse complement.
TTCTTGACTTAATGCAAATTACGACATCTAAACACCGTCTTTTATTTGACATGTCTTTTTTTTTACCTTGTTCTGTTATTTTTAAATAATTAAATTTCAAAAATTTTTAGTTACCTGTATTTGTATGGTTCCGTAAGCAAACTAGGAATCCTTACAGTCTCGCCATATCCGTCCGTCCGTCTGCAGGAGTGTCTGTTCATCCGTCCGTGTGTCACAGTCTTGTTTTATCGAAGGATATAAAAGTTACACAGCTGAAATTTTGCACAACTATAGAAGACGGACAAAACGTTAAATTAGTAAAACATTTTTTGTTGTGTCATATCTTTCCTCTCGCTTTCCTGCAGTCTGTGGGAATGATTTTGTGAAAAGGGACGGAACTGTGTAACAGGAGACCGGTATAGCGCGCGCTTATTCGATTTGACCAATGAGCCAGCCCGGTTAATTTGACCAATGAGCGAGCGCGCGTGTGAGATGTCAGATGTTGTTACACATCATATGCGACTACTGTTAGGCTCTTTCAATAGTAGTTTATGCAACGGTTGCATAATGATAGTGAAATTATGCAGAGTTGCATACATAACTTTATCTACACACATATTATAAATCCTCCATGATGTGTTCAGAAACAATATTTTCTGGCAACAGTTATTTGTTGCAATCGTGGCTGCATATTTCCGATATCCGGCGCATTTTCACATCACACAGTCACTCCGAGAAGACTACTATTCATATTTTAAACTAAAACGTAAATTACAAACAACTTTTTCTATTCAATTCAACAACAATTCTACTTTCGTTCAGCAAAAAACCAACATAATGGCGGCAATTCGATCCTCCGTCAAGACCATTTTTTTTAAATCATAGACAAACGAATGAAGTCTCTATTCTCACGTCACTCGAGATCAAATTCGTTCGGTTTATATTAAAAAAACATACTGAATTGATGTTTCGTATCAATAACTGTTTAATATCTATGGATACTAGAATAGAGACCCACTTGAGTTTTGACAGCTGTTCCAAATTTAATCTCATTTCTTTACTAAAAACGATAAAGAAGTCATGTTATTTCTTTATCGCAGCACTGGTTTTTCCTAATTGGTTGTCATGGTGGTAATTTCCTACGGTTTTTGATTACACTATGGAGGTTTTATGATATGGATGTAGATAAATATATTTTTAGGGTTGCTCGATACATTTCTAAAGCAAAATTTATATTCCTCCTGAAATGACGTGTCGTTGGAGAACTCTTTAAAATCCGTTATGGTATGAATAAATTATTTGATTTTATGGACTGTTTGAGCAATATTGAGCTCGAAAGGTGTCATTTCTGTTTGAGTTACGTGCTTTAAAAATGTAAATTCTAAAAGTTTGAAAATTATTTTAATTAAAAGCTTAATGTGCTTTCTCGCGCGCTTTTCATCGTGAAGTGAAAAGAAAAACTATCAAGACTAAGCCGGCTTCATTGGTTCATGAGTTAAAGGGGACTAACTTTTTTTGTATCCATACTGAAAAACATTAACAATAGCACCAAGTAACTTTGAATAGAAATATAGCTAAAGTTATGGTTTTCGGAGTTATAATGCCTACGGAATCCTTAACTGAGCATGGTCTGATGTGCTCTTGATTCGTTTTTAGGGTTCCGTATCCACGGGACATTATTACTAAGACTCCGCTATCCGTCTGTCTGTCTGTCTGTCTGTCTGCGACCAGGCTGTATCTCATGAACCGTGATATTTAGACAGTTGAAATTTTCACAGATTATATATTTCTGTTGCCGCTATAACAACAAATAAAAGCGGAGCTTTCTAGAAAATTTACAATTACAGGTTCCGTAAAATTCCTAATTCCTATTTTTGGCGGAGGCCTATGTCCTGCAGTGGACGTTTTACGGCTGATGGTGTTGATAATGATGACTCAGATTTATTGGTGTATTATTTAACATAACAACCAGGCTGCGAGGGGCGGCGAAGCCTCGGGGCCTTCTTTGGGCGCCTTTTATTGTCAACCTTACCTATAATATTTTATACTAGTGGCTCCGTGAGCTGTAGACCTCGCGACAAAAGACTTCAAAAAACTGAATCTAAAACAAAAACCCTTTGAAAAGTAAGAAATAATGATTTGCCTTGCGACAAACTTAACTTTGCTGTTGAAAAACTGATATCTCCATACATCAACATACGTCGATTCAGTTTACTAACTCCGCCAGTAAGTTTGTAATTGCAAAAACCTCCATATCTCCGCCATTTTGAAATATTTCGAAAAACTGAATCGACAAAATTTTTTATACTGTTACCGAACCTCACAAAATTTTACGAGAATCGGTTGAGAACTGCCACCTGTAGACGAGAACAAATGGACATCCGCTGGACACACGAAAGCATTTTTGCCCAAGCTGAAACGGAGACGCTTCGCTCGCGCGCTCGATTACTTAATGGGGCGGCAAAGCTAACTGGCCCAGGGCGCCAAATCTTTAAATACGCCTCTGATAACAACCCGCATCGTTTAACCCAGTTCTAAATAAGTTCTAATATATTCCCATTTAATTGAATTCCCAATACAGTATTTATGTATAGCGTCCCAGCACAGTTGGGCGGAATTGTTCTTTAAAACAAGTGTCTACTAACTGAAGAGTTTGTAAAGTTCCAGCCGCCTGCAATTAATATAAATTATGAATAAGCCTGAAAATTTTGGGGCCCAAGGAAACTTCTGTATCAATAAATCGTCCCAAGCAATCCAAAGTTGTCTTTTGGAGAATCGTTTACACGCTAGATAATTATTTGTTTGTTTAATTAAATAAACTGGAACTTCTTTAATTTAGCAGTCTTGGAGATCAAACAAATTGTTTTCTGTTTCCGATGTTTAACAATTGGAATTGTGGATGCGAAAGATCCTATGTTTTAGTTCAAATAGCAATTTTATCGCTATACGTAAACATGCCAAGAAAACGGACTTTTAAGTACCTATGTAGCGATTCCTTCCAGACTACTTTTTAGTATAAGACACGTTTGTTCGCTAGTTTGTAAGATTTTTTTGAAATTTAGGTTTTTCTTTTCTGTTGTTATAAATATGACGCGGAATAAAGCACTCGCTAGCCGTCGTAATGAGTCTTTCATTACGACGGCTTTTGAGAGCCAACCAACTTAAAATTTGGCACGTGTACCCACGGCATTTCTTAGTTAACGAAGAAAGGATTTTTCGACATTCAACTGTTAAGGGTCTGGAATGGGGTTTAAAGTTTCAATAGAGGGTTGCAAAAGAAGACTGAGGGATAATTGGGCGATTTTGAGCCCGGCACATAAGATTCACTTCAACCCTCTTCTGAAAACTCTTGCTCAATGAATAGCTCCTCAATAAGAACTTACCTACTTTAAATATCTTTTACTGGTAGTTGCGTTGGATAAAGCTATCAATACATATAAAACAGTACCGTGACTCACTTATAGACAACGCACAGCCTAAACAGGTGGTCCTAGAGGTTTGAAATTTGGAGGAGACATTCCTCGAGTACCCTAGAGGTGCACTAAGGAGGGATGTTTTGAAATTCCATCCCTAAAGTGGTGGAAAGGGTTGATAAAGTTTGTATGGAAAATACCGCGGGCAAAGCTGTGGCGGGTCCACTAGACCAAAATAACGTAAAACAAATCTAGTCCTGCCAAATCATAGTAATCGGAAAATTTTGCAAGTTATGAAGTGTTCCTATTTTTTGAAAACTAATCAAGTTACGAATATTTTCAATTTGATATTAGCCGCATACAAAGTTATGACAAATCGTTTTCTGAGAATAGGTACTGGTCATTAGAGAATCAACTTGCAGGTAACGCTTCTAAGCATTTGAGTCATCTCGCATTTACTTGACTCATGGAAATTCCAAGCATAAACGACATCTCAATTAAGTTAAATGTTGTATTAAATATTACTCGATTAGGTATTCTTACTAGCGTCACGAGCTCACTCCGCTACAGCCACCTACCCTAGCACAATAGTTTTTATCACGCACACAAAGCATTCATCAATTTCGCACGCGCTTACAGTACGATTAAAATCAAACGATTCGACTTTTCTCGGCTATTATCGGCCGGAGACGAAAATGACACAAGTTACATTGCTGCGATTTCTTTTAGGTAGCATTCAACTTAAAGTATCGTAAGTACGCAATGTTTGTTTAAGTATTGTTTATTATTATTTAATTTTAACTAAGTAAAACTAACAACATAATATGTGTCACATGGTTACATGAATTAAATGAATAAATAATAATAATAATAATAATGTATATCACCTGCCATGATGACGTTACTTACCAGTAGACCTAAGAGGTTTACAGTAGCGATATGGGCATGCATTATTTATTAATAAATTTACCTATAATATAAAAAAAAACATGATTATGTCATTTGATATACTCTATGTGAAAAATGAGGGATACCGACAATAACCGAGGATGGCCGAACTTATTTCAATAGTACTGTACTGGTTAAAAACTGACAGACGCTTTCTGTGCGCAAGGAAAGCTATTGTGCTAGGCCCCAGGAACGTTTCCTATGTAACAAAACGGTCATAAACGAATATATATAGTATAAACGAATATATTGTATCCTCGTTACCGTTGGTTAGCTGCTAATTGGGTATCATTTTCCAGTAAATGGTATTTAATTGCTTCGAATGTTCGTGATATTCAGATCATCGCTCCTAAGAATTTAATGGACACGGAAAAACGAGATTATCACCGCTTCGAGTTCTTTTTGTTATCATACAATTTGCAGTATTTGCTAGCTATGGAGTATTGGAGGGGAGTTTTCTATTTGCTGCAGCATTGTTGCACTTCACTGCTTTAAAAATGGAATAGTATATATGTATACATATAATACTCTTTAACGTACATAGAGAACACCTTAAAACTTACAAAATTGATAAATTTAAATATAATAACACTAGCTTCCGCCTGCGACTTCGTCCACATGGACACCCTAATCACCTATCGATATGAAATATACTTGACGACCTATTGTCATAACTACCAAATATACATAAAAAAAATCATAAAAATCGATCGAACCGTTTCGGAGGAATGTGACCACAAACACCGTGACACGAGATCTTTATAAATATATGTAGATTATCTATACTTATAATAAAAGGCTAACGGAGTCAACTTTGTACATGAAAGATATTTAAAAAATAATGATAGATTTGGCAATTAGGCGTGTAGGAGATGCCGAAACACCTTTTAATTTTTTTCGTGTCTGTCTGTCTGTCGGTAAATTTGTGCTTCAATCACGCTCAAACTACTGGACAGATTTTCATGAAATTTAGTGTGGTTATAGTTTATGATCTGGAGTCACATATAGGATAATATTTATTTCGAAATTTATCCCCTAGGGTGGATATATAGGGCATGAAAGTTTGTATGGAGATACGTCATTTTTGAAGTTAGAACCATGAATATTGATATAATGATAACTGGTTACAAATGAAGAATTATAATTTAAGGATTTTGAAAAATCAGCCCTTAAAGGTATAGAATAGGGGATGAAAATTTGTATGGGAGTACCATAATTTTTGAAGATAGAAACATGAGAATTAGTATAATGACTGCTGGTTACGAATAAAGAAATGTAATTTAGAAAATTTTGGAAAACCAACCATTGAAAAATTATATTTAAGTTGTTGGTTTCAAATTATGAACGACGTATTTGAGTGTTTTACAACCGACTTCAAAAAGGAGGAGGTTCTCTATTTGGTTGTATTTTTTTCATATTTTAGGGTTCCGTACCTCAAAAGGAAAAAAGGAACCCTTATAGGATCACTCGTGTGTCTGTCTGTCTGTCCGTCTGTCACAGCCACTTTGCTCCGAAACTACTGGACCGATGGATTTGAAATTTGGTGTACATATGTAAATCGGTGACCGCAACACGGATGCGTAACGTAAACAAATTAATTTTAAACATAGGGGCCACTTTCGGGGGGTAAATTAGAAAATTAAAAAAAAAGTTCCGCTAACTATATCATGTGACATATCAAATGAGAGGGCGTATTATGAGGATCTTAAATATGTTTATTTTTAGAATTTTAAGATGAATGGTTTGGAAGTTATTTAGGAAAATAGGTGAAAATTGACCATTCCCCCCCCCCGTATCTCCGAAACTACCGGGCCTAAAATTTTGAAAAAAATACAGAAAATAGTTCTTTACCTATAGATTACAGGAAAATCTATGAGAAGTTTATGGTATTTAAAGTAACATAGGAAATTTCAGATAATCATGTATGGAACGGAACCCTCTCCACGCGGGTTTAACTCGCACTTGCCCGGTTTTTTTTATGTTTGTTACCTCAGAACTCCGCCATTTATGAACCGATTTGAAAAAATATTTGCTTAATCGGTAGGTTATGCCTCCAGATTGGTCCCATTGTAGTCAAAATCGAGATGGTATGAGAGGATCTATGAGGAATCGATGGAACTCCTCAAATATTATAGGCACGCATATAGCAATTTTAGTATTTTCTGTAATAACTCAAGTAGTTGCATTCCGAAAGCATTATTTAGTGAAGTGGAACTGTCGATGAAGATCATAGATGATCACCGGAACTCCTAAATGATAACTGTTTCACAGGTGGGGAATAGATTGTTGTATATGGTTTAGAGGCAACTTATGTTCATGACAATCCATGTGGTAAAATAGAATCAGTGGCGAACAACCAGGAAAACTCCTCAACGACAGACATCCTTGCACCGTGGATAGCAAGTTTGTAAATGCTGATGAGCAATTGGCATTATGCTATTGTTACTTGATGTAGTAAATGTGTGTCATTAAATCACAAGATAATAAATTAAAATGTGAAAAAAAACTTACTTTGCAAAGGGTATTTGAAGTCGGTTCTTTGAATTTTTTAAATGAAAATGAAAATAAAAATATTTATTTTGCAAGTAGGCCACCTGGGCTCTTTTACATGTCTGAATCTACCAGCGCTTCGAAAGGTGACATCTCCTGAGAAGAAACGCCGCAAGAAACTCAGCAGTAAGCCTTTTTTCAACTTTGGCAGTACAGTTTTATCTAAAATCTAACACAAATGTGTAACATAAAAACCTAATGGGTACAAATTATATGATTATATGAAATATCATCATATTATGGACAATCGACTTTTAAAAAAGTAATGTAAAGGTTGGAATTTGGTATGGAAATCTTCACATGTAATAAATATGTAGAAAGGTCGTATCTGTAATTACACCACTTTGGGAAAAAAAAGCAGTTTGACGGGCTATTTGAGTGAAACTGAGTCCGAATCAATCATTTTTAGAAGTTTTGCTGTCTGTCTGTGTCTCTTTACCTACGTTTGTATGTATTCATAAAACTTAAGATCTACTATACCGATATCCATGAAATTCGGTATGTAGATAGGTTATGAGTTTAATTTTTATCTAGGGTACTTTTTACCCTACTTCGCGGGTGTAAAAAGGAATGTTATGGTTTATCATTTAAATCTTATTTCTTTTTCTTACAGTTTAATGTGTTGTTATTCAATGAAGCATATTGGTATGAAGTTATTTCAAAGTCAAAGTCAAAGTCAGACTATCTTTATTCAATTTAGGCTTTTACAAGCTCTTATGAAGGTCAAAGAATGAATCTACCACCGGTTCGGAAAAAACCCTCTACTGAGGAGAGCCGGCAAGAAACTCTTTAGAATATTTTATGAATATGATATCCAAAATAGATTTTACCCGACTCCACAACGAATCACGAATGACCGAATCTTATATTACTACTATCAGGTTAGGTTTAGATGCGCTAGGTAAATACGTTAGGTTAGGTTAGTGTTGCGTCAGGGCCGAAGGCCCAAACTAGGCAGAAATAGGAGCTCCGCGTAGCGGAGCTCCGTCGACCCTGTCACCATGTGACAAATTAACGTATGATTTGGTTATTCGTGATTTGTGGTAACGTAATTTTATAAAACAGATATGCACTTTTACGATATTTTTTATTACGGGGATAACTATCAGAACCGCGGTTTGTATAGAAAAGTGAATTTATTATGTTGATTGTCACGTGCTGAACAAATGGACAACGTGTGTTTATTTTAATTTGTTTGGTACTGACAGTTTTATAATTGAGATACAGTCATGTGAGTGTTTATGGAATAAGTACTAAAAGAAAGGAATACTTGCTTCCGCAACTGTACTGTAGCGAAATTTCCGCGCGTATGATAAAATGCGGTTACGTTTGTTGGCTCAAATATGTATATACTTAAGATACGTAGTCGTCTAACATCTAACCATTTAGATCAGGTGGCTTGCAAAACCAAATGTCCTCAATTAAAAAAAACAATCTTACTGTAATATTCGACATGGCAGCAAACCGTCCGCAACTTAAAGGTACTTAGTGTGTTTACAAATCAATATGTCGTCCCTATCGTATAATATCTATTCCTAATTGCTTGAGCGAAGGGAAATCTCCATAGCGTCGTATGCAAGATATTTGGTAAAGTGAATAAAAAATCTTTACTTAAAGATATTGATTTTTAGGTGTTCATTTAGATAATGTATGAAAACTTTCAAGTAAAAGCGATTACTTATTTTTATCCACTTCCACCCATTTTAAGGATTAAGTGCACATTTTGTCTGGAGTCAATTTGGGTCACCGGATCCAAATTTGGTGGTGTGGTGTGCACTAATGGTAAATAAATATTATATAATATATATATATGTTTTTATTTTCAAATCATTCATTTAAAATCTTGCAGATTTAAAACCTTATCTGGGAATTTAACTTACGTATTCTACGCGGGCACAGCTAGTAATATATATATATTAGGTATAAAGAATTAGAATTTATTAAGTGGTAAGCTTCTCGACAGTTGTGCGTTGTTTAAGTAAGAACGCCATTACCACGAGTTGCGCAAAACGTACTCGCTAGCGTAAACTATCGGAAATAGTGCTTGTTGTCGATACAAGTAAAAGGGACCGAGCGATAGTTTACGCTAGTGAGAGCGGTTTGCGCAACTCATGGTAATGGTACTGTCGAATTTTAAATCTGTATGTTATTTAGCGCATATTAATTCGTGACAAGAAACGTTTGTAACTTTTTATATACAATTATTAAAAACAAACAAACAAGCTCAATAAAAAGTATTGAAGAAAAGGCATGTTCCGTAAGTGATATTTCTCGTTGGGAATAAGGTCGGAGTAGGGGGTGAAAGGGTAGCGACGAATTGGACGGCTTGAGAGTGACAAGCGGTGAATTTGCGACAGACCCTACGTACAGAACTGTGGCGACAGAAAGCTCACTGGTCTTTAACCTCGAACTATGGCCGCACTTGCATTCAGGGGAAAAAGTCAAAGTCAAGCTATCTTTATTCAATTCAGGCTTTTACAAGCTTTTATGAAAGTTAATGAATGAATCTCCCACCGGTTCGGAAAAAATCCTCTACTGAGAAGAGCCGGCAAAAAACTCGGTGAGGTATAATTTTTTCAAACCAGTACACATATAAGTTAACAATGATGTCTACAGTTTTATACAGATCTAAGTATATACCGCAGTAGGTACGCCCATCAGAGACCCATGCAGGGATCGCTAGTGCAGGTCTGGGTTGAAGCCAAACGTCCCTGTCCATGACGATACAACAGCGACATGATATGTCAGTGACATGAATCCAGCAATCTGATGGGTAGATTCCTGGCGGGGCTGGCGTGTTTGCGGGATAGGCCTTAAAGCGTGCGTTATATATTAGACAAACTGATCATTTGCCTTACAATTATAATGCAACAATGCTGATATTAATAGCGAAAGGGCCTCAGCAACGTGCCTTGATACGTTGCACGATTAGAAAGAAAAGGGCATAAGTCAACACGAGATTTACTTATGCTTTAAACTTTGCTAACCCACGTCAAGATTGAATTTGGAGTGGATTTGTTTTCAAGTTATTTCTTTTTTTTTAAGTCGAGCGATGCTTGTAGCCGTCCCTGAATTAAATGTTGGATAGGCTTTGATTATATATCGCGATGAAAGTGATAAAATGTGGTTTAAAAGTCGTTTCGGCGATTGGCTGTTCGCTTCGAATGGGGCAGCTGCTGAGTAAGCGTCTGTGTCGGAACCCTTTACGCCCAAGGGAAACTTCAGTTTGCTTTTAACTCGTTCCAATTTTAAATTGAACAAATTTCGAATGACATGGTTAGACGAAATTAGTATTTAAATAAACACTTTCGGGATTTCATGAAGAAATCTATGGGAGACAATTGGAGTGAGATTTATGACGCTGTCGTTTGAATTTTTCCTTCAATTCCCACTTTGAGTATGGATCGCTTTGGAACATTGTTCAGTCGATCGCTTGACGAAATGAGACTCGTTGCAACATAATTTAGGCTTTACCTTGCAAATAATAAGATTTAAGGATGTGTACCACGTGAAATCCGCAGTACATCTATTTGATTTTTCAAGTTTTTTTTTTTCATTTGCCCCAAATAACGGCAATGAGTAATCTTGTACGAATAATGAATTAAAATATACAAATTGTGTCATTATTAATAATTATTTAGTATGCGAAATAAAATCAGAACCCGATTTGACTACTCGAGTCATAATCAATCAAAATGCAGTATTTGAAACGGTCCGGACACATGGAAATTCATTCAAGAATATTTCCGTGAGAACAACGGTAACGGCATTTTTTTTTCATCAATAATCGAGGAGAGTACACTACACAGTTATAGAAAATACAAAGTACTATGGGACAGAAACATTTTTCGCTTTTCTTGTAATTTAATCAACTTGCGGTAAAAATAACACAGGCTTGAATGTAATCTTAAATGTCATTTATCTCCTTTAAGAGAACGGTAAAGTGGTTTATTTTTATTACACTTATGCGAAACGACTTATTTTACCATACTATTCAATTTACCAGCGAAAAATATACAAATCGAAATATTGGGTACACATCCTTAAATACTTAGAGTCTTACCTCGGCGTCTCAATAACGTCGAAAGTTACGAGAGGGCTATACGCATCCTATTATTAAGTAAGTAGCAAATATAATAATATAAAATGTCTTCTAAAGTAATGCTTTGAAAGCAATTAAGATCGTCTTAATTTGTTCGTCGTCATTTTAACCTCTTTGTTAGTTAAGAGACCTTACAATTTCTTTGAATTCACTGTTACTGAAATCACTTTTGCCAACTTAATATTGTTTTATCTAAAGAGGACCAGACCAGATTCACAGAAAACTCTTGTTTGGAGTGCTTTTAATTTAGTGAAAGAAAGGTACTAACCTAACCTAACCTAACCACCTCAATTTTGTGTCTTAGTGCGGATCGCTTCCAACTGAAAAATATGACCCAAATTCACAAAAGTCTCGCGTTTTCACAGCTTTTTTGTAAGCTCAGGCTATAAATTACTTCACGTGTCAAGGCAAAGGAAATTAAAAATGCTTACTGAGCCCGAAACAGGTGCAAATGGAACAGTGTCAATACAAAGATAAACTATGGCAAGTACAAAGAGTGTGGGGATTCGAGCAGTGAGATGGTTGAGTGCTTGGGATTAAAAGAGGCCAGTTGCAATCAAGTTAGATTTTCCGAATTGCTTTTCAGATTCAGTTGTTTTTAAGTTCAATTTGTCAAATAGGCACTAATAAGGAAGTCTTCTGAAAATTTCTAATAAGTCCGCCAGTTAGATTATCAAAAAACTATTGAACACGTATTATTTTGCGTTATCAGATCAATCAAAATTGACAAAGATAACGCGCATCAAAGTTCGGGTGTGACTTATGACGTCATAACTCGTCCCCACTAATTGTTACAAAGTGTGCAGTCGTGAGGTCACGCGAAACTTCAACGCATATCTTCGTCATTTTTTGTTTAATCGACAAAAGAAAAAATATGTGTTCAATAATATTTATAATGTTAATGACGGACTAATTAGAATCTTTCAGAAAACTTCCTTATTGAGGTTTTAATAATTTGATTTTATAATAAAGTAACTGTGGTAGTATTTAAAATAGACAAGATAAGATACGGTAAATCTTTGGAATATTTCCCTTTTCTCCAGATTCCAAAGCAAACGTTTTCTAAATATTAGGTCCTTACATATGAAATTGGCGTTTTGTACGTGAGGAATATAAGGTCATTTTTTTTTGTAAAATATATTTAATTAATCAAAGTATGCACCGTTGTCATCTATGCACTTTTGCCATCTCATAGGTAGTTCATTGATCCCTTTATAAAAAACACATGGGGGCGAGAATCAATAAACTCTTTGAAGGCGGTTTGGACTGCCGCATCGGAGTTGAATTTTTTTCCTTGTAAGAAGTTGTCCAAATTCCGGAAAAAATGGTAATCTATTGGAGCAAAGTCCGGGGAGTACGGAGGATGTCGCAGAAATTCCATTTGTATCTCATCTAACTTAGTGGTTGCTTTTTTGTGCAGTGTGTGGTCTTGCGTTGTCGTGAAGCAGCAGTGGCCTAGAGCGATTGACCAATCTCGGTTGTTTAGCAGCTAGTTCTTCCTTTTGCTTCAAGTGGATTAATACAGATTTATCACTTACCCCGAAGCCTGCAGCTATCTCTGAATTGCTTTGTGATGGATCCGCTTCCACAATAGCCTTTAATTCTTCATTTTCCACTTTGGTCTCCGGCCGTCCACGGGGTTGGTTCTGAAGGTCGAAATTTCCAGAACGAAAACTTTGAAACCAAAAACGTACCGTGCTTTCTTTTGCGACACAAGCGCCGTACATATCATTAATCCTTCGAGCTGTTTCTGCAGCACTGGTGCCACGGTAGAACTCGTATTCGTAAATATACCGATATTTCATGTTTTCCATTGTGCGGTAATAAGCGACGCCAAAGAAAAAAATATGAGGAAAAAACTAATGAATTACTGTTTTCAAAACTCAAATGTACCAGCTAAATGAATTTATAAATGTGAATTTGGAAATCTTACCCAAAGAGGAGATATTTCAGATCAAAGTGGTCAGTACGACAAAACGCTAATTTCATATGTAAGGACCTAATATTAGGCATATAAATTCTTTATTCATGTAAATAAACGTAAGTAATGCCGACTCAGTTTCGCAATCATGGAAATAATTTGAAAAAAATACACACTCTAATGATCCTGTCATAACGGCTCGTTCAATTTTTATGTAAAATTTTGCTACAAATGAGTAAAAACCGCAAATAACTTGGACTGAAGTTATTGTTGGGAATAACCACATTTTGCGCCTGTACTTGACGGCCGCGTTCAACTTCGGCATTGATCCTAACCGAGTTGAGCAAATGCGTGTGGTCACATAAAACTGACTAAAAGTATCAGCGACCAGCTTCACTGCTGGGACCAGTTAGTATGTCACAGTGGCGATGCGTCAAATATTTCCTAAGCGAAGCCGGAAGAATTAGAATCGTACGTGCGAGTCTGACATTTAGGTACAGTAACATGAACTTCAATGACAGCTAGCCGTAACTTTCTAGCTTGGTAAAGCCGCCAAGAATCGGCTTGTAGGCTCCGCCACTGGTATCTCATGATAAAAGGACTGGTGTTGCTGATGGATTGTCCATTCCTTAGGGCCCACACAGCTCCCATGTGATAATGATCCTTGATTGAGTTACTACTATACAGTTTTATGCTGGTTTCTTTACGATGTTTTCCTTTATCATAACGCTTGTGCTATATCAAATTGAATTACACAAATTTTTTTCTAAAAAAGATGTCACTGTTCGAGTAAGAACCCATTGAATTAAGCACTAAACTCCTACTTCTCGTGGCTTTTGTATTATCAGTGTTAATTATATATTTTACTATACACAATAAAACAATTTTTGTGGTTCTTACACTATGTGAGTAATAATAATAAAATCTTTATAAAGAGGTCAAACGACTAATAGAACAAAATTAAACAATGCTCATTCAGAATTCTATTCAACTGCTATACTCGTTTAAACGCTCGTGTAGCTTTATTCGGAGAATAATCAGATAGTCTTGTGTTTATTAATAGCTGTTAAAATTGTCTACGCAGTGTCTTCCGTTATGAAATGAAATAACTCAACTGCTACTAACACGATTAAAAATACATAGAAAATATATATTTATTTGATTAGAGAACTTCCGACGCTGCATAAAGTTAAGGCGATCGCATCAGGTAAACGGATACGCTGAGAGCTGAAGTGCCGTAAGCAAAGCCAGTAGTAGCCACGCAGTATAAAAAGAGCGGAGTAGTGTTTAACTATTGTAATTTTTTTAATTGAGATATATCAAACAAAAGACGCGCGAAATTGGTCATGTGCGTGCAGGCATCATGAGAAAACTTTAAGACATCTCGCGTGGGAACTACTGCCCGATTCATCTCACTATGAGACGAGGCTTATCCCCAGCAGTGGGACGTATATGGGATGGTGATGAGATAAGTTGATAATGTGCACGCATTTCCATGACTGTCTGTAAAACTTTCTTTCTATGCCTATTTCAGTAGGACGTTTCTATAATTCTATTATTGACAGAATGCTATTTTAATTGTAAGATAGTTGCTTATATTTATCTTTTTTATTTCTCTTAAGTAAGGTGAAGGTATTGGTATTATTTAATTATAATTAGGTAGGTAGTGATGGGAACAATTATTCTGTGTTGAGCTATGGCTGTTTCTCACAAATTTTACTACGAGCAAGCCTTGATTTCTTCAAAGCTAGAGTTTGTCATCTATCCATATCCGTTTTTTTATCTATTCTAAAGATTTGTACTGAGATTAGTCTACACTTTACTGATATTTATATATACGTAATATGCCTGCTTCAAACAAGCAGCAGCTCAATTACGTAACACAATTGGTATCGGTTTGGCTCGAAAAGTAAACCAATTTAGTCTTGACTCGATGTAAATAAAGGTACAATCGGTTTAATTTTCGCGAAAGCGATACCAATTGATGTTACGTAATTGAGCAGCTGGTTGGCATAAATGATGAAACGTCCGTGGTACTCGTATTGATCTTTCAGCATGGTAAAATTCGGCTTAAGTCAATTTGCCATTATAACCCTTCGCCAATTTCAATGCCCCGTGGTTATGCTATCGTGAAGTCGGGCGATGTGTCTTCAGAGACGCGACCGGTAATGTCTCCCGTATTTCTTAGGGCATCGACTGAAGCTCGCAAAAGGCTCTGCTTTTAAAACGGTACAAAAAGTAAAGTAAAATAAAATTTATTTTTATGACTCGTTTTTCCCGAGTGTCCTTTACTTGTATAAATAAACAAGTGTATGGTTGTTCTTCATTCCAGCTAACAACGGAGGTTTATAAAAAGAACCGAGCAAGTGCATGTTGGACCATGCACAGGTATAGTTCATTTTTCAACAGAGCCGAATCACTTAACGCAAAACAATAGTAGTTTAAGCAAAGGCTTTGTCTGGAAATAAAAGTGATTACCGCATAACACGGTTTTTAAACACACGTTATAACGATATTGCTCGCATGTACCTGACGGCCATGAGATACTAAAGGTGCTATTAACGCAATTTTTCTTTTAGTACAAGTAAAATCTATGAGGCAAGATATGTGATTAGAGGTAATAATATAATGAATAATAATGTTTTTACAAACCCGTGTTCTGCGATTAATACACTTCTATGGCCAGAAAAAGGCTTTGTTATAAAACAATATGATTGTTTTGCATTAGTTGGATTAGCGCAATTTACACTATTCCGTACATCATAGTTACATCTGCCCCCTGTGAAATATTTTCAATATTTTTTTTTCGTCTTTGTTTGGGAGCTACACTAAAATATTTTATTTTATCAATGGCTTGTCATTGTGTGTGGACACATTTATAATTGTAATAAAAAACTTCTACTTGGTAACTTTGACAGTGTACAAGAAAAATATTGGCTGTGATATACAGACAGACTGATAAATGGAAATGGAGAAACTATAAGGGTTTCTAATTGGACTGCAGAACACTAAAAGTGCTGAAAAAACCAGCCTAATTCAGAAAATCGATGTAACTGGTTACTACTGTAGCATTACGAAAAGGTTGACATTGAATGTGTTAATTACGCGAAAGCTCTTTTACCCATTTCAGGTTTTATGATCCCATCTTCAAAGTACGTATGCAAAATAAGTAATTTCCATTATAACACCTGAGTCCGGGCCACCGCCTTGCATAAGAGGGTAGATTAGAGAAACAGAAGTGTCGCTAATCCCTTAAGCTAGACCAAGCTTACCTTGCTAGCTTACTATTTATGCGTGGTATACGAATATTATGACCATTTTCACTAAATTCTACTGCGAAAATTGTGAAACAGCTATGCGTTATTAGTAACTTTTCAGGAGAATTGCTGAAAAACATTTAAAACTTTAAAAACTTGCAAGCCCACATGTTAGCTTCAATTTTGGCAAGCATCTATGATTCCGATGACAATCCAATATAAAGTTAGCAAAAAAGATTGCCTTAAAACGTTTTCTTAAACGAAAACTGTTTTATATCATAATAAATTGGAGATACATAATAATTCGTATGTCATAATGGTTTTAATTACTCATTATAAGTCACACACGGCCTCGTCACGGCTTTTTCCCATACAAATTTTGATCTCCCAATTCACGGTTGAAATATTATGACAATCGTAGAAATATGTGTTTAATTATTTGTTTACTAAATTATATCGTACAACATTTCAGGTTAATACACTTGATACACCGTTTCTTTTTTGAAATCTCCCTTTAGTGAGTTAGAAAAGATAGATTCAGGGTTAGAAAATATAGATTTTTTCTAAACATGTCTCATCATTCAGTATTTTCGGCTAGGTGATGATCGTCCGTTCGTCAGTCAGTCAGGATGTCTTTTTATATGAATAAATAGATGACTATTTAAATAATGTGTCAGTGGCGTCTAAAATCTAGTTGCTCTAATTTTAATCACCAGTTGAACCACAGATAATTAAGTTATCTTAGGTGCTAACCGGACAACTATGTGTTAATAGTTTTAACTATTAGGAAAGGGGCCAGTAGTTTACGACGTCAAATTAAACAAAACGGTTAGTTATAAATTATTTTTTAATTATTCGTGAGATAAGAACGGGAAAATAATTAAATCGGATAACTTAGGAATTTCTTATTCGATATAATAATTAAACGATGCGATGTAATATTGTCTCGTTTCTTCACAGACCTTATTGGAACAATAAGTAGCAAAATTATATATTCAAATCTTGAAATCTGTTTTGTCTAAAATTTTCGGCATTTCTTCTAAGATTCCTATCTATAAACCATCAAAGACCTCTAAATATAAGTGTGTACTGTCATTTTGTCGAAAGACGCTAATTAAGGCGCCCAAACAAAAGCCATAAGATGAATCGTCTTTGAGAACGCTGCGATGAATCTGACGTTTTAATTACATGCCCTAAATAATTATGAAATGGTACAATGTGCTCATTAATTTAAAATTTCCTTATAACTTGCCAATATATATATTTAAAAAACCTTGACCAGTATTTATTATTTCTTATAACTTGAATACATTACCTTAAAAATTGAATGACTGGCTTGAAGACATCAACTTGCAGTTTCATACATATCATCATCATGTATATATATTATTTCTAAAAGGTATTTTTGTGAAGACACTCTATATCTCCGTTAATTCTTTACCAAAATTAATGATTGATTCGTCATTTTAAAGCTTATGTTAGTCGCTTTGTCTTAAAAATACGGTTTTCGTTAATAAATAAATAAAAAACCACGCGATTTGCAAGCACCTTCTATTAACAGTCTGTTTAACTAACATGTCTGTTGGCTAATTGCACATGCAGATTAATGTGAACAGATGGCGCTACTGGAGAGTACTGCGTTAATTATTTTCTTTGTCAAAATTATCCGTTACTATATAGATAGGTATTATAATAATACGTATTAAGAGTTTCAATTACAAAACAGCGCGTGGCCAACAACATCCGTGTACGTAAATAAAAATCACTCGAATTGCAAGCGCCATCTATTGACAGTCTGTTTATCTAAAATGTGTCTTGGCTATTTGCAGACCAATGCCAATAGATGGCACACCCGCAAGTACCCCGTTTATTATCTTTGTCAAAATTATCTGCTATTGACGAAAAATAGACAAATAGAGTACTAATGATACTTGTATTTACTTATTCTCACTTTATTATATTATTATTATCCTTTGTTTGATCACGATACTGTGCGATCAAATTATTTCGCAGTTTTGTAGGAAAACACGTTTACCCTTGAATAACTAAATCACTGAATCGATTATTATAGACATGACGCGTTGGTATGGTTTCGCCTAAAATGCAATTGGTCTGAATAGCAACTGGACATTACTAGCAAATCGTTATAAAATAAGTTCGTCTAATTAGGTACTTAGTGTTTCGTTCAAAACGCAACTGGTCAATGCCGCAAATGGTGGGAATAACAACTGGCCAATTCTAGCAAATCGTCCTAAAATTAGTTCGTCTAATTTGTGTTTCGTCTGAAACGCAACTGGCATATGCATAAACTGGGCCTGTTTCACAAATGCTTGTAGCTTGCTTATATTTCAAGCAAAAATCTCATATTAATGAGATTTTCGCTTGAAATATAAGCAAGCTGAATGAATGAATTGAAATAGGACCTTCTAATTGTATTACAAGTTACTAGCTTTCATGAAACAGGCCTCTGGTCTTAGCTCACATCTGGTCTGCGTAGCCATCTTAAAATTACGCTCTTGAAAACACTCTCTACGTAAGTGATACGTAGAATATTATAACGCAACAGGTAATAAATAGTTATTCTATGTGGGTAAAGTCGCGGACAAAAGTGATTGTTTTTTTATTTTTATTTATTACTTATTTCTTGACCTAAGATGTTTCACCGAATGTCTTCGCCAAAATCGTATAATCCTATAGTTTTTACGTTTGAGTCAAAAGCCCTTCGGAGACATGTCTATAATTTTAACGATAAGTGCATTATATTGATTCCTTTTATACTAGGCCACATGAAATTCTAGAACAATAGTAATTGAGACCACATGCATTTTTGAATATTTGCAATTTAGACCATGTATAATTTTATACCATTTGCAAGTTAGACGACGCGACGTAATAATTACATGTTTAGATGAAATGCTTATTAGTCAGTTGCTGCATAGACCAATTGCATCTTAAAAGAAACGATACTAACCCACAACTACTAAATATATATATATATATATATATATATATATATAGTACTAGCTGGTGCCCGCGACTTCGTCTGCGAAGAATAATAATTTAAGTAACCTATGTACTTTTAAACCTTCCCTAGACCTCCACGAATATTTCAAGACTAAGATAAGATAAATCCGTTCAGCCGTTCTCGAGTTTTAGTGAGACTAACGAACAGTAATTCATTTTTATATATATAGATGTAACCTCACATTAAGCATGCTCCAACACAGTGCACTTGGTACGTTGTATTTGTAAGATTAAAATAAAAATGTTTATTTCAACAATATTGCGCATGAAAACCTAATGGCTGCAAAATTAAAGTATCCTTTCCCAAACGACAGTCGCGAGTAAGTTCCGTGGGAATACTTCGAACAATAAAACTTTTTTATTCGAAAACGTACACACTTTGTTTGCGACTGTTTTAAACTTTTGCGATCCTCGGTAAGTAACTCAGCTATGTGATACTATAACGCGCAAAACACTTCACTCGGCGACGAGTTAGCTTCTGCTGCCTAGATAACTGGAAAAAGTGCTTCTGTTAAAATATAACACTTCGTTATTGTGGGTTCAATATGGGCGAGCCGAACTTCATCCATCAGCGGCCCTAACCTGCAAGACACAAAGATAAGTTAAACCCGTTTATCTTCATGACTATCTCTTTCATCGGCTCTAGTGTGAGAGAGACGCACTTAGAGATAAGACGGGTTAACTTATCCTTGTGTCTTCCATGTTAGGGCCGCAGCGCGTGTCTTCGACCTTGGAGGTATTGGTCGTACTCCGACGCACTTTTGCCCTTGTCATAGGTACTCCACTCCGCATAATAACTACGGGTACGCGGGTATTTATGATTGTCGAGCGAAATGAGAGACGAAATGAGTGATGATATTTGCTTAGAGAATGACATACCGGGCTTGTCGTTCAGTATTCGCCCGATAAGTTACGATAATCACGAATTACCTGAGTGTCTGTTAGCTCTCATTTTAACACGGATAAGTGCTCGCCTCCGCATCTATTACCAAGTCGCCGTATTCTTTATTGGCAATATGAAAATATCTCGCAAATCGTAGGAATACACGAAGTTCTCACGTAGCGTCGGCTCGCTCAAATAGCATTTCCCTGCAGCGCCTGGAACTGCCAAATTGCATATCGATATGGGATCGGGGTTGCCGTATGAAAGCCGGAAGAGACTTTGGTTTTGAATAAGAGCGTGTGCACATTGTATCTTTTGCCACGTGCCTTGGATCGCTTGGTATTTCTTGTTCATTTTATTCATGATAATCATTAACCAGTTCATCAACATCATCACTTGTACCTGAGGACGTCCACTGCTGGACATACGTTTCCCCCAAAGACTTCCATAACGAACGACTTATCAGTTGGTTTCTAATAAATTAACTGATAGCGTATTAATATCAAACACTTATGTATAAAATTCTAATAAGAATTAATCATTGTTATTCAAGTTAAGTATATAAAAGTTACGCATGACAATTTTTATTCTTATTAACGTTGTACATTACTTATAACATACCATAAATAATATACTTAATGAAAACTTTACTGTACCGATACTTTTACAAGTTTGGGGGTTTCACGGAGATAGTATTTAGATACTGTTTACTGTTAGAAAAAAAGTACCTTTTACTTTTACGTTATTGCTACTCAAAATTATTAATACTATATTGATTGTAATTGGAAAAAAATGTCCCTAATTCTACATAGTAATTTGATGTTTCCGTCTTGTGACCTTCATACATGAAAAAGTAAAAGTCACAAACCGCAACATTTTTTTCCACTAGAATCAATTTTACCTATTCGTTATTATTCTGAGTAGTACCATAAAATTTCCAAGCTCTGTTTTTTTTTTATTAAATCTAAAAAATGTCAAATTAAGTTTATCGCTTTGTCTTATTTTGCTTACGAGTACTACTCACCTGATTCAACGTGAACTCGCATAAAGCTTAGTCTGAGATCGAGTTAAAGAACCGAATGAACGAGTCAGTGCACTGGAGTTTAAAGTTGGATTTATTCCTCCTCACTCACCCAGGTTATTCTCGCAAACCCTTCAGCTCATTCCAGACTACTTACTTTGCTTCTTTTAAATGAAGAACGCTCTCAGTTTTTACTACGAGCTTGCATAAAATCTGAATAATTAAAAATATTTTCTTTGCTTAAAAAAACTCGTATCGTGAAATTGACCTTTCAAATGAGTAACGAACAAAAATCTTCCAGCAATATCACGTCTCGGGAGCGCGACTAGCGTATCGCTGCATGAGTCGGCGCGCCTGCGTTTTATTCATTCCATATCTAACAATGGATGTACGCTCACTGTGTTCGATTTGTTGCTGGTAACGAAGTCTCAGGCTTTGCAAAAGGCCACGGGATCATTGGAAATCTGCTCCGATGTGTTTTGAGGACTCAAAAACTACGTGGTTTTTTTTTCGTTATAATGGCGAACCTGACTTTGTTTATTTAAAAAACATCATCATCATTTCTGCAATAGTGTTTGGTTTATTATATGGTGTCTGCAATAGAACTGCTTTGGACGCTAATTCCGTTTAAACTAAACAGAAAAGCTAGATTTCCACTCTCAAAATAGAACAATTTAATCCTATTCTCTGTCTGTCTGTTGAAGTTAATATCCTTGGCTTTGGAACTTAGCTTACGTATGAAATAAACAGTATTATTTAGGAATTAGTCCAATTCTAATTAAATTGCACAAACTATCTGGTGCATCCACAATTGAATTTGCTTCTGCTGTCCGAAATTTGTGTAACGAGAACTCTTGGTTGCTGCAGGTTGCCAGTATTTTCACCTGAACACCAACTCTGTTTTTGTAATATTTAGTTTTATTAAATATTTTAATGCTAAAGACAACAAAGTTAGTCACTTTTGTGAACTTGTCAAAGACTAAAAAAATCTGAATACATAATTATGTCTAGTTTAACGAGACATAGAAACAATAGAATAATAAATCATGAGAATGACAATTAAATATAGTAGATAACTTGTGTGTATTGATGGATTTTTCAAAGATCATTTAAATCCATCATTATTTTCCGTGCTATCATGATGGCTTTGATCATTATTTTAATCTAACCAGTAGATTTCTTAGATGCGGGATAGTTAAAAATCTGGCAGTGTGTGTGTGTCTAAACATAGGTGTACCTATGTTTAGAATTCGAAACGACACCCAAAAGTTGAGTAGTTTACCGGCGAGGTTTAATTAGTCCGGAATCAGTGTAAGTGCAAGTTTCGAGTGAAGTTCAGCATTGCCGCAGCTCAGGTCCTAAGTTTAACTCAATTTCCCGAAACGGTAACTTGCGAAACGATGAAGTTCTTCCTCAAACCGTAACGTTTTCGAAACAGTACGAGTCAAATTTGTTTTTGATTTTCAAATCGGATACCGCTGTCGTGCTTTGAACCTGTCACATTGCTTTTTCAAAATTTTAATATTTTCAAACTGTTCACGCATACTACACTGTATTAACAATTTAAGTAATCCTTTATAAAGGCCCTCACGTCACAAGCTTGTCCTAGTGTGAGGACCACAGCCAATCTAATACATTAAGTCTATGCTTAATAAAACGATTTAACTATAAGAAGTGTAACCTTTTTCCAGTGATATTTAATTTGATTTAAAAACCTGCAAGGACATGCGCGGCGTTGATTTTGTTTGTAGGTGTTTGTACAACAATGTAGTGTTGAACGCAAACACATCATCTTTCCTAGATACTTTTATTTTTCAAAGTCACCTCTCACTTTCACATTTTCTCTGGCATCGCGACATTGTGGTTGTGGTCTTTCAAAATAATAAAATCATTTAAATGTTCTGGTAGCACACTTTTAGAATTCCTTCCTAATAATCTATTCTAAATAATGCCTACGGTATCTCGTTCTTTCATGCGCGGGAGTAATATAATCCATCACTATCCAACTTACCACCATTCGAGAATTAGGGAGAGTTTGCGATTCGCGAAGCAAGGCAATGTTTGAAAAAAGTGGATTTGACATTTCACTTCATAATAAAAGTACAGATGTAGTGCATAATTAGTTTCCATCGTGTTTTATTTGAAAAGTTAGTATTATCGTGCTCTCTCAATTAGCTTCACAAGGCCCCCAATTCTCGATGCATTCCAGATAATTTCACAATCGAGATTAAACGTCCGTGCATACAGTCATTTGACACAACTGTACGAATCGACATTATCTCGAATGGATTGAGAATTGGGGGCCAGTACCCATCATACCATGCTGTCATTTTTAATTTTGACATTTGGCACAAAATAATAAAGTTTCGTATTAATGAATATAAACATGATGATTAATAGAATAATTAATTGACACTTCGGGTCCCATCGTCTTCCGATTGAGATCCGAGTTTTACCGTTGGAAACATATTATTCACTATATCTGTACTCTGTATATTTCTGCAAACGATTGTGCTGTGCTTGTTACGGACAGATCAAAATTCCAAGTTACCTATGCCGATTGATGACCAAGTGCTGAGGAATCCAATCCGCACCCTCAAAATATCGCTGGAATTTCGCATGGTCCGAATACGGCAGGTATACAGCATATTTCGGGCTTGCAGTCGGCGACGTTTTCCGCCATTTAGGTGATTCGCGCTATTGTCAAAGCCAGCTTGAATATAGCAAATTCGTTAAAACGCCCGCTGCGAGTTGCAGCTGCATTTTGGACTCTTGTCCCAACTTTCGTTTTGGTTTGACAATTGTCGACTGTTTTGTGTTTTAAGGACTATCTGCTAGCTATTCACTTCGGAAATTGAATTTAGGCATCGACGTGGCACTTTTAGCTAGATTTGTGGCGAAAAACTCCATGTGTAATGGTTCACACATTTTACAGAATTATAAATGTAATTATGATATAATAATTATCATGAAATATTGTTTATTATTTATATGGTACCTACACTCCGCCCAAAGGTTAACTGGAAGAGATACATTGATGAGTAAAGTTTGCCTTTGTACATCTCTTCTATCATTTAGTAATTATGTTTGAGTTGGTCAATAAAGTGTTATCACACATTGTAGGTACCTACTTCACGAAGAGAATAAAAAATAAGTATTTACTTATACACTTCCTTAGAAAAAGTGTGAAAATTTCAAGTAAAAGTACCTATTTACATATTTTTATTCACTTCACTTCGCCTATATTTAAATGCAGCTCCTCTGCTGCACTGGGAGTGAAGAAATAGTATAGAATACGTGCAGATGCTTATCATCCTGGCATGTCGTAAAAGTCGACTAAGGGACGGGTCCTCTCCAACAAGGTGGACTATCTGTATGGGCGATGGGCTGATCACCTGTCACCATATGGTTCATCATACCGTCTTAGGACTAATTAATCGAACGTGGCCACAAGTAGTCTTGTGTCTCTGCCCACCCCATTAGGGATTTAGGGCGTGATGCTATGTATGTATGTGTGTGTATATTTAAATAATTTAATCAAAGATAGCAATAAAAAAAAACTAGATCCTGGAGTTTCAGAATTAGCAACTCAACAGATCCCGATGGCTTTTGAATTTCATGTCTGTTTGTCTGTTTGTCTGATTGTATGTGCGCGATAAACATTTAGAGTATAGGACGGACTTCAATGCAGTTTTTTGATATTATATTGAGGGCAACTTAAGGCAGGAGAATGGCTATAGAAGCTTTTGGAAATAATACTGGAAGTCGGTAAAAAAGTGGGTTGAAGTTATTGTGGGAAAAGTAACTTTCCCTGAACCCTTGAAACATTTAAACTTTATTTACTTTGTTTGATTGTTTATTTGTTTGTTAGTTTCCTATGCGTTCCTATCCAATTTATTTATTTATTATTTATTGGTAAGTATAAAAGGTACATTTACAAGTCATTTCATATTATATTAATTTGTTACATCATTAAACAACAATAAGCATTAAATTATTAAATTAAATTTGATTCGTTCTAATTTGCTCAATTTATACATTTTTATCAACAAAAAAAAATCATCCGATTACGATGAAACTTTGGTAAGGTATTTTATCTACACCCATATCATAAAACCTCCATTGGTTAATCAAAAACCGTAGGAAATGACCACCATTTTGACAACCAATTAGGAAAAACCAGTGCTGCGATAAAGAAATAACATGACTTCTTTATCGTTTTTAGTAAAGAAATGAGATTAAATTTGGAACAGCTGTCAAAACTCAAGTGGGTCTCTATTCTAGTATCCATAGATATTAAAACAGTTATTGATACGAAACGTCAATTCAGTATGTTTTTTTAATATAAACTGCACAATATTTGATCTCGAGTGACGTGAGAATAGAGACTTCATCCGTTTGTCTATGATTTTTAAAAAAAATGGTCTTGACGGAGGATCGAATCGGCGCCATGTTGGTGTTTTTCTGAACGAAAGTAGAATTATTGTTGAATTGAATAGAAAAAGTTGTTTGTAATTTACATTTTAATAGAAAATATGAATAGTAAGTAGTCTTCTCGGAGTGTGTGTGATGTGAAAATGCGCCGGATATCGGAAATATGCACGATTGCAACAAATAACTTGTTGCCAGAAAATATTGTTTCTGAACCCATCATGGAGGATTTATAATATGTGTGTAGATAAAGTTATGTATGCAACTCTGCATAATTTGGCGTTAAAACACACGTGCGATCTTATTATGAAACTCGCCTATCGGCTCGTTTCATGAAAACCGCACTAGTGTTTTAAGGCCTATCATTATGCAACCGTTGCATAAACTACTATTACGCGCGCCTGGGAAGGCTTTAACCTACAAAACAGCATTGCAACGCACAGCATTGTATTAATTATACCCGTAGATAAGCGGCCTTGGTAGGTCACTACCGTGCACCTGACGGTCGAACCAGAAACGTATAGCAGCGACGTCATAGTCGAACAGTGGAGTGAAGTAAGCGTGGACCAGCCATGCGATTCTCTAACGAAAACAGCGGCTGATCAGCGATGACGAACACATTAAAATTTGGACTGAATGACTTTGTGCTTACAGTTTAAATTCGTTTATGCGCTGATCATCCTCTGCGCTTAGAATAATAACAATATAGAAACAGAGTCCGCGCGCACAATTCGAAGCACTCAAATTACAGCCATTTCTGGCTCCAAACGCCGGAACGCTCCGTAGTGTCAAATGTCAAAGCGCAAAGAACGCATCTCGCGAAAAAAAAATCACTATGAAGATTTGTGCGTTAAAATTGTGCCACAACACATCCGAAAAACAAAATAAGTGTAATTACACCACTTTTCACAGGTACCTAAGCTTTAAAAATTTCTTAGTATTTTACATTTTAAACGAAAATACTAATGTTTTATTTCAATGCGCAGTGTTGTCTGATAATGAAAATATTTTCCCATTTCAACTGACTTTTTTCTTTTTTCTTCCGTTTTGGCTTCGCATGGCTTATGCTTTAGCCATTCGTCAAGTTTTTAAATTTTTTAACAACTACTACTGGTACGTTTCCCTACTTTCGGGATAAATGTGATTCCGCTAGCAACATTATTTGTGTACCTGTGTGTGTGTCGTCATGTGTAAGTACTAGTTGATTACTCCTACATGAATCCATTCTGTGCTTCACTTTTGACGGGTCCGCGGTTTGACACATTCCTTCTGTATTGTTATTATTCTAAGCCGCTGCGCACGTTTGAGAATCACAACGTAGCTTTGATACAGGGCCGTGGTCTTGATATAGAATATTATTAACTAAAACTTGTTATGTACCTTTTTAAACGTCTAAACTGGTCACGCCGGACGATTAACCTTTGGGCTGATGGTTTTCGGTATTGGTTGTTTATTGATTGGCAGTACCTACCTATAAGTATTTAGCTCCAAATAACCTCCAAAGTGCATGTTTGCTTCCTGATATATATTTTTGGGCAGAGTTTTTAATTAACAAATTACCACGTTTTAGTTATAAGGGTTCCGAACATCCGATAAAAAAACCGGACTAGTGCGAGTTAAACTCGCGTGGAGAGGGCTCCGTGATTAAATAAAAATTCCGACGTCTAATTTAAATACCATTAACTTCGTATAGATTTTCCTGTAATTTATAGGTAAAGAACTAATTTCTGTATTTCAAAATTTTACGACCTGTAGTTTTGGAGATAAGGGGGGGGAGAATGGTCAATTTTAGCTTCATTCCTAAATAACTTCAAAACCATTGAACTTAAAATTATGAAAAAAATATAATTAAAATCCTCATAGCAAGCAAGTCCTTTCATTTAATATGTCACACGCCATAGTTAGGATTTTTTTTTCTTATAAGCGCCCCAAAAGTGGCTCCCATGTTTTAAAATCATTTATTTACGTTACACGTTCGTGTTGCGGTCACCGAATTCAAAAAGTATGTGTACCAAATTTTAACTCAATCGGTCCAGTAGTTTTGTAGCACATTGGCTGTGAAAGACGGACAGACAGATACACGAGTAATCCTATAAGGTTTCCGTTTTTTCCTTTTGAGGTACGGAACCATGAAAATGGAACCCTTATATGATCTCGTGTCTGTCCGTCAATCACAACCTATTTTCTGCGAACCTGCAGGACGAAGAAAGTTGAAATAATAATATGGTACATAATAGAGTTAGGCGTCTATCACGTTAACACGCGGGCGCGGTGGCGGGCGCGGTCACGAAATATCAAACAGATGGCGTTGTATGCAAGTGTTCACGTACGAGTACGAAACGCACGTGCGCGCCTAGACAAGTCAGCGCGCCCGCCACCGCGCCCGCGCCCGCTAGTTGTATACGTGAAAGATGCCTTCGATGACCCAAACATGGATTTAATTCGCCTATCGCGTTAATACACGAATTATGATTTTGAGGGTCAATTTTCACAATGCAATGCGAGGTAGAGGTATGGATTGCGATCATTTTTAACTGACTTCAAAAAAGGAGGAGGTTATATCTATTCGACCCGTATATTTTTTATGTATTTTCTTGTATAATTTTTTGCCCCATGAACTGATTTCAATAATTCTTTTTTTGTCGGCATTGTCATAGTTCAGAAATGGTTCTATAGAAAAATTGGCGGGATCTGACGATGGAATCCACGAGGATACAATAGAACTCCTCAAATTTTGTAAGCAAGCATATATCGTTTTTGATATTTTCTAAGATAACTGATGTATAAGAACAGCATCATTTGATCAAACGGGGTGATGATGGAGTCCACGGATTGCTACTTGGAACTCTTCAGTGATAGACAGTAAACGGATAATAGTGACATTTCCTTGTTTCTGTCGCTAAGCAATTTGATCTCGTTAAAGCGCATCTGGTAAATTGGAACTGATAGTGGAGTTCGCAACAGAACTCCTTAACGGTCAACCTTGCTTTCTGAACGCAATATTTTACAAAGGTTGACGAGCAGTTGACATAACGCTATCGTCATCTGGTACTAATGAAACTTTACTTTTAAATCATGTTCAATAAAAAGCTAAAAATAAAATTCATTTTAACAAAAAACAAAACCGACTCGAAACTAAGAAATAAAGACTGGTCGTTAGTAAATTACCTAGAAACATCAGATATCTTTGTTAATACAGTAATAAAATAAATATATAGAATTCGGTGGCAAGTAAATAGGTATAAGTACGTTTATACATCTCCCATACTGTTCATTTATTTGTCTAACGATTAGTCTTTATTTCTTAGTTTTCAAAGGGTTTTTGGAGTTGGTTTTGTTTTTCGCTAAAATTAATTTTAAAATTAAGTAATCCTATTGTTGGATTTATCCTCGCGCCCGGCTCTGGCGGAAACGCAGCCTGAACTCGAAAGTTGTTTGGTTTTCTGACTTCATTGACAATCATTGTTACAATTTGGTTTATTTACAATACATTTTCAAGGTTGGCGCGTATAAAACCCGGAACCGCTCTGCTCAGCGTTCACTGAGACAATCGTGCACAGACAGAAAGACGTAACTAAAATATGTACCTAGACGTAAATTAACACGTTGGCTGCCCACCATACTACACTTACAGTATTGCTCCCACGCCCCATACAAATTTACTGATCCCACAACCACCACAGGTGACATATTGGCTTTTGATCCCACCGGTGATGCTCATGGCCACACAGAGAAGAAAACGTGATCCCACCGGTGATGATCATGGCAGCCAACGTGTTAAACGAACAGTAAGTACTATTACCATGAGTTTATGCAAACCGTTCTATCGTTCTAAATCTATCGAAAATACTACTAGTTGCCGATACAAATAAAAGTGACCGAGCGGTAGTGTTCTATTAAGAAAGAAAGAAGAAAGAAAGAAAAACATTTATTCACTAACATAGAAGACACACAGAGTAACATAAATATAAATTAAAAACAATACAAAACAAAATGGTGGTGTGTGTGTCCTCGCGGCAGTGAATGGGACACTGGCTCAGCATAATGCTGAGGTGTAAGACACCTGCAGCGCTGATTTTCAGCCAGCACCGTCTGTGACTCACGGAGCGCTATACAAATACACTACAGGCTAATAATGATTTATCTACTACTACTAAGATGGATCGGACATACATATATAGCTAATATTGTGGCAATGTGTTCAGAATAATCAATACTAAATTACTTGTTACAGCAGCATTAAGCGTAAAATGTTAAAAAACAGATAGAAAAATAGGAAAAGTTAACAAGTTGTGAAACTTAAAGTGCTGGAATAAAATTATTGTTTCTGGAGCGTCAACAAATGACCTATTACGAGAACGGTTTGCATAAACTCATGGTAATTGTACAAGTAATAACAAAAATATTAGCTGTTTTAGCTACGTTTCGGTTTTATTGTACTTCAGTGCCCCAAAGGATTATATATTTATGTTACAAAAGCAAACGCGCTCTTGTTCAACTTAATTAATGCCAAGAATCGTTAGAGATAAAAAGCAATTAACAAGATAAATTTGATTAGTATTCCAAAGAGATATTCAAGGTACCTGACCTTTCTTAAAATCTGACCTTCGTTCTTATGGCCCGGTCACACTGCGGGCGACCCGCTGCTGCGCCCGCTATGTGACCGAGCCATAAAACGCACTATAATGTATCGGGTGGTCCAAATTTCAAAACTATTTAAATTTTACACATTTCATTTCATTTAGCAGTACTTAGAGATGTTATTGAAAACTTTACACATTTTTTGAAATAGCCCAATTTACAATTTTACCCAAAGGATGTAGCTATAACACATAATAGAATACGAAGGTCACAATATGCCAGCCAATATTTACCTATATGAGAGATTTAAGGGATTACACTAAAATTAAATTTTATATAAAAAATAATCACATTTGCCTAAAGACGTTTTTTTATAATTGCAGTAAACTGGGATAAAATTCATAGTACTAGAAAAGACATTCGAAAATAGTCAGCCAAATGGAAAACAGTATAAAAGAAACAGTTAAGTTTACAAAATTTAAACAGGTGGAGGGACCAATTATTAAAGATACAATTTTGTAAGTAGTTGAAAGAGTAAACAAAGTAATATCATGTGTAGAAATACATTTTACAAAATACATTTATATAAAGTCTGTTCGCCGAGAGTTGATAAATATTATGATATCGTCTCGAAATTGCGACTGTCGCTTACCTTTCGCAAACTGTATGACGGGCGTCGCATCGCCGCGTGCACTGAGTTTCGTGGTACAAAGCACGCAGTTGTTGTCACGTGCGGCGCCAAGTTGGGCGGGCGAGCGCTTTATATTGCCATTCTGTTCTGGAATACGCTTCGAGTGTGTCGTTTGGGTGTTCGTGTGTTGTTTTAGACGAAGCAATGAAACTTTTCATAATAAACGTCACTGACTCTGATTCTTCCTCCGACTCTGAGATTTTGTAATGGTCGTCGTCCCATGATATGCCAGCAATGGGACATATACAGGCTATTCAATAATAATATTCTATGAAAAAAAATAGTTTTTCCCTTTAATTTTTTATCATTATGACGAAAGGTATTCAGCAGAGAAACACGTAACACTTTGAATGCTATTATTAGGAAGTAACACTTGAATAATCACTTGTACAAGCTTAACCGTCCTTTTCGGACGCTCTCCAAAGATATAATAATCATCATACTCTCTGAATCGATTGACATTTCTATTCATCCAACCGCCTTACTTGTTGAGTCGTTTTTAAAAACGTCTATAACTTAATTTCGAAAACATATTATTAAATGATTATTAAAATATTAAACAATACTTTTTCATACTAAAATAATAAATGCCATGCAATTTAAACTGCTAAACACAACAAATAATTTAATGCTTTTATTTAAATCGGATATCCGCCTAAAACCTTACACTATAAATCCCATTCGTTGCGTTGATATCTTGAAAAGATATTGCATACTAGTATAGGAATCTGCTGTAGCATAAAAACGAAGCGTTAGTGCTAATCGTTCTGTGACACTAATTGCTTTTCTATAATTTGTATATTTTTTATGTACGTTTGGTCCAATTAAATTCAAGAGTTCTTCAAAGTCGATCGGAGATATGCGTACAAAGTTTTTATACTGTCCAGTAATCATTTGGTTTTTTAATAATGCTATCAATGACAAACCACCACATACGCCTCTGTTTTTAAATAAGTTTGAAGTCCAGTAACATTTTCTCTAATTAACTTGGATGAAACACTAATTAAGTAGAATCAAGATACCAACACGTTCTCGCTGTCGGCCATCTTGAGTGAACTGGCGGCGAAAGCGGAGCAAAGAGTTTTGACGAGCATGTACCCACCTTTAGTGGCTGGTTGAGTCGAAAGTGACCAAGATGTGAAGATACACAAGAACATGTAGTTTATACACACTGCTGGGTCAAGTTAGGCTCGCCGATGAGTTCATGAACGAAGTTTTATTTTATATAATCACACCCCATTTTTGTGGTTTAATAAAGCAGATTACAACATCTCCAATTACGTAAGTATTTTTTGCAATGATTGTTTTCTTTGTACGAAGTACGACTAAACATGTTTTTAAAACGTCGAGGAAATCTACGTTAAAATCCTCTCAGTAGTTTTCCATTATACAAATAAATGAAACGAATGGAATATTTATAATATACTTTAGAAGGCATAAGCATGCGGTCATCTCATGGTAAGTGATCACCGCTGCCAATGAACACCAAGAATCCCAAAGGAGTTAAGTATAGAGTCGATGTCGAACTTTTAGAGAAACATAAACTCTTCACTTCAGCTCAGGAACACCGCTGACGGAAGTACTATTTTCGTTGTTATCTTTAGGGTTCTCCCCAATATCTTTTTCCGTACCCAAAGGGTAAAACGGGACCCTAGTACTAAGACTCCGCTGTCCGTCTGTCCGTCTGTCACGAGGCTGTATCTCGTGAACCGTGATAGTAAGACAGTTGAAATTTTCACAGGTGATGTATTTCTGTTGCCGCTATAACAACAAATACTAAAAAAACAGCATAAAATAAATATTGAAGGGGGTCCCATACATACGTCATTTTTTTGTTCGTTTTTGCTCGATATTGATAACGGCAACAGGTAGACGCTTGAAATATTCACAGAATATTTAGTTATATATTCACTTTAAACTAATTAATTAACATAATAAAATAAAAATCAAGGGGGACCCATACAACAAACTTGTTTTTTTTTTTGCTTGATTGTAGATAATGGTACGGAACCCTTCGTGCGTGAGTCCGACTCACACTTGGCCGGTTTTTTATTACGCTTTGATAAAAAATTTAATCTTACATTTATTCCGATGCACGCTTTCGGCGTTAAGGGATCACTGGCAGCAGGACTGATGACGCTGATGATGTTTCGTTTTTAATTTAGAACTAGTGGCTCCGTGAGCTGTAAACCTCATGACAAACTTAATTTTGCTGTTGGAAAACTGATATCCCCATACATCAACATAGGTCGGGTCAGTTTACCAACACCGCAAATAAGCTTGTAATCGCAAAAACCCCCATAACTTCGCCATTTTGAAAAAAATCTAAAAACTGAATCGACAAGAAAAATCTATATAATTATCGAACCTGCTCACAACATTTCATGAGAATCTGTTGAGAACTGCGACCTGTAGACGATAAGAAAATGACAGACGCAGGACATACGAAAGCATTTTTGCCCAAGCTAAAACGGAGACGCTTCGCTCGCTCGATTAAGAACGATGATGTGAGCAGCATGAGCATCAAATGAGAGAATTATACCTACGTTCCTCGCTTTCACGGAAACAAAACCTAAGTAACATTACTAGCAGCTGACTGATTCTACGGTCTGCGGTCGTGCCAGCCATGACTAATTCGCAGACGACCCGGCATAGTAAATTGACATTGCGGTCACCGCTGCACGTCTGTCGCCATCCGTAACTTAGCCCGAATGGTTGTTTAATTTATGTTTCTATAGGATTCGTGATATATAAGAATTTTCCTTATTACTGACTAGATTTGCCCGTTACTTTGTCCAAGTAGAATTTGTTTATTGGGGGGGCCTGTCTGTCACATAGGGTATCCTAGTATGGACACCAGGCTCCCACACTGGTTATAATTTCCTCGTCATTATTGTAGTAGCTATAAGTACCTTTGTGAGAGTAAATAAAGATATTTTTTTATTTTTTTTATTGTGATTTCTTCGGGGACATTGCACTTTTCTGGAATAAAAGTATCCTATGCCCATCTCCATGAAATACGGTACGTTCATGCTAAATTTCAGACAGTTGGTGCGGTAGTTAGGCTGTTAAGGCGCAACAAACAGACAAACTCAACTTCGCTTTTCGAATATTTTACAAACACAGCCAAGCCATTTACATTTTTTTCTCGAAGCTGCTGAATGTTCCGTGTAAGTGGGTTATACGCACGGTAAGAAACATTGTCTTTCCTGTGGTCTATAGTTAACAAAAACGATGGCATATTTTTTTCATATACTCCCAAACTATGCTTGATGCTGTATGCGGATATAGTTAAGACCAAAAAAACCAGGCCTTGAAATCCTTTATTTAAGGGGCCAGGAAGGACAACTCTACAGTATGACTTAACGTAATCATAAATGATAAGACCGTCGTAAAATGGAAGCATAATAAGTGGCTGAAATATTCTATTACATTTTTCTAATTGTATAATGAAGAAATAATTGTCCGTACAACTTGGTCTCCCTACTGAAGAGTCATAAAAACAATAATCTTAATATGACATCATAGAGGTTAATAGTTAATCTATTAATTTAATAATGATAGGGTAACCATGATGATATTGGAGTGATTCAATAAAAACATGTAATTTTGAAGGCAAAATTTAAATAAAAAACTGGTTTTG
Organism: Tortricodes alternella; assembly: GCA_947859335.1. Lineage (NCBI taxonomy): Eukaryota > Metazoa > Arthropoda > Insecta > Lepidoptera > Tortricidae > Tortricodes > Tortricodes alternella. The sequence continues at coordinate 27,141,337 of OX401968.1, read as the reverse complement.
TTTCAAATAAAAATTATTATTATGTAATGCCTATCCTATCAATCAATATAAAGTCGGTAAAAAAAACTTATTACGTCACTTTGCGTGATCGTCTTCTACGATTGTTGACGCCATTTTTTTTCTATTTTAATTAATCCGCTAACTTTTCCAACTACCGCCTAGAAGGGCCTTCACATCGTGAGACGCCTTTGCGTGGCAATGGGACGAAATAATAGGCTGATTGTGATATGATAATGATGATAACTTTAACCAGAGGCAAGGTGTTGGAAATGTGTTTAACGGGAAAACGTGAGGTAAATAAAAACCTATAATCTCTAGCTTTTTCCAAACGTGTGCATCGAAGGAAGCGAGATGGGTGTATTAACTTTATATTAATTAAACACAAACCCATTAAAAATGTACTAAAAAAAATAGAAAACGCGAAAATACAAAATTCATTTATAGAGGCGTAATATAATGGGGAAGTTACATGAAAATCAAAATGCGGTTTAAATGATATATTATGAAAGTACTTAAATGAAAAACAAAGTACGTATATATTACAGAAAAAAGCAGATCATTTTGACTATTGATGACATCTGATTAAGGGTCAAAATTTGTGAAAAATATATATCGTTTTTTAGTTCTGATTTTAAGGTTTTGGACATCCTCATCAAATTTATGTCATGTTTTATTTCTACGAAAATAATTCCTTTTCGGAAATAATTGCAGACTTTGTTTAAACGCCGTACATTTTGTACAGTCGAATAATAGCTATGACGTTATAGCTGTCGTCTATTTTTTATGGAGTGTTTTTGCAAGTGGTATGAACAATCACTTTTCAAAGCTTCAGACATAACTCATAAAATAATCAACATAAAAATGTTTGCGTATACAGATCGGTTTCTATTACTCAGCACTTTCCAATAGAAGATGAAATCTGATCTTCCCTGTTATCTACATATTTTATGCATTTAATCTGTTTAAGCGTTATTACAAAGAAGCGTAGTTTATCAGATTTGCGAATTCAAAGCAACGTGCTTTTAAAAAAAAAAATAGGTCTGTACAAAATGTTTATTCTGAATTGCTGTTAAAACGAGTCATATTCCGTATACATAAGGTTTATTATTCTATGTAAGGCTGTCATGAGTTTAACGTAATGATGAAAAGACACGAGTGTTTGTGGTTTTTTTCAATTCTACTTGGAATGGAGGTAACAATTTGTGTTTGAGAAAGATTGCTTAAAAAGTCATTAGTGTTAATGGCGTCACCGTTTTAAATACGTTTGACACGAATATCATTAACGCCACAGAAATTAGAAAATTATATGACAGAAATTATTCGACCGTATTGTGTTATGTTATTTCGTGAAAGGGTATTTCTGAAATCGTCGGTGCGAATTCCAAAATCGTTATGTTTATGGTCTACTTTTGAGGAGACAGTTAAAACCGTTTTTTCCTTTAATAGTTTCTTAACATGCGTAGATATATTTTTTATGATAACTAGGTAACTTTTACAACAATATAGATTAAATTAAATTTGTTATTAAGTTTTTAGTAATACATGACTTAAACGGAAATATTGGTACATAGCGGGTTTAATTTGTAACATTAAAAATCGCTATCTACCTAGCGGTCACTTGACTATTTTCTTAAATGATGTTTTTAGGAATATTTTGCTACATAGCGGGTTTTACTCACTATATTTGAAGATACCTGACTACTAAAAATCGCCATGTATAAAAATATGACCACAATGCCGATGATAAAATATCGCTATGTGCATCAACGAACACACAGCGAAATAAAACGACCACTTTCTTAAATGTGCGTTATTATTTAAAATTCGCTAACAGCCCAATTTCACATAACGAATTTATCAAGGTACTTTTTTGCCTACTAACACATAAATCAGTACTGTTAACAAAAAAATGATTTTATGGGCTGATGCAGAACTTAAAATAGAAACGGTTAGTGATAAAATAAAAAATAAACCGACTTCAAAAACCCTTTGAAAAGTAAGAAATAATTATGGGATTCCGTAAGTCAATTACCTAGAAACCTCAGATATATTATAGATTAAGTGATACATTAAATATATCGAAGTCGGTGTCAAGCAAATTAACACATTATGAGTGATGTTTTACCTAATACACTGGCCACCGACTTCGATATATTTAATGTATCACTTAATCTATAATATATCTGACGTTTCTAGGTAATTGACTTACGGAATCCAATAATTATTTCTTACTTTTCAAAGGGTTTTTGAAATCGGTCTTTTTATTTGTTAAATTATAATTTTATTTTTTACTTTTTAGTGATTATCGAATGTGATTTAACGACACACATTTACTTCATCAAGCAGCAATAGCATAATGCCAATTGCTCATCACCCCTTACAAAATGTTGCTATCCACGGTGCAAGGACATCAATCTTTGAGGAGTTCTCCTGTTTCTTCACCACCAGTTCTATTTTACCACGTGCATTTTCATGAGCATAAATTGCTTCTCAACCTTATATAGAAATCTAATCGCCAGCTGTGAAATATTTACCATTGAGGAGTTCTGGTGGTTATCTATGGTCTTCATCATCAGTTTCAGTTCACCAAATAATGCATTTGGAACGCAACTGCTTGAGTTTTTACCGAAAATACCAAAATTGTTATATGCGTGCCTATAATATTTGAAGAGTTCCATCGATTCCTCATAGATCCTCTTTTTTTGAAGACCGCAGATGACCAGCGGAACTCCTCAATGATAAGTATTTCACGGGTGGTGATTAGATTTCTTTAAAGTTGGTAAGCAAGCTATGTCTATAAAAATGGATGTGGTAAATTGGAACCGATGGCGAGGAACCAGGAGAACTCCTCAACGATTAACGTCCTTGCTCCTCGGATAGCAACATTTTGTAAAGGGTGATGAGCAATTGGTATTAACTATTGTTCCTGGATGATGTGAATGTGTGCTCAAATGACATATGAAATTAACTAAAAAGTGTAAAATAAAATGATTAACAAAAAAAAGAACCGACTTCATAACCCCTTTAAAAAGTAAGAAATAATTATTGGTCTTCGTTAGTAAATTACATAGAAATGTCCGACATATTGATAATTAAGTGATAAATTAAATATATTGGATTCGGTGGCAAGGAGTTTAGATATTCATCCCTTATACTGTGTAACTTGACACAGATTTCGATATATTTAACCTTTAAGTGCATACAGGATCATTAATGATACTACTTAATGAAAATTACTTCAAATACCAGCCTACACCAGTTTGTGTCTTGTTGGTGGTGAGTTAAGGTTTCAAATTAAAGTGATTTTAAACTCTACATATTCTGTTTCAGTATTAAAATAAAATGTGCATGGTGATGTTTAACCTTAACCCCAGTCAGTGGGCATTTGTAAGTCACGAAGTCAGAAAGGACGCTATATTTAGTTTTTTATCTTCCATACGTTGTTTCTTATCTTATTAAGTTTATGGAAAAGAACCACTTAATTATGCGTTTATTAGTTGTTTATTCATCGACCAACCTTTACCTTGGTAACAGTAATTAACATGTCTGTTTTGCCCTTGTAAGCGGAAAACTATACTTAAGTTGTGTTTACCGAATTGATTGCTTATAATCATTCCACAAACAAAATGAATTTATGTGTTAATAAGATACAATAGACAAATATAAGATACAGCATAGATTAATAACGAATGCCCTCGTATTCATATATAAAATAAAAACACGACCACGCACAGTGTAGGGTTCCGTGGCAAACTTATTCAAATAACCATAAAACTTTGACTGGTAGAGATTGTATAGAAACAGATACCAAAATATACTGGGGAATAAAACAGCGAGACTCTTGTTTACGGATCCCGTTCAAAAAATTTTCGTTGATAGTTTTTATTACCTGTTAGATGCTAGATCTTTTTTGAGATTTTCTCATGTCATAGTTGGAATGTTAGAGGGGGGGGGGGGGGGGACAAAATATTGACTTTAGGAGCGCATATTTCGCAAAAGATTCAGCAATAAAAAAAAAACGAATTAGAAACCTTCATGTTATTTTAAAGGACCTATCCAAATCCAACGATACTGCCAACATGGAGTGCCACCCATAAAAAATGTTTTTTTTTTTTTCAGCATTTCACTACATATTAATATAGTGGTACATAGAACACACCTAAGGCGCGGTACTGCGCTTCTGGCCAAAGCCCTAGAGCATAGTATAAAGAGGGGGAAGTAAGTTATCTTCATACAAATGCACCGCGCGTGGCTTGTATGTGTGCGCCAAAGTATCTATGCGTCGCCGCACGCACACTCGAATCTTGACCCGTTTCTCAGTGCGCCAGTCGGGGCTAACACCGCACGAGGTTCGCGCGTCACGGCTTTTCGGCACCCCTAAATGAATGAAAAATGTGTGATAATCGCAAGAGAACGTATTGCTGTGTGTTTGGGTGTCTTAATAATTCGTCGATTCCAGAATTGTCTCTGTTCAGATTACCTATTGAACAGAGGCAACCCTGAGACAGTAGGCAATTATATCGCGGAATGGGGCGGAGATAGCCTACTTTCCCTCTTTATACTATGCCTAGACTACTAAATTATCTTAGAAAGCTATGACCTTCCAATGACCCTGCACAAAAACAATAACAGCGTGCCGCGGAAAACCGCTAAGGCTCGTGTTTAGAAACTCAAGCACTCGAGGTAAGGGTGGTGAATGGGTAAACTTTATTCATTAGTTATGTGTGGCCCACTGAAACAGGAAAGTTTTTGCCAATTCGATGGTACTCGGCCCCGTTCGGTGAAATGTTTATTAATTTAATTTGTATGGGCGGTGTACGTCAGAGAATCCACTATCAAGTGGAGCCAATTGTGGTCGTTTGGTATTTGTTAATAGCTATTTTCGCCTTGTTTAACTATTAGTCGTTTATTTCAGTAGCAAAAGAAAAACTGGTGGAAACATTTTATTTTTGTTACTATATTATTATGTACAGAATACACTGCAAATGTTAAAGTAACCGTCTTGTCTGTGTTAAAACAGCGTTCTATATAAACTGGGGACGCAGAGGGTTATCGTTTCCCTTTTTTTTAAATTTCTTTTATGACGTTAGATATGAGGATATAACGAGTCATTTGGCGTATGTTTTACAAAAAATGTATTCAGCCGTTTCCTACCAGTTGGAGCACAAACTTGGTGTTTTGAAATATTTTTTGATTTAGGTAAAAAAATTAAATCATACTTTCTTCTCGGTCATTCATTCATCAATACATATAAAACAGTACCGTGACTCACTTACAGACAACGCACAGCCTAAACGGGTGGTCCTAGAGGTTTGAAATTTGGAAGACATATTCCTCAAGTACCCTACAGGTACACTAAGGAGGGATTTTTTAAATTCCATCCTAAAGGGGTGAAAAGGGGGGATAAAGTTTGTATGGAAAATTACGCGGGCGAAGCTGTGGCGGGTCCACTAGTCTTTTCATATTTCCATTCAGAATTCATACACATTTTTGCAGTATACAAATTGTACCAAACAGCGAAATATTCTCAAGTGCAATTCGTTAGCCAGCTCAATTTGCCAATCGGTATTTAGTTAATCCCTTTCGTAGTGGCACCTCGCGAGCCGAGCGCTCGTTGCGGTCGTCGGAGCTTCGTTATCCGCCAAAAACCCTCGGTACTTGATGAATCGGACGTTATGAGTGTGTTCTATGGCCGGCACTTTTGTATTCAAAGTGTGAATGAGCGCTTTTACAGGTACGGTTTGAACTAATATTAAGTTATTGACCAAGTTTTGGAGTTCTAACTACTTATTATGTATTTATGAATAAGTACATACCATAATATATATTCTATACTCTCGGCTGTCAATATTAGATTCAAAAAACTATACGCCGCGGGGCTACATATCGTGTTATCTTTCATATATATTTAGTAAAATTTGTTATTTTGACATTAGAAACAGACACTCCAGGTTTATTTATTTGTATAGAAGATGAGCAAGGGTTTCACTTGATAACTAACGAACGAAGCGAGCGAAGTCATAGACACACCTAGTAAGTATATACCTCGCCCGTTGGAAAAGAGCGAGGTATATAATATTTAAATTTGGATTTCTAGTTAAAATGACATTCATTTTAAAACGATCTAATGCCGAATATTTTGTCTGGTCTTGTTCTAACATGTGTTTAAAATACAGATTGATTAAATTTTCTATCGTGATATTAGCGCAAGAAAGACATAATTAAGAGTGCAATGTAATGAATTATACAATAAAATATTGCAGTTATGTGCACACTTAGTTAATTAGAAAAAACTTTTTAATGCTTGTCCGTAATACATAAATAATTTCAGCGTGCACGAACCGGAACCAGTTTATTACGGCTGAAATTGCCTTCTTCCGTTAGCCGCATAACAATGCATTTTAAAACATCATCATTACGAACCAAATAATATATTACTTTTAAATAACATTTTTCTAACAAATAACCGACGTCACTGAAAGTAGGGAGAGCGTGGACACTTCCTGTTGTGCAGGCGCATGCCATCCAGTACCATTACCATGAGTTTGCGCAAACCGTTCTCGCTATAGAAATCTATCGGCAATGCTGCTTGTTGCCGATACAAGTAAAAGGGAAAGACCGATAGTTTACGGTAGCGAGAGCGGTTTGCGCAACTCATGGTAATGGTACTGTAAGATTTCGTGAGATGATGGATACTAGAGAATGGAGCGTTTCAGTTTAATTTAATTATATTCTTTATTATGTGCTGTATAAGTCGACTGCGGCAGACAGCGGCGTAGCTTAAAGGATGTTAATGTTTTTAGCCAGTATGTATGTATGTAAATATGTCCGTTTCTATGTTCCCCTATAACTCCCACATTAAACATCGGATTTTGACAAATTATACCTCAATCGATGCGTATTCATTGCGCGGGTAACATATTAGATATGACGTCAGCATAAAATAAATATGGTGGAAATAAAACGTCAAAATTTAACCACAAAAAATAAAATTGCGTGAATACATTAAGGTGTCAAATGAAAGGTCTAAAAGATGTTCCAAATATTCATAATTTGTATGTGAAATATATTATAATTAATTAATTGTATATAATCATTGATATTATAAGTGTACCTATTTGAATTGATGATCTGAGTGATTTGATTCGTTTGCTACTTGGAGTTTATTAATTACTTATACCTAGAATTCCATGGACAAAAGTCTGATATGATATGACTGATGAAGAATATAATATCGAAAACCGCATTGAAATCCACCCAGTAGTTTTAAAGTTTATCGCGCACATACTAACAGACAAATAGACAAACATACATGAAATTTAAAAAGCATAAGGATGTGTTGTTTTGCTCATTCTAAAGCCCCCCATAAAAAAAAATCATTGTTATCATACATATACAGGGCCGCTTTCCGGGAACATCCAAGCGATATTGTTACGGCTCGCGAGCGAGACTCGCATCCCACCCTAAGGCCCAATTTCCTCTGAGCGGCTAGCCTCACGCGGCTGCCATTTTCTACGGAGTTGCGGCCGCCTCAATGGGTATGGCGGCCGCGACTCCGATGGAAATGGCACTGGCGCGCGGCTAGCCGCTCAGTGGAAATTGGGCATAACGCATTACGCATCGTGCGGATGAGAATCTCGCTAGCGCGTCGCTACAATATCCATTGGACGTTCCCGAACGGAGGGGCTACTGTACATGACGATTTTATTGACTTGTATAGATTATTTGTTGTTTCGACCAAGGTGGGAAGTAGGTCTTCTAACCTTGGCAGATTTCATTAAAAACATCTTGTTTTCGGCTTTTTAGTTAATTTAAAATCACCATCATATTCGGGTTTTTTAATTTTTTAGGGGTCCACACCCTTATAGGGTCACTCGTGTATCTGTCTGTCTGTTTGTCCGTCTGTCACAGCTAATTTGCTCCGAAACTATTGGACCGATTGAGTTGAAGTTTGGTACGTATATGTAACTTGGTGACCGCAACACGGACGTGTAACGTAAATAAATGAATTTTAAACATGAGGGCCACTATCGGGGAGAAAATTAAAAAAAAAAGAGTTTTGCAAACAGCGGCAGATAAACTGTATGTAGTTATCGCCCGCTGCTTTAGTTAAAAAAAAAATTGTAATTAACTTATAAATAAATTTAAATAGTTTGGAAGTTACTTAGGAAAAAAGACGAAGATTGGCCATTCTCCCCTTATCTCCGAAACTACTAAGCCTAAAATTAAAAAAAAAAATACAGAAAATAGTTCTTTAGCTATAGATTAGGACATAAAAACCTATAAGAAGTCTATGTTATCTAAAGTAAAATAGGAAATTTCAGATAATCATGTACGGAACGGAACCCGCTCCACGCGAGTTTAACTCGCATTTGTCTGGTTTTTTATTAAGTAGGTAATTACGGTAGCTTAACTTAAAATGGTGCATACGTTTAGCTACCGTAACGCCATGTAAATGTACTAACAAATAAATGAATCAACATAAAAAAAAATAACAGGTGTCCACTTTTTGTTTCCAGTAAATAGAACTAAGAAAAATCGTATACAAAATCTCAGTCGATTATACCTTGGCAGTCAATGACTTACCAACCTTGAATATTTTGCATTTTATAATCTTTCACAATGTAAACAACCGGTTAATTGTGAGTCTGACTCGCGCCCGGAGGGTCCCCATTTTAACCACATTGGATAACTTTACAAATTAGACCCACTTCTTTGGCCCCCTTTTTCAATAAATTTTTAAATATATCTAAACATATTATCACCGCAATACTCATATAGGGGCAGGCAAGTTCTTTGACTACCTATTCCAAATTTCAAGTTCATAACATTCGTTTTTGCTGAGATAAACGACTGTGAAATACAGACAGACGGCAGACAGACAATGAAGTCTCACAATAAGGGTTCCTTTTTTACCTTTTAGATGCGGAACCGTTAAAATAATAATAAAACCCCACTGTATATCTTCTAAAAAAGCTGTAATCAGAAATTGCTTCTGTCGTGTCCATGGGGTCGATATAGATATAGCAGTCAGTGACTTCGAATAGCTATTACTTATAGGATTTTATGGAGAGATATATCTTTTTAATTTAGCTTTTGTTATTCTATATAAGTATATATACAGTTTGATTACTGAAAAATTATTCATAATGGAGGAATTTCACATTTAACATATTTATACCTATGTAGAAAGTACTTATGATTACTAGCTTAGTTGTTTAAAAATGCACGTGGCCCGTCTTGATCTAGTTAAGGTAGTATGGTAAGAAAAACTTGTATCGCCATAAGTTTTTATATCTACCAGCTGCATTATCTAGTCAGCTGGACCGACGCTATTGTTTTTTTATTGAGTTCTATTACAAAACCCGGTTTGATACGTACAAAATTAAGTTTGAGTTTTAATTGATTAATTGCTTTTAATATCGTATTCGTTTTAAGATTGTACTTCTCGGATTTAGAGTCGATTATAATATTACATATTCTATCTAATCTTTCAGAAAACATAACCTACGATCTACTACCTCTTTACTTAGAATTGACGCAACTTAATCGCATCGCAATTGATTACTTAAAAATTATGTGGTAAAATTGCCTAAGTTTGTTTGATGAAATGGTCAAGAAGAGACATTCAGTTAGGTAGGTACCTACAGACAAACACTAAGTTACACGCACATGTAAACCAACTGTCTTCACTCTTTGGGAAGACACGGACAAAATAAATTTACATACATACATACATAGCATCACGCCTGAAATCCCTAATGGGGTGGGCAGAGCCACAAGACTACTTGTGGCCACGTTCGATTAATTAGTCCTCAGATGGTATGATGAACCGTATGGTGACAGGTGATCAGCCCATCGCCTATACAGATAGTCCACCATGTTGGAGAGGACCCGTCCCTTAGTCGACTTTACGACATGCCAGGATGATAAGCATCTGCACGCATTCTATGCTATTTCTTCACTCCCAGTGCAGCAGAGGAGGAAATAAATTTAACGAAGGGTATTTTTACCTTTGTGTGAGCTCACGCTGTAACTAATATCTTCAAACAATATATGCACGGGGGGTCGTTTGGCCATGCGATTCAGAGCCTTAAGGGTCGAGCCAGCCCTTTCGAGCGCCGCTGGTGTCCAATGGCTCTCCTGCGCCGGTTGAAGCACTAAAGGGTTATTTTCATCCGTAGGGATCGGCGCGTGCGCCAAAGCAGCTCCGACAATCGCACGCCGCACCAATGGTACATTTGACATTTTGACGTTATTTTAAAAACGCACTTATCCACATCACAATTTAATTCTGCGTAAGGTAAGTTTCGTCTTTAAAAACGACCACGGTATAATAATACCCTATATTTATATTTTTTATTTGTAGACGAGCATTTAAACATTGACTCTTTTGCTTTTATTTTGTTAATATGTAACATCTGCCACACATTTTGTTTAAAAATCCATCAAAATCGACCCAGTTTTTTATTATTACGATTGTCTCAGCGCAGCATCCGACGCGCGCGCAGGCTTGGAAAGACGCAAGGATACTAAGCGTTAAACGATGCAGTCATAGAAACGAACGACTAGCAATAATATAAAAACGCGTAAACGATCCGTGAAATTAACCACAGGCTGCGGAACTAGCAATCATGTGCTGATTAGAGGTTTCACCATTCATAAGAGTTAAGTAATAGAAAATTGAAGGGTTTATAAGTGCAGTTGATGAATGAGTAGCAGCTGCAATTTATGTAGGCGTAAAGAGCAAGTAAAAAAAAAACGGACAAGTGCGAGTTTAACTTGCGTGGAGAGGGTTCCATTCCGTATATGATTATCTGAAATTTACTAGGTTACTTTAAATACCATAGACTTCTTATAGGTTTTCCTGTAGTCTATAGGTAAAGAACTAATTTCTTCATTTATTTTTTTCAAAATTATAGCCGCCGTAGTTTCGGAAATAAAAGGAAGGAATATATTTACTTTTGAATTTCAAGTAAAATAGTTTAGAAGTTATTTAAGAAAATAGGCGAAAATTTACCAATCCCCAATGGTCAATTTTCGCCTATTTTCTTAAATAACTTGTGAACTATTTTACTTGAAATTCAAAAGAAAATATATTAAAGATCCTCACAATAAGCCCTTTCATTTGATATATTACACGATATAGGTTACATATATATTTTACATATATTTTTTTAATTTTCTAATTTATCCCTCGAAAGTTGCCCCCATGTTTAAAATTCATATATTTACGTCACGCGTCCGTGTTGCGGTCACTGACTTACATATTTATACCAAATTTCAGCTTAATCGGTTCAGTAGTTTCAGAGCAAATTGGCTGTGGCTGTGACAGACAGACACACGAGTGATCCTATAAGGGTTTCGATTTTTCACTTTGAGGTACGGAACCCTAAAAACCGGCTAAGTGCATGTCGGACCATGCACACTGTCGGGTTTTGTACTCCATAGTCGAGTCTGTGTATGGCCCCCAAGTACCAAACGCAGAATTTTTTGATCAGTCATATGGACGTGAAACTGTTTGGTATCTAGACGTTTTGCAGAAAACTAGGTATTAACAAGTTAGTCGCCAATTCATGCACCAATGAAGCCTAGTTACTTAGTTTTAATTTAAGATAGTTTCAGTCTTTTGAGTTTATGGTTTTGGTTGTAGGAACGACAACAACACGTAACTCGAACAGAAAGAACACGTTTCAAGCTTCAATATTTCTAAACAATATCATAATGAAATACTCATAATAGTTTTTAAAGAGACATCGAACAACCCCCCTTTCTAGCTGTGATTGGAACTGCGACTCTGAGGCAAACAGACAGATGGTCTGACGGACGGATGGACAGGCTGACGAAAGGATGGACGGATGGACAGACGGAAAGACGGACAGATATGGCGAAACTATAAAGGTTCATAGTTGGACTACGGAAATCTAAAAATGATTTTCTTTTCAATACCGAAAGTCATAATTTATCAAATCCACAAACTTAGAATGGAAGCATTAATGTTCTAATTACCTCTAATCGCTCGTCGTTAATTTGAAAAACCACCGATAACTGGGGTTCAGGGTTTCTGCGGGAATTTTAACTACTATGAGAAAAGCCGCGGCGGGGTTTATAAATAATTTTCTTATACTAACTACAAGCTTTTGCCCGCGTGCATTTTTCTTGTATAAAAAGTACTCTTCGGCCCATAAACTATCTGTGTACAAAAAATCAAGTGGATCCGTTGCTGCGCGAAAGAAAGACAAACCAACAAACAAACTTTTGCATTTATAATGTTAAAAATAGTGATTTTAGTAGATAGTAGGTATGAGTAGTTATTTATAGATATAACATCAACATCGTACTCTACGTACCTATAGTACGCCTAGGGATTCGTTGTTTATTATTATGTAACCTAAATTAAAACTGAGTTAAATTAAAATCACATTAATAAATAGGTATTATATTTAAGAACATTCAAATCATTTTTAACCGACTTCAAAAAATCCGAAGAAGGAGGTTCTCAATTCGACGCGTATGTTTTTTTTATATTTCGATTTCCCACACCTACGAATTTTTGAGACGAAAAGTTAATCTAGGTGGGTATTACTCGACCGCCAGCCTGAAGGCAATTGAATACGATTATTAATTTCAATTCTATTCAATTTTATCCTTGGTAAATGTCAGGAGTATCCTATTTGTATGATGTCTAATGTGAACGTACTCACGTATTTAACACTAATTTTCAATTTTATTTTATTTGTACCAGGTGATGATACAGACAGCTCTGATGACGATGGTGTTATGAGTGAATATTTTTTGTTAGTTTTTCTTAAAGTAATCACAGCATTTGTATTTTATTTAAGTAAAATTATTTGATGTTTTTTTCCAAGCTCCAGAACGTCATCGTACTGAAATTAGTATCATCATTTATCTGCAGACTCTACCATTGTCAATGTCATTTCATGTATTAATTCAAAAATGACATATGTGCTCAATCCTATTCTAATCGCGGTTTGATAATACCGGAAGACGCAGCATAGGCAGACCACCCCATCAGGTGGTCCGAAATTAATCGACGTTCTGGTGACGGTTGCAGGAATCTATTGTGGCCATATTTACATATATCCATATCCATACTTCCATACTTCCATACTAATATTATAAATGCGAAAGTAACTCTGTCTGTCTGTCTGTTACGCTTTCACGCCATAACTACTGAACCAATTTAAATGAAATTTGGTACACAGATAGTCTAGAGCCTGAGAAAGGACATAGGCTACTTTATAATGCGAAAAAAGGGTTGTAAGGGGTTGAAAGTGGGGATGAAAAGTTGTATGGAATTATCGTTATTTTTAGAGCTAGAAGCTTTAAAATTATTTTTTAGGTTGTTAATTCGATATAAATAAATATAACATTCAAAGTTTCTAAAAGTTTTACCCTCAAGGGTGTAAAATAACAATAGGGAATAGGGGATGAAAGTTTCTATGGAAATATGTAAGATTTATGTGCATGTTTTATAAGTTTGCGACAAGAGTAAAAATATTAGAGCTATGCTGATGTAACATTTAAGGAGTAAGTACAAAATGTGAAACTGAAGTTAACGCGAGTAAAAAACTTGCCAACACCGCGCCGTACACAGTGAGCGTACACACTATTCCACGCGGACGAAGTCGCGGGCACAGCTAGTATTCCTTATAAAGCTACTAAACATATGTTTCTAGGAAGATTTTATAGAAACATTTTCTTCTTCTAAGACGGTGTCGTCTTAGATAAAGAAAATGGTTAATAAATAATCTTAAAAAGGTCAAGTTATAACGTATAATCGTCACTTCATCGCGTCCCTCTCCCCTTACCCCTGCCTCATGACCAACTTGCTAATGAAAAAGCGACACAGTACCCTACTCCCCACGTGATCTTGTCTACTGCACCTCTAGAGTAAATGAAAATGAAAATGAAAGTATTTATTTTGCAAGTAGGCCACATGGGCTCTTTTACATGTCTGTAGCTACCGGTATAGGTATAATATATAAAAAAGCGCGGTGCTAGAAGTTTGCGAAAGAGGTCCTGAGTGGAGTAAGCCAAATTCGGCTGAGTGGAGCGAAGGGGGAGGCTGGCTAGCGAAGCGGGCCGCTGACCTCCGTAGCGAACGGAAGGTCAAGATGGTGAAGGGATACGCAGGGCCGAGGAGCGAGAGTTCTGGCGGGAGCCCGTTTCAATCCGACTAGCGCAATACCAGTGTGAAAAAAAAGTGTTTGACAATCACCCCAGCCAAGTAAGTGAGGCATTTTTTAAATGATCTACGTCCACTAGACAGTCGCTCGACCGCGTACAAACATTTTTTTAGCATAGTTCACACAATCAAAAACTAAACAATTCATTGTCAAATGGAATTGAAAAACATCTCAACGGTTTCTGGCATAATGTACGTCACTTTATGCTGAAGTTACCCCCAGTATACGAACTGTATTTTTATTATGCCGTAAACAAAGATGAATTATATTCAAAATCAAAACACTTCTTCACTCATCGACATCTAAAAACTCAAATACTACTTACATAAGGTAAATTAAAAACTTGCAGTAAAATAATGTGTTAGAACATACACGTGCTTCGCAAATATTCAAGTTTCTAATGTTATAGTGTTTTCTTTTCAAAGTACTTACTGATGTTTTCCAGCGGAATTTTCGTTAAAATAATTTCCAAGAAGAGAGGAACACGTTCTTATCGTAATAAGTTGTTTTCCTAGCTTTTGTTAAAAAACATGATCAACAATGTCCCATAAAGCCTGGGAAAGCAACACCGCACGTTGTTACATAAAAGTATGGCGTGGTATGGCGTCAGAACGACTTCACATATTAAATTTTGCCGAAAGTATATGAAGAGAATCTCAAGACATGATCAAGTACAAACAGGCAAACAAGGTAAATTATCAAATCAAAAGATACGAGATGAAAATACATTTCAAGGAAAAACAAAGAAATTGGCTTTATAATCATTCTTATACGCGACTTTTTGAAATCAAATGCTAATTTATATTTTTGTCTCGGAATTTGATTAAAATATATTTAATGTCAGAGTTCACCAACGATTGAACAGATGGGTGCTTAACAACTGATTAGAGGCTGTCAAATATACTGGTAAACGGTTGTGTAGCATCATATAAAAGGGCTTGATAAGAGCATTCCAAAAAAATATAACATTTTGATACAAATGTTAATATTCTTGAATATAGTGCCAAATATTATATTACCTCTCTTTGGGAATGATTTTTCGGTACTGTCCATATCGAGCACGGTACGGATACCAAACTAAAAACTACAAAAAAGTCTTTTTTTTTAATTAATAATATGTGAAAAGTGTTATTAAATGATTTTGATTGTCATAGTGATACTCATTTAATTTTATTTATAATATCAAATATTACATGTCAATTTTTGATTAAATTATAAAATATTAGTACTTACAATAAGGTTTACATTACAACGAATATAGTCTTTTATATCATAAAATCAGTGATTCATCAGCCATGTCCAAAGTTGATTTTGAAAGGTAATAGTAGTTTATGCAACGGTTGCATAATGATAGGCCTTGAAACACTAGTGCGGTTTTATGAAACGAGCTTTGCGAGTTTCATAATAAGATCGCACGTGTGTTTTAAGGCAAAATTATGCAGAGTTGCATACAGAACTTTATCTACACACATATTATAAACGGCGACACGGCGACGATGGGGCCCCACCGGCTGCGGCGACGATGGGGCCCCTCCGGCTGCGGCGACGGTGGCGCGCCGGCCCGTAGCTCATACGACCATTACGATACTAAAATCGATACTGTAATAGTATTACAGTACAGGTTATCATAATGGTGGTCATTTCCTACGGTTTTTGATTACATTATGGAGGTTTTATGATATGGGTGTAGATAAATAATATTGTCTGTGTTCTTAGTGTCAATAGATGAAGTTCCTCGCTTGGCTTAGTCGCAAAAATTCAGTATAAGAGTATAAACTTCATAAGACTTCCGGCTGTTTACTTCAAGAAAAGTCTACTTTATAAAACTGTGACCTGAACAGAATAGATGCACATGCATTGATGTACTCGATCTTAACCATAGTGACCGCGTCTGGTGACCACACATTGTACAAACGTAAAAATATCTAACAAGACTACTTTAATTAATAATAAAGTTAATTGCCCATAATATTTTTTCTCCTAGTCATGTTCGAAGTTTATTCATGAAATATTTTAATGATTCCTAGGATGTTCTCAATGCAGACAATGTGTATAAGCGCGACCCTTCCAAAATTTACGACCTCTTAATAACTTGCTCTCATGCTAGCATTTAACTAATCGTGAAATAAGATTTTGTTTTTCATAAAAAAAACTGTCAAGTCTATATTTTAGCAATCCTCAGTAATTGTCATGACTTTTTCTTTAAATTTAACTGTAGATCATAACCATAGCTGGGCACTGGGAATCCGTTAATCGTTAATTAACGAAGTTAACATTTCGGGTAACGGATTAACTTTTAAGTTAACTTCGAAAATTGTTAACGGACACATTAACTTCCGTTAAAACAATTAAAATCTGTTAAGCGTTAATTGTTAAAACTAATTTAACGGTTTAAAATGAGGAACGTAGATTAGTGACATGAAAATAATTTAATAATATATAAAAACCGTTGCTATGGATGCAGTTAACATAAAGTAAAAACGTATGAATAGAAATAGGCTTCGTAGTTCTCTCAACGCCTTCCGCAATTAACAGTCGAACAGTTTTTGCATGCATCGTATTGTGGTGACCTTAACTAGTACCCTTAGTATAAGATTTTATTACAAATATCTCAAACGCGTTTGCGTTTAATTCATAGAAATAGAAACTTAAAAGATCTCTCATACATCAGCTCGGTACCGGATCGGCACCGCCTAGCAACTCGCCGGGCGTCAACCGAACGCGCGGCGACAGCTGCATGACGCCGTGCTTACGGCTGGGTGACGGCTAAGCGTGATGACTGCGGATCACTAGCTTGCAGAGGCGAAGCATGAGGGTAAGCCGGTGTATCACTTCTATTTTTAAAAATTATATTATTACTCATTAAATATTGCATTTAAATAAAAAAATCATGTAATGTTCAATTTTTGTGTTAATGCAAGAAGTAATTTTATAAGATCCTTACATTATACCATTAGCGTTTTGTCGTACTGACTACTTTGATCTGAAATATCTCCTCTTTGGGTAAGATTTCCAAATTCACATTTATAAATTCATTTAGCTGGTACATTTGAGTTTTGAAAACAGTCATTCATTCGTTTTTTCCTCATTATTTTTTTCTTTGGCGTCGCTTATTACCGCACAATGGAAAACATGAAATATCAGTATATTTACGAGTACGAGTTCTACCGTGGCACCAGTGCTGCAGAAACAGCTCGAAGGATCAATGATGTGTACGGCGCTTGTGTCGCAAAAGAAAGCACGGTACGTTTTTGGTTTCAAAGTTTTCGTTCTGGAAATTTCGACCTTCAGAACCAACCCCGTGGACGGCCGGAGACCAAAGTGGAAAATGAAGAATTAAAGGCTATTGTGGAAGCGGATCCATCACAAAGCAATTCAGAGATAGCTGCAGGCTTCGGGGTAAGTGATAAAACTGTATTAATCCACTTGAAGCAAAAGGAAGAACTAGCTGCTAAACAACCGAGATTGGTCAATCGCTCTGGGCCACTGCTGCTTCACGACAACGCAAGATCACGCCCTGCACAAAAAAGCAACTACTAAGTTAGATGAGATACAAATGGAATTTCTGCGACATCCTCCGTACTCCTCGGACCTTGCTCCAACAGATTACCATTTTTTCCGGAATTTGGACAACTTCTTACAAGGAAAAAAATTCAACTCCGATGCGGCAGTCCGAACGCCTTCAAAGAGTTTATTGATTCTCGCCCCCATGTGTTTTTTAATAAAGGGATCAATTAACTACCTATGAGATGACAAAAGTGCATAGATAACGGTGCATGCTTTGATTAATTAAATGTATTTTACAAAAAAAAATTGACCTTATATTCCTCCCGTACAAAACGCCAATTTCATATGTAAGGACCTAATATTAATAATATTACAATGTTTGAGTTAAGGAAGTATCAGTGGCAGCGTAGGGTAGATTGGCACTCCGGGCGGTTTTGTATTGAGCTCCCCTACTTAAAATAAAACATCAAATACTATACATGCGTCCGCCACTGGGAAGTATGCACCGGCTTACCCTCACGCTTCGCCACTGCTAGCTTGTCCCGCGGCGAGGCGATGCCATTACGATACCGATTGGTACGCGTTGCAGTATCCAGTTTCACACAAAAAAATACTTAACGGTTCGAACTAAAACGATGTTGATCAGTCTCTATTCGATAATGTCTAAGCGATATTATCGCGATGGTTTTATAATGCGATCGCCTTTACTGTTAAGGTAAAAAGAGCTATCATATCGTAGCGAAATAATTTGCGATATCGTTTAGGCAATGTCGAATAGGTATAGGCTCTGACCTTTAAAACGCAGATGCGTTCCAGAATGTCAAAAACATTAAGGTAATACAATGGAAAAAAACCGGTCAAGTGCGAGTGAAACCCGCGTGGAGAGGGTTCCGTTCCATACATGATAAACTGAAATTTCCTATGTTACTTTAAATACCATGGACTTCTTATAGGTTTTCCTGTAATCTATAGGTAAAGAACTATTTTCTGTATTTTTTCAAAATTTTAGGCCCTGTAGTTTCGGAGATAAGTGGGGGAATGGTCAATTTTCACCTATTTTCCTAAATAACTTCTAAACTATTTTACTTAAAATTAAAAAAAAAAAACATTTAAGATCCTCACAATAAGCCCTTTCATTTGATATGTCACAAGATTTCAGTTGCACAACTTTTTTTTTTCTAATTTATCCCCCAAAAGTGGGCCCCATGTTAGAAATTACTTAATTTACGTTACGCATTCCTGTTGCTGTCACCAATTTACATATGTATACCAAATTTCAAATCAATCGGTCCAGTAGTTTAGGAGCAAATTGGCTGTGACAGACGGACAGACAGACAGACAGACAGACACACGAGTGATCCTATAAGGGTTCCTTTTTTTCCTTTTGAGGTACGGAACCCTAAAAAAATATAATTATGATTATAGAAATTTTAAATAATGACTATATTTTAATTGTCAGATGACTTCATACATCATTATATTTGTATACCTAATGTTAATGTAAAATGACAACTTGACAAATGAATAAGAATTAATTTGTTAAAATATGACATTCAATTTATAAAAATAAAAAATGAATGATAGTTTTAAGATAATATTTTGCATGAAATCCATGATTAAATACATACCAGTAAACATGTTTATAAGCTAAAAGGTTTGACTTGATTTGATAAATAAATAAAGTTTGAACTAGGTTTTATAATAATACTAGCTTGACGGGACTTTTTATTTTTTTATTTTAGGCTTCCGTAGCCAAATGGCAAAAAACGGAACCCTTATGGATTCGTCATGTCTGTCTGTCTGTCTGTCTGTTTGTCCGTCCGTATGTCACAGCCACTTTTTTCCGAAACTATAAGAACTTCGCTGTTGAAACTTGGTAAGTAGATGTAATCTGTGAACCGCATTAATATTTTCACACAAAACTATAGAAAAAAAAAACAATAAATTTTGAGGGTTCCCCATGCTTAGAACTGAAACTCAAATTTATTTTTTTCATCAAACCCGCACGTGAATTATGGAGTGGGTGCAGCGGAGGAGATGAATTATATGGCGATTGGTTATATATGTATTTAATAATAATAAATGATTTTACAAATTATTACTCATATTTAAGTCGTCCTAATGAACCGATGTTAGGTGTCGAAAAAGGCCAAGAGCCGTGCTAATTGGTTTTATAAGAGCCGCGGTCGCGAATACACAATACTGCTAAGGGTGAGGCATCAGCGATGCTCGGATGACGGGGTAGATGCTTAAGGATGGGTAACACGTGTGGGGTGTCTATGGATAGGTCTTCAAAAATGATATTGAGGTTTCTAATATATTTTTTTTCTAAACTGAATAGTTTGCGCGAGAGACACTTCCAAAGTGGTAAAATGTGTCCCCCCCCTGTAACTTCTAAAATAAGAGAATAATAGAACTAAAAAAAATATATGAAGTACATTACCATGTAAACTTCTACCGAAAATTTGTTTGAACGAGATCTAGTAAGTAGTTTTTTATTAATACGTCAATATCCCAACCCTTCATGGTCGAGTCCTACTCGCACTCGGTTTTTTTTTAAACATACCTTTCCAAGCGTGCCCACAATAACTCACAAGTTTTATCGTAACCAGCTAAATTGTGTAGGAAGGGATAGGTCCCGGTCAAAAAACCAAACAAACAAATATTCATAACCCCTTTATGCATTTAGCAATGATGTTGTTATAACTAGCTTTTACCCGCAACTTCGTGTGGATGGAAATTTATCTTTAAACATTAATTTCCACGTTAGTGACTTTTAAATTTAGATTTTTTCACCCGAATTACAGACTCACTCATCGGGCACGACGCACTTGCCGTCAATTAATTTTCCAGACCCTACCTATTTCGGTCTTTCAGGAATAATATCTCTTTCCTCAAGGCTTAAACTATGTGCATACCAAATTTCATCAAAATCTGTTAGCCGTAAATCGCGTAAATACATTAAAATATTATAACAAAATATTAACGGGCTCTCGTCGGGCTGTTACGAACCTTCCCGTAAATAAAATTTCCAGCTCCTATATCACCATATCAAAGGTTGATTTCCTTAAAAAAGAAGTATTTACTTAGCCTATATCCTTTCCCAGTACTCAAAATATCTCAATACCAAATTTCATCAACATCGGTTCAACGGTTTAGCCTCGAAAACTTAACCGACAGAGTAACTTTTTTATTTATTATACTCGTATTAGTATGGATTGTATTCACTTATTAACTGTCCTTGGAGCACAAAAAAGAATCAACCAATATGAATAACAGTTTTATTCATAAGTAGCTGTGTCCGCGACTTCGTCCGCGTAGAGTTTGAATATCGTTATTCCCTCGGGAATTTTTCAATTTCCGGGTTAAAAAGTAGCCTAGGTGTTAATCCAGGGTATAAGCTGTCTCTATTCTAAATTTCATCACAATCTGTCCAGCCGTTTTAACGGGAAGAAGTAACAAACATACACACACACACAAACTTTCGCATTTATAATATTTGTAATAATATTAGTAGGATTTATATGGACGTAATATTTTTTAAATAGATATCATAATTATCATTCTACTAGTATTATAAATGCGAAAGTTTGAATGTTTGTCACTCAATCATGCCTCAATAGCGAAACGGATATGCATGCAAGTTGTTATATAGTATATCCAGATTAACAAATAGGATAGTTTTATCCCAGAAAATGTTAAAGTTCTCGAGGGAATGACGATAACCGCACTTCACGCGGACGAAGTCGCGGGAAAAAGGTTTTATCGTAATAAACTTCAAAACAATACCGTAGGTTGTTTTAAGAGTGGCAGCTTACCGACAGTAATTGAGCTTAATTGCATTTCAAACAAAAGCTAGTATAAGCAGCTTCGTTTTTCAGAAAGTAATCAAAGAAGTTTTAAGGTCAAGCTCAGTCAGAAACAATCAAATCGAACCGTTATACACTGATGCCGTTTTCTAGTAAATTGCGTGGCGGTCGTCACCCTTACGGTATTACACTTAAAGTCGGTTCATCCTTACTTGTCTTATTTGGTAAACAAGTTTTTAACCTCAAAATGCACCTTTTTGGCTATAAATAATCGAAATCGGTGTAAAGTAAATGAACACATTATGAGTGATGTACCACTACCTAATACACTGGCCACCGACTTTGATATATTAAATTTATCACTGAATCTATAATATATTTGACGTTTCTAGGTAATTGACTTCTAATCATTATTTCTTAGTTTTAAAAGGGGTTTTGAAGTCGGTTTTTTTATTTGTTAAATTATTAGTGTATTTTTTAATTTTTAGTGATTATCGAATGTGATTTAACGACACACATTTACTTCATCAAATTGTTGCTATCCACGGTGCAAGGACATCAATCTTTGAGGAGTTTTCCTGTTTCTTCACCACCGGTTCTATTTTACCACACGCATTTTGCAGCATAAATTGCTTCTCAACCTTATACAGAAATCTAAACGCCACCTGTGAAATACTTATCATTGAGGAGGAGGTCTTCATCATCAGTTTCAGTTCACCAAATAATGCTTTTGGCACGTAACTGCTTGAGTTTTAACAGAAAATACCAAAACTGTTATATGCGTGCCTATAATATTTGAGGAGTTTCATCGATTCCTCATAGATCCTCTCATCAGACCTGATGTTTGACTACAATGGGACCAACTGTGACGTATACGCTATCGATAAAAAAAGTCATCCAAATTGGTCCAGCCATCTTCGAGTAAAGGGGGAACATACGACGAATTGAGAACCTCGGTTGAAAACAGCTATTACTTCGTAAATAAAGAAACCGGAGATAATATTTCGTGCATCACTTTCTTTAGGGTTCCGTACCTCAAAAGAAAAAAACGGAACCCTTATAGGATCACTCGTGTGTCTGTCTGTCTGTCTGTCACAGCCAATTTGCTCCGAAACTAGAAGACCGATTGAGTTGAAATTTGGTACAGATATGTAAGTTAGTCACCGCAACACGGACGCGTGACTTAAATAAATGAATTCTAAACATGGAGCCAGTTTTGGGGGGTAAATTAGAAAATTAAAAAAAAAAAAAAAGTTTTGCATACTATATCGTGTTATATATCAAATAAAAGGACTCGTGCGAATCTTGAATATATTATTTTTAGAATTTTAGAATAAATAGTTTGTAAGTTATTTAGGAAAAAATAGGTGAAAATTTACCATTCCCACCAAACTACCGGGCCTAAAATTTTGAAAAAAATACAAAAAATAGTTCTTTACCTATCAGTGGCGAAGCGTGAAATATTTCCAAAAGGGAAGCCGGAGGAATTAGAACCGGACGTCCAAGTCTGACATTTAGTTGGAGTAACATGGACTTCAATGACAACTAGCCGTAGCTTTCTAGCTTGGTAAAGCCGTCAGGAATCGGCTTGCAGGCAGGCTGCGCCACTGTTACCTATAGATTACAGGAAAATCTATAAGACGTCTATGGTATTTAAAGTAACCTAGAAAATTTCAGATAATCATGTACGGAACGGAACCCTCTCCACGCGAGTTTAATTCGCACTTGTCCGTTTTTTTTTTTCACCTAGGATTGCTTTACTTTCAGGATATAATAGCTGTTTCAACAATAAAATGTGCATTTTGAGGTTATAAACTTGTTTATCACATAAGACAAGTTAGGATGAATCGATTTTAGATGTGAAAACGTTCAAGCTCGGCTAAGCTTAAGCTTTAAAATATTTTTATGAGATGTACTCTAAACATTTTGCAATGTTTAGTGCAGTTTTTTGACATTACAGCTAGGTTTTATGAAGGACTGTCAGTCCAAATGTAAGATTAGTAATGTCTAAAACTGTATTGATTTACTGAAATTTTGATTTGGTAGTTTTACTGACGTATCTTTGTATAACCGTTTTTTTATACACAGGCGGACTTATATCGAAGCATGTTTTACGTCGTTTACCAGGGCCTCTACAGTTCGTTCGCTCAAATAGTGTGCAGTAGGCCCATGATAGAAAATACATGTCAATAAAAATCAGTCAATTTATTTCACAATTGAGTACTAGTATCAAATTTTTAGTGTTCCGTACCCAAATGGTAAAACGAACCCTATTACTAAGACTCCGCTGGCCGTCCGTCTGTCTGTCGGTCTATCACCAGGCTGTATCTCATGAACCGTGATAGTTAGACAGTTGAAATTTTCACATATAATGTATTTCTGTTGTCGCTATAACAATCCCTCCTCTGCTGCACTGGGAGTGAAGAAATAGCATAGAATGCGTGCAGATGCTTATCATCCTGGCATGGCGTAAAAGTCGACTAAGGGACGGGTCCTCTCCAACATGGTGGACTATCTGTATGGGCGATGGGCTGATCACCTGTCACCATAAGGTTCATCATACCATCTTAGGACTAATTAATCAAACGTGGCCACAAGTAGTCTTGTGGCTCTGCCCACCCCAATAGGGATTTCGGGCGTGATAATATGTATGTATGTATGTATGCTATAACAATAAATACTAAAAAACAGAATAAAATCAATATTTAAGGGGGCTCCCATACAACAAACGTGAATTTTTTGCCGTTTTTATAGATAATGGTACAAAACCCTTCGTGCGCGAGTCCGACACGAAAATGGCCGGTTAAAAAAAAATACGATAATGAGACTAAGGAACATCAAAATCCATAATATTATTTTATCGCCTGACGTTTTTGTGTGGACAGTAGTATTCTCTTTAATTAATTATTTAAATCTTCTTCTTTATTATTTTGAATGCACTTTTTAATTCCTAGCCAAATAACCTTTCAGCGCGACGTACCAATGTACACTGCGGGTGTACAAGTCTTTGAAGTAGCCGACGGCGCTTTCGGCTGAGACGTCGACGTCTCTGTGACGGCATAATAAAGCATTAAATGATACAGAAACCGATCGTTACTATGTCGAAATGTCGCCGTATTCTATCGCATACTTTTTAATGTAATTTTCGCAACGTACGATAAAGACAAAAAACGATGTGATATACCATATCGATTAGCCATCTCGATTAGGTTACAGGAATGGTTTTTTGTGTAACCTAAGACACATTAAAAAAAGTATTTAGACAATTCATTAAAAACAATATTTCTTACATAATGATATTCTACTAATGTCATGCTTAGCAACAAATCAAATATTATTTATTGCCGATTGATTTTCAACTTCCCGATTCAACATTTCAAGGTCGCCACTTAGCTTAAGGCTTTGAAGGAATGCATTCAAAATAATAAAAAATCTATGGAATAAATTATTCAAGTAAAGTGGTAATGGAGTGCCGCACCACAGAAACCTTGAGAAATAATTACTGGTTAAGTAGTTATCTTACTTTGCGAAATAACATTGAAGAAAAAAGGTACGTAAAAAAAACATTTCGTTACCATAGCATCGATCTGTATCACTGATACTATGTCGAATATAATCCCTGGTTATCTTTAAATAAATAAACAACATAAAAAAATGTAATTATTTTAAACTTAATGATAAAAATGTATCTCAAGAAGCCAGGTTTTATTCTTGCACCAACAGGTTTCCGAATGCTGTTTTGCATTTCATTTTATTAAAAAAATTCCTTCTTCAACATCGTTAAGGCAATCAAATATATCTTTTATGAAATATGCGTATAAAATCCACGCCATCTTGAGAGGCACTAGTTATTAAGTCAATGAGGAATTGAAGACGACTGGTTATAGTGACGTCAGTACAGACCTTGTACAGATGATGCTAACTCTAATCTGGTGAGCGTGACAGATGATCATACAGTTTTTTTTTCTGATTCGACATAATTATAAATTACATCAAATAGATTTTTTGCTTCCAAAACTCATCTGTACTTTTTGTTCATATCAGTAACGCTAGTTCAGTAACAGTTATAAAAAGCAATTTTATAGACTTTTGTCTACAGTCCGCGCGTGAGTTGAGTGCGGGGAAGCTGCAACCGCCTTTTATTGCAGGCCCTGACGCCACTCAACTCGTGCGCGGACTGTATGTATGTAAGTCAAAGAAGTCGTTGCGTTGACTGAGAGTCAAGCTATACTATATCTTCTGGCACACCAAAGATGTAGCTATTTATAGCGGTTCGTAGCCAAATGGCAATAAACGGAACTGTTATAACTGTCGTATGGTCTTGGAGACTATAGGCACTATATTAGATGAAATTTGGAAAGGTCTTTTTTATGAATGACTGTACAATGGAAATTACGAAACATCCATACATGTACATAGGTAACTAAGGGATGTAATTGCAAGTACACATAAACCGTGTGGGGTAGGTATCTTTAGAAAGGTCTTCAAAAAAGGTACCAACATATTGTTTTAATACGAGACATTAAGTATAGTTGATGAAATTGCACTTCTAAAGTCGTTAAAAACTTGTGGTGTGTTCCTCTCTAATTTTTTTACTATGGAATTTTCTGAAAAAATATGACGAATGGAGATAATAAAAAAGCATTTTCAACCAGAAATTACTTTCTTTTTCATAGCGTCTTTTAGAAATACTATGTAATACAACCTTATTTTTGCTGCCGATAAAATGATTATTGTGAATGTGTAAATATTTTAACCGGGAATGGTCACGCGCAACCTTTCACAGTGCGTGGTCCGACATGTACCTACTTGGCCGGCTTTTTGCAATGAGTACTGTGACCACTGCGTTGAGCACCGGTTAGGCTGCATTTCTACCAGAGCTGTGCAAGGTAGCGCCAATAAGATTGGTTGGTTCTAGACAAATGCACACCGCCCTGGGCGTACACTGATTGGTCGATTTTTTCTTTGCTGGCCGCTCAATTAATTGGCACAGATCAGCGCCTCTATTCGGGAACGCTAGGTGATTCTGTAGCGATGCGTAATCGAGATTTCTCATCCCACTTTTCCGCACGACGCGTAATGCGTAAGAGCGAGATAAGAAATCTCGCTCGCGAATCGCTATGGAATCACTTAGCGTTCCCGAATAGAGGCGCAGCTATGTGATTCTCTAAGCGCATAGCGGCTGATCAGCGATATGGGACATTTAAATTTGGAGCGGATGAGATTGTTTTTTCAGTCTAAGTTAAAAGTTTCGTTTTTTCTCTCCGGTCGTAAGAGAATTACACGACTGGTGGAAACGCAGCCTTTCATCATCATCATCATGATTACAGCCGAAAGACGTCCACTGCTGGACATATGCCTCCTCCAATGATCTCCACAATGACCGATTCTCACCAGCAATTTTCACTAGCGCCTCTATTCGGGAACGCTAAGTGATTCTGTAGCGACTTGTAAGCCAGATTTCTCATCCTACTTTCCGCACGACGCGTAATGCGTAAGTGCGAGATGAGAAATCTGGCTTACGAGTCGCTACAGAATCACTTAGCGTTCCCGAATAGAGGCGCAGGTCGTCAGTCCACGCAGCGTTTGGTAGGTGGAATTTGTTTACTATTTACTATTTCAATGTTCACGTGAAAAATGAATCAATTTAGATATCCACGGTCGGGTCGTTATAAACTTGCTGTCATTTTTACCTGTTTGCTTATAAATAACATAATTGCCTTTTTTCGATTGGAAGATATATGCATATTGCCCATCAATAAGTTCTCAAGTGGCAGAGCCACAAAACGCAACAAAGATTAAACATTAGTATCGTACTTGGCTAGTACACAACCGTGTGCTTGGTACTTCCAAAGTCATCTTTACTTTAACTTCCGCGTTAACGTTAATATAAACATTAACTAACAGAAATTGCAAACAGTAAACGTTCTGCAGTGAATTAGAATGCTAGCGTATAGGGCCCTGGGCTGTTATTCTAGTTCCATGGTTTGTAATAATAACGGTAAGAGTGGGAAGTAAAGTTTCCTAGCCAATGAATTAAATTGTTGCAACTGTGAAGTGAGCTTAAATTGAGCGTGTGTGTGTAATATGTGCGTGCTAGTTTGTGTATGTGTGCGTGCATGCGTGGGTTATGTGCTTACGTGCGTGCGTGCGTGAGTGTGTATGGAAAGTATGGAAGACCCTTACACTAATTCTTACATCCGTGAAATTTTGCGCTAGCCTTGGCTACGAGCGCTCTAGTTAAACAGCGAAAGCCAGATTTGCCAGGGCCACTGTTCGACATTGCCTGAGCGATATCGCAAATAAGTTATTTCCGATATGGTAACTCGTATTAATTTCACGTAAAGGCGGCCGGATCGTAAAGAAACCATACGGGATAGCGCTTAGGTAATCTTGAATAGACCAGAGCTAAGACCCCTTACCATGAGTTTGCGCAAACCGTTCTCGCTATCAAAATCTATCGGAAATGCTCCTTGTTGCCGATACAAGTAAAAGGGACCGAGCGATAGTTTACGCTAGCGAGAGCGGTTTGCGCAACTCATGGCAATGGTACTGGTTTATAAAGCTATGTACGCGACAGAATTTTACAGGCATTGTTACTGTCAAAAAAAAAAAACAAATAATTTCTCCATTGTCAAAGAAGGTTGGTTTATCCATGTCGCGAGTTTAACTATACTCATTTTACCCGAGAGCAATATTTCTTATCTCTTCAGTATTGTTGAACATTTTAGGGAAATGAAAAGCTAACAGAAAAAATTATGCGCACTCGACATAAAGAGTTTTTACAGTTCTGTTCTCATACAGTAAATGTATTAATTTACACCCCTTTTTAAGACATGGGTTCTGTAAAGTTTTTTTTTATATATTTTATATTAACTCTACAATGCACGAGCGTTTATTTTTATTAAAGATCATATAAATAGGTACCTACACTATCTGTTTCTTTTTCACCTATGAAGTTGAAAAGGGATAGTTGTTTGTCTGTGAGGAAATTATCATTTTGGACCAAGGCCTTGTACGAAACCCGTTATAGGCAAACTTAGACTGATAATACGAAAAAGTCATGGTCGTTCATATATAATGTATATATTAATAAGTTTATTTAACGCGTAGGTACTTTAAGTTTGTTTATTTTGATTCAATTGTTATTTAGACTTAGTTTATTTTGTATTAACTGTATAATATCAGAATGTCTATTATCTATCAACCACGACATTTTGAAATCTTAGTTTAGAGATAGATGAACGTGAATTAAATTGAAAATAAAAGTAAAAGCAAAGTAAAAGTTGAAGAAGAAGAAGAAGAAGAAGAAAAACATTTATTCACTAACATAGAAGACACACAGAGTAACATAAATATAAATTAAAAACAATACAAAACAAAATGGTGGTGTGTGTGTCCTCGCGGCAGTGAATGGGACACTGGCTCAGCATAATGCTGAGGTGTAAGACACATGCAGCGCTGATTTTCAGCCAGCATCGTCCACCACCAGTTGAGTAAAAGGAGGACGCTACCTCGCCCTGTATTCCACATTGTCTAAATTATATCGCAAATTATTTTCCTACGATATGGATGGTAGCTCTTATTAAGTTCAACTACCGTACGTTTTTTGCGGAATTTTTTGCCACGTACGGTAGGAATTTGGAACGAGCTTGCTGCAGCAACGTTCTCGGACCGATACAACCTAGGGATCTTCAAAAAACGAGCATATTCCTTTCTCATAGGGCCGGCAACGCATCCGTAATTCCCCTGGTGTTGCGGGTGTCCATGGGCGGCGGTGATTGCTTACCATCAGGTAACCCGCCTGCTCGTTTACCCCCCTATTAATATAAAAAAAAGGTCACAGCAAAGGCACCCGCATTGATAAACCATGGCGATATCTATCGCTTACACAATGTCGAATAGAAGGCCAGTACGCTGTCAGTATAGCTATATAGTACAGTTTATGTTTTGATAATTGCAGCATGCACCCGTATTTTGAACACTTCACACCACAGCCTGTCAATATACACAATGCGCTAGCTATTAATGTGTACAAATAGTTTCACAATACAAACAAACATAACCTAACCGCATACCCGAGGAAGACAACAACCAATAATATCATTGACATCTTTGTGCGGAATTTCATCTTCAAAATTAATATTTTTGTTATTTTTTGAATTTTTGTTACTGACTTTTTTTTTGAATTTTTCCCTCAAATTATGGAGTCTCATCCGATATGCGCGACTTGCCGTTAATCAATTTTCAAGACCCTTTTTCACCCATTTAGAGATTGGTTGTCTTAAAAAAAGGTAGCCTATGTCCTTCTGCAGGGCTCAAACTGTTTCCATATCAAATTTCTTCAAAAACGTTTCAAGCAGATTTACGGCTAACGCACTGCGAAGCAGCTCATAGGGCCACACGAACTAACCGTAATTAAAATTTTCTGTTCGTATTTCATTCACCTTTTCAGGGATTAAATTTCTTAAAAAAGTAGTCTACATCTTTCCCCAAGGCTCAAATTATCTACATATCAAATTTCATAAAAACTGATTTAGGGGTTTAGCCGTGAAAACGTAACAGACAGACAGAGTTGCTATCGCATTAATGATATTAGTATGGATGCTCATACACGAGTTCTTACCACGGTTTGGCTTTTAGAGAGGTTTACAAAGCCAAACCGCGTTAAGAACGTGCTACCAATAAAAACTGCGATAGTTTAAAAATAGTATATCAATTATTTGTAACTTGTGTTCCTGTATTTTCAATTCATAGTGCTCATTGTGACTGTTATCATCCGGTTGAAATAAAAGCAGATATAAATAGAACTCGGCTGGAGTGAACACGATATGGAAGTATATTTTTGTAATCAACATTCAAAACCCTTCATTTTGATACCTCACATGACCGGTTTGGACGGTTTATTTTCGGACTTACCATATGTCGTGTGAATTCCGCCGTTTTGGTTATTTTTAGTAACCCTGTCACAGCCAGTTTAAAAATGAAGTCCAGAACTATTGCACGAACCCGGACGGGTGTGGCATGTGAGCCAGGTTATTGGCACAGCGGCTAGTATGCCAGATACAGGGATAAGTTAAACCTGTTTATCTCTCTGACTATCTTTTTCGTCGGCACTAGTGTGAGAGAGATGCACTTAGAGATAAGACGGCTTAAGTAATCCTTGTTTCAACCTTGCTAGGGCCGCTGAATGTGTTAAATTGATATAAGACAAATCCAACAACAACTCATTTACTGAAATCTTCTCACTTTTAGGCGCGTATAATGAAACAGACGTACTTACATACATACGCACGAAACAGATTATCCTCTCTGCTTACGCAGTCGGGTAAAAAAAGGACTGCTCAATATCTTCCGCGGCTTTCGCTCACAAATTGTCCCTCTTTTAGGAGATTTAAGCATGTAAGAGTCCGTGTGGCCTTTTTGTAAAATAAATGTTTTTATTTTTTCAGCACACGAAATTGAGGCCGGCTGCCTTTTTATAGTAAGTAAAATTTTCTTTACATCTATATACAGTGATGGTGCTCAAACGACGGTTTATATCATGATGATATAAACCCAATATTTCTGCTTATTGCCTAGAATAGGTATTTCAAGTTACGGCATTGAAATTACAACAGGTGCAAACAGCAGTTCCTTTGTGCACCGTGGAATAAGTTGCATTTTAATTTGCTGCCGTCAGTACTCGAGATTATTCTAATATAGTTATTGAAAAAGGTTCCGGGACTTCTAATTTGGAACTGAACCCAAAAAAAATCATCTAATAATCGCACTCATACTTTACAGAGTTTTCAAGGTTCGGCCGTAAAAACGTTGGTTTTACGTTATGGCCATTCAGCATTAGGCACTTTATGTAAATTGCATGCGGCTATCTCGGGGGAAATAACTGCGCATCACTACAGCTCCGCTGATACCTCGACGTGTTTTATTATCACCCTGTAATAATTCCCGTTTCTTTTTATTTTAAAACTTAAAGAAATGTTTAAGTTATTCTGCTTTGATACACATAAGTCATAAGTTAACACTACCTGGCTACAAATTATTAAAATACCGTAATCTATTAACAAAATATACATACAGAGGTTTATTACATAAAATGTTAAAAGAATACTCCGTAATAGTTCATTCTCTTATCCCGGAATCACAATAACTTGGTGTTACAAATAGCTGTTGGGGTTTGGGCTCAGGCAATTTCGGAAATTGGCTCGTGGGGACTGGCGAGCCCGAAAAAGCCTGAATTATCATTTTTAACTTTACGGGAAAATATTTAATAACTTCGATAGGTGAAATATATTTTTTAGTATCAAATCTGTATACTTATAAAATATATAGAATGGTGCGATTAAAATTTATTAGAATTATAAATGTGATCACTAATTTCGTCACATTTAGATTTGTTTCGAATGAACGCAGACGAAGTCTTGGGAAGCTGCTTTGTACGAAATAAAGCTTTCAAGAATATTTAAGACTTACATCAAACCTTATTCGAATAATTTGATTAATAAAATAAAAAAATACTTTTGAGTGTCGTTGTTATACGGCGATGGACCAAACATAGATTTCCTCAGAATAATTCACGCAAACGGAACGAAAATACAGTGGAATATTCCAGATATTTTAAGCTTGCCTTACTTGAGTGTCGAGGATCGTTTGATTGTTATATTTTAATTAGACAAAGGCTGGAATTAAAATTAAGCGCAGAATGTAAAAGACCAGCAAGCGTCTGTTTTGCCACAACGAGAATTTCAGTGAAATTGCGAAGTGAAATTCATATTACTGTCGCAGTTTCTTTTAAAATATAATTTAATAAGTAACAGTAACCATGTAAATAATTAGTAGATAATTTATATTAATGCAGAATGAGTTAATCCCGTTCCTTACTTTGTGTTGAAAAATGATGACTTTAAAAAAAAAGTTAGTTATCCTTTTGAAAACATTAACAGCACTAGTTGATTTTTACCGATGGTATAGACATTTCCGAGGTAGCTTCTTTATCAGTTTTGGTAAGAGTTTGGACTTAATTTAATTTTGAGGTCCGTTTTGATGTATGATAGAGTCAAATTGTTACATCGTATGTAGTATTTCGTATAGATATCGCCACGAGACTTGAGGTCACGCACACCGCGGCATGTCATGTGTGGACGAGACAATTTTCGTTCGAATTTGTCAAATGTTTTGTTTTGTATGGCATTGTGCACTTGTGTGTGTAATCATTCACCTCAACTCTCGTGGCGATACCTATACTATTTTTACTTTCTTTGTTTACGAACAGTGAGTTATAGAAGTATTTACTTATCTGAACTTTTAACCTGTCCTTTGTATCCAAAACCGTGTAGCACTTGGTAGGTTTTTTTTCCGATTACAGCCTGTTTCATAACAATACACACTTTTAAATCGAAAGTTTCCTATCATTTTTTTTAAAAGAGGTCAACAGGTAAGCTGATAATGTTTATTTTCTTATTCACATTATTGCTGATTTCCCTCGTGAATCGTCGCCTAAGGTTTTACATAAAGTAATTATTGAAAGAGAAGGATGGTTGAACAGGCTGTTCATTAAAAAAAAAAACAGGTAGATGGGAATGCTATTGATTATGATATTTATAGGAAATAGACTACAATTTTTCTGTCAGTCACTCACAAAAAAAAAGACGAATGGAGATTACTCCACCAAGGAAGCTCAGCTATTTAAAGGGGATTCATCCATATTTGTCCTATTTGGTAAACAAGTTTCTAACCTTAAAATGCACCTTTTTTGGCAAAAACAGCTATTTCCTTGCATATAAAGCAAACAGAGACAGTATTTTAGACGTCACTTTGCCAATTTTTAGCCTAGGTTTGCTTTACTAAGGATAAAACAGCTGTTTCACCCAATAATGTTGAGGTTCGAAACTTGTTTACCAAGTAAGACAAGTATGGATGAATCCACCTTAAATATGATGGTGGTATTCTGACAACTCCTCTGCTGCACTGGGAGTGAAGAAATAGCATAGAATGCGTGCAGATGCTTATCATCCTGGCATGTCGTAAAAGTCGACTAAGGGACGGGTCCTCTCCAACATGGTGGACTATCTGTATGAGCGATGGGCTGATCACCTGTCACCATATGGTTCATCATTATACCATCTTAGGACTAATTAATCGAACGTGGCCACAAGTAGTATTGTGGCTCTGCCCACCCCATTAGGGATTTCGGGCGTGATGTGTATGTATGTATGTATGTATGTATGTATGTATGTATGTATTCTCACAGGGATCGGCCGGTTATAATACTGCTTCAATTTTTTTGAGTTGATCTTGAAAGAAAATGGAAATACTTTCTTCCATAGCACTACGCCCCTGTTGAGGGATAACAGGAAGATGATGATGATGATTTCGGAAATGGGGTAGTACTCCAGCATTGTTTGCATGTCACCAAAATGCGATTCAAAATAATGTTAATTGTGGAAACCTTCCAATTGGAAATGGTTCAAACGGAGCGCTGCGCTTCAATTCGGGAACGCTAAGTGATGTTGTAGCGACTCGCTAGCGAGATTTCTCATCCCACTCTTCCGCACAACGCGTAATGCTTAAGAGCGAGATGCGAGTCTCGATCGCGCGCCGCTGCAGTATCACTTAGACATTCCCGAATAGACGCGCGGCCGGTTCATTAGTTGTGTATGGCAAAAGACTTAGAAAGATTCCAAAAAAATCCATGCTAAAGATGTAAAACGGGGGATCAAAATTTGCGGCAATCGCGACCAAAGCTACGGAAAGAGTTGCTAGATGTAGAGATAAAGACAATAACTACTTAATAAATGGAAACGTCCCAATTTGTACGTGCTAACTTCTGCGCAAAATGTTTCAATACATTTTCAATTTAATTAGCTTTCTATGAAGACGCGTAAATATAACAGTAGGTATGAACGGTTAACGAGCAGCTGGCGCCTGGGTAAATAAACGCTGTGCGGAGGACGGTTGCTAGTCGAGTCCGCAGGCGTTGGCCAAATCGTGTTTTCCAATCAGCTCTATTGTTGGCTTTCATATCGCAGTTTTTGTAGAGAAACTAGCCTCGTTCTGTGACTGCTGCTTATTATTTTTCATCATAGTCGAAGTCAAAGTCAAACTATCTTTATTCAATTTAGGCTTTTACAAGCTCTTATGAAGGTCAAGGAATGAATCTACCACCGGTTCGGAAAAAATCCTCTATTGAGAAGAGCCGGCAAGAAACTCGGTGAGGTATCATTTTTTTCAAATCAGTACACATATAAGTCAACAATGATGTCTACAGTTTTATACAAATCTAAGTATATACCACAGCAGGTACGCTCATCGAGACCCAGGGATCGCCAGTGCAGGTCACGATTTAAGCCAAACGTCCCTGTCCATGACATAGTCTTTTACTGAGTAATATGCCCTAGAAATAAGAATTAGCGGCGGATAGTATAATAGCGGACTCATTGTGGCTATTTAATTTGAGTTCAGGGAAAAGTTACACAGATCGGATCTCTCAGGGCAGCTGTATCAAAGGTCGCGGCTGTCGCGCTTTTTCTTCTGCGAGAGGCAAACTTTGTGTAGCACGAATATTTGTACCTGGAAGTATTACTTCTGATATAATAGTATCTGATATATTGGTCGCGCTCCTTTGCTGCACTGGGAGTGAAGAAATAGCATAGAATGCGTGCAGATGCTTATCATCCTGACATGTCGTAAAAGTCGACTAAGGGACGGGTCCTCTCCAACATGGTGGACTATCTGTATGGGCGATGGGCTGATCACCTGTCACCATACGGTTCATCATACCATCTTAGGACTAATTAATCGAACGTGGCCACAAGTAGTCTTGTGGCTCTGCCCACCCCATTAGGGATTTCGGGCGTGATTGTATGTATTAAGTACAGAGCGGTAGCGGAGTATAGAAATAAGTTACTGAGTTATTGTTATTTTTATAAGTTAAATGATTTAGTTACAGCCTGGTGCATACATATTATATAGCGGTATTTTTGCTTACCATTACAAGGGTTTTGAGGAGATGTATACCAGTTTTACGACGCGGTTAGCCTAGTTGGTAGTGACCCGGGAGTGATCCCAGGCTTGATCCCCGGTAAGGGCAAATATTTTTATGAAGAGCACGAGTCTTAGATGTTTCCTATGTATTGAAGTATTTATTTAATTTATATAAGTATGTATATCGACGTCTAGACCCCTTGTGTTATGGGTCTAGATGACGATATTAGAGCTTACTTTGCGATTAGATCGATTTGTGTAATCATGGCCTCTGACCTATTTATTATTTATCAGTGAATCTAGGAAAGTTCAAGTAGGTAAGCATCAAATTTTTCTTTCCCTAAAAGCAGACGAAAATGAATACATATTACCTTTTTAAAATGTAGTCCTATGGCAAATGCTGATTCATAAATGACAAATAAATGTTAAAATAGATCATAATGCTACTGATTAAAAACTTATGATCGGTATATTAATATAATTGCATGATCAGCCGTGCTTTATCCCTTCAGTTATCGTAGACTATTTATCAAGTTCGGCTGCGAAATATTTTTGTTTGTATGGAAAAAAAAATGATAATATTATTATTATGTTCACGAGAAAATAAAAATTCGCAATCTCCTTTCCTTTAGACCCAGTTTCCACTAACAGTGAAACAGTTTGTTTATAGACCAGTGACATCTGGCGGCCGTCGCGCAATACGAGCACGAATAACCAGGAATAAGGGAATTAAAAGGGTTGGTTTGAATATTTTAGGCATGAAAGCCTTTGACGGTAAGTGACAGTAGGTATATATTACTTATTCGTTTTAAATATTTAAAAAAAAAACCGCAACAGGACGCTGTGGTTTTATTTACTATTTTCATGAATTATTCAGTGCAATAATATACTTTTATCTACACCCATATCATAAAACCTCCATTGGTTAATCAAAAACCTTAGGAAATGACCACCATTTTGACAACCAATTAGGAAAAACCAGTGCTGCAATAAAGAAATAACATGACTTCTTTATCGTTTTTAGTAAAGAAAAGAGATTAAATTTGGAACGGCTGTCAAAACTCAAGTGGTCTCTATTCTAGTATCCATAGATATTAAAACAGTTATTGATACGAAACGTCAATTCAGTATGTTTTTTTAATATAAACTGCACAATATTTGATCTCGAGTGACGTGAGAATAGAGACTTCATCCGTTTGTCTATGATTTAAAAAAAAAATGGTCTTGACGGAGGATCGCCATGTTGGCGTTTTGCTGAACGAAAGTAGAATTGTTTTTGAATTGAATAGAATAAGTTGTTTGTAATTTACATTTTAGTTGAAAATATGAATAGTAAGTAGTCTTCTCGGAGTGTGTGTGATGTGAAAATGCGCCGGATATCGGAAATATGCAGCCACGATTGCAACAAATAACTTGTTGCCAGAAAATATTGTTTCTGAACCCATCATGGAGGATTTATAATATGTGTGTAGATAAAGTTATGTATGCAACTCTGCATAATTTGGCCTTAAAACACACGTGCGATCTTATTATGAAACTCGCCTATCGGCTCATTTCATGAAAACCGCACTAGTGTTTTATTGCATAAACTACTATTCCCTAAGGTTTTTAAAGATTGATTTCATGGCACATTTTATTGCCAAAGTCACTTAACACAAAACGTTGTTATTTCCAAATAAAAGTACTTTTGTCAAAAATGAAGTTGCTGTCATTGAAATAAGTCAAATTATTAACTAATAACATTATTAATTAATAAACAAATATTCTAGTATTTTTTGCTTGCTTCAGGCCAATATCGAACGAACAGTAATATTCGTTCCAGCTGCGTATTTAAAAGGCAAAATTTATTATAATCTGATCTTGATTTTGCGGAATTTTATATTGAAAAATAAAATAACTAACAACCCATCCGACTCATGACTCCGACACTTAGAAACACCTTGAAACGAAAAATGTTTTTGTATTCAATGTCATTTTCATATCCAAGGATCATTCTTCTGTTCAGAGCCTTAATTGTTTAAAAGGCAGTCCGACGAATGTCTGTACAAGAGGTCTTTTTCAGAAACAGGTAAGAGTGTAGGGCTCTTAAAACCGTTTTAATTAAGATTGCTTTTGTAACCCTAATATTTAAGTACAAATATCCAAAGATACAGTCCTTTAAGTTTTATACTAACGGCATGCTACCTTATAATTCATAATAATTAATATATTACAGTTTAATCAATTATTTAAAAGGTGCAATTCATGTAATATTGGAGGTAAATAAACTTGGCTGCTGTTGTTCACGTATTTATTAAATAATATTGACACATAAAATGAATAATAAACAAGGGTCCTCGTAAAATGTGTATTACACAAAATTATTTTGCATTTTTTCAACTCGGTTGTGCTATTTTGAGACGGATTTTTCATTTTGTTGCATAATCTGCTTTTCTTTCAATTACTGGTAAAAGTAGTAGTAGTTAGTAAAAGCAAAGTTAACAACTAAAACCTGACTAGCGACGTAAAAAGCATTTTGCTCCTGGTACGACGTACCCTTAGAATTTTTATATAGCCTACGACACTCGCAGGTTCTCCCCGAATCTTTAAAAACACTATTTATTAAAATAAATCCAGTGGTTTTGAAGGTAAAGTAGAATTTTTGTAGTGGTAGATCCAAACAGTAATCCTCACTATATGATTACTGTTCGAATGGGCCGGCTCGACCGGGGTAGTACCACACTCTCATAGAATATCGGCGTAAAGTAATAGCTTGCTATTGCGTTTCGTACGGTGAGTGACGAGATCTGGAGGCCTTTTCCCTCATCCCCATCCCATCCCCATTCCCCACCCTCCCTAGACTGGCAACGCATTGGCAGCACCTCTGGGGTTGCAGATGTCCATGGGCGGCGGTGACCACTTTCCATCAGGTGGGCCGTCAGCTCGTTTCTCAGTCAATTGACATAAAAAAAAATAAAAAAACATCCGAAAGTTTTCACAGAAATATTATCTGTTCAATTCATTTTCATATTACTCCAATATATTTTTTTATCTTTTAGTAGCCTATACTATCTTTTCAGCCAGTACTTTGAGTATAACATTTTAAGCGGGGCAAGCACAGTTTAATATGGCTTCCGACATGTCGACTGGCTTGCTAATACTTTGACAGTCCACAGAAAAGTAGTCAGCTGTCCCGTCGGACTGTGAATGGGTGGCTGGTGGTGTAAACTTCTTGATCACCAATAAAAAATAAAATAGTGCAATAATTAATTTTGTATACAACTTTATTGCTCTAGAGCAAATAAGTGCTGCTTTGTGCTAAGTATAATAATAAAATAAAATAATAATGAAGAAATTAAAGTGTAGTTGGAAGAAAAATACCAGAAGCCAAGGCCTAACAAGACAGGCCTGCGCAAATCGTTTGACAGATTCTCCTAAATAAGTCACAGGTACTTCACACCCGGGACGATTCCAGTTGCCTGTGACTAAAACATAGACTAACGGAAATTATTTTGTATTAAATACCAGTAAATAATAATATATCTAGTAAGATTTTTACACAATCTCCTGTACCTATTATTATTTTTACCAAACTGTATGTTTCGGTGAATTCCATTCCCAAAGCCATTCGTTTGAAGACGTAGTGATGACGCACTTCAGAGACAAAAACTCGGCAACAATATCGCTTGGACGTTCCCGAATAGAGACCCTGGTTAAATATCTCATGTGAATTAGCTCGTTTTTATCCCTTTTTGAACAATATAGTATCATGGTCAGGTTTCCTCTTACAAATAAAAATCCATCGCTGCTCTTGTATATGTACATTGCTAA
This sequence comes from Tortricodes alternella, assembly GCA_947859335.1. Classification (NCBI taxonomy): domain Eukaryota; kingdom Metazoa; phylum Arthropoda; class Insecta; order Lepidoptera; family Tortricidae; genus Tortricodes; species Tortricodes alternella. The sequence continues at coordinate 27,102,018 of OX401968.1, read as the reverse complement.
CTTGCATTTTGGATGGACTATTATCTGCTTACGGTAGTTCTGATTCTTGACATGCTATACGGTTTACTATTGTGTATGTTTTAATATATGACCAATTCATTAATTGTACTAAATAGATGAAACTAATATAAAAAGCAAATATCCTCTTAAAATTACCTACACGTATGCGCAACTGTAGAGGTATTTGATAAATAATATTGTAGCAAGGACATGTCATTTACAATAGGATGATATTAAAAAATAATTAACGTCTGTAATTGTGTCGCAGATATTTTTTAAATTAATGACATTTGATTCTAGTATAATTGCGTTTTATTACTGATAATGAAAATATTTTGCTCGTAATGTTCAAGGGTTCAGGGACACATTTTTTAAAGCAGTGGCCTCTATTAAATACGAATTACGAAAATTGCTTTCAAAGTCAGGAAAATGTTTTAATTTATAATTTGTACCACACATCAAAGCATTGGATTTTCAATAGTCACCCGGTATTATTATTGCAACGTACTTAGTTTGACGCAATGTTTTTGTTATTTCTTTTGATTTGTCATTTATCGGTTTTCGATGCGTCCGAAGAATACAAAGCCATCCCACTTAGTGTAACCAAATGTATCGACCCAGAACTGCCCTATGCCGACTATCTCCCAATTGAAACAAAATTAGAACTATTCAACACAAGTTCGGGTGAAGTCAGGGTCAAAGGCTATATTAAATTTTTTGAAGACATTTACGGGGAGGATTATAGTGGATCACTGTTATATGGCAACGAAATTCCGAATGGTATGAATGTGGTTTATGAGCTAAAGAATTTGAAATGCTCTAGTATGATTGCTAAAATAATCTTTCATGCCTATAAAATCCCTGTAACAAGAAATTGCCGAATTAAGAAAGGTATTCATCCATTGAATAACGTTGATGTCAATAAAATTGAACATGCAATTCAAGGCTCTATGGCAAGGAAATATGGAGTATGGGCAGTGAAGCTGGACATCCATACTAAAACGAACTCACTTGCCTGCTGGTTCATGAGAGTTAATGTGACTTCTGCTCCAAAATCTCGGAAACGTTCATAAGGGGTAATAGAATTTGACAATTAATCAGATGAAAATGTAATAGTACAATGTGCATCTAGGGCCGTAAGAAGGGGATAACTAACGAGAATCTGTTAGAAGCCCGACGCCGAAGTTGTTATCCCCTTACTGCCCGTGATACACAATATGTTTTTCATCACATTTGTGAGGAAATGAAATAAAAATTAGTAAATAATATATAATCTTTATTTTATTCCCATTGTACACCATCGACTGGGTAAAATAAACTGTGTGTCGCGTCGGTTGCGCGCTACTTCTATCAGAAAACGATCACCGCCCCGCCTTCATTGGGAGTTATAAACCATCCCAAATCCATAACTCCCGTGTGAGCTAAATTGGCTATAGCTGCTCTATACGCCTGCGTATAATAACACCCTTTCCGAGCAAGTGTGATGAAAATTAATTTATTACTGACTATATTATAGGCTAATAAAATAAAAATAAAAGCGCAATATTATTTTACCAAATTGTCCTGTTTCGTCCAAGTATCACACAAGAAATTAATAAAAAAGAAAAGGAATACTGCCGCTACTTATGTATTTAATAGATAAATAAATAAAATGAGCGTACCACAGTGTTATACTTGTAATTGGTTTTATTTGGCTGGATTTAGGTGAAATTTGCCAACATATTAAAGAGATGAAAATTGGTTTTGGTTGAGAAAAGCCGAATTTTACCATTAATGGCGACTCTTAAATTTAACTGCGGATGAGCGGCTGTCAAATAGAATGTGAAAGCTGCTAACCCGTGGTTAAATATAATAAGCTGTTGAATGAATATTTGGGCAAATTCGCCCTGGATATTATGCTAAGTCTAATCCTACTAATAATTATGACAAACTAGCTGTGCCCGCGACTTCGTCCGCGTAGAGTTTGATTATCGTTATTCCCTCGGGAACTTTTCTGGGATAAAAAGTAGCCTATGTGTTAATCCAGGATATAAGCTATCTCCATTCCAAATTTCATTAAAATCCGTCCAGCCGTTTTAACGGGAAGAGGTAACAAACATACACACACACACACACACACACAGACACACACGTGTTCAATATTTTTTGATAATCTAACTGACGGATTAATTAGTTTTTTTTTTTACCCAGGAGACTTCCCTATTATAAGGTAATATATGGAAGTAGGTATATACTTACAATGAGTCCAATTCGAAAGCTTGTCTTCATAATTTAAAATTTCCTAAACATAAAATAAGAAACGTCAAACTGGAATTTAACGTTTCTTATTTTAAATTTAGTAACTTTTAAATTAGCGAACACATTTTCGAATTGGCACCGATAAGGGATTAAAAACAGCCATTTTTAACCGACTCTAAAGAAGGATAACCGTTTTCTTTTTGGATTCAGTTAAAAATGGCTCTTTACACGACATAAGTTGCCTCGTGAGCGACATGGAGGCACGAAGCAGGTGTGAACTGTGAACGGGTTTTACGCCTAGATTAAATACAAATAGAGTAAAAGACAGTGCAAAAGATGGTCGATTTTTAACTCACTTTAAAAATAGGAGCAGGTTCTGAATAAATATTCGTCTGTAATTTTTTGTTGTTTTATTGTTTGTTACCTCAAAACTGTGACTGAAGTGATTTGAAAAATTTTGAGACAGAAAGATAATATATTTATTGCCACGGTACAAGAGATAATAAAAATAGGTACCTATAACAATATAACTTACAAGCTAACTAAATCTAAACAAGCGGCTCTAGCATGCCAGACACGGTTATAACTTAAACACGTATATCTCTCTGACTATCTCTTTCGTCGGCACTAGTGTGAGAGAGACGCAGTTACAGATAACATGGTTTAACTTATCCCCGTGTCAACCTTGCTAGAGCCGCTGTGATATAGGCGTACGTAAGCATATGCCGAGCGGCGAGTGGCGAGCCTGCGTCCCCATCGTGTCGCTGCGCAGCGCTGGTACAGCCCTTAGTTTGCACTATATTGTTAAACATACACATACACATTTATTTTTAAAATGATAGTGTAATAGTAGTTGCATAATGATACACGTGCGATCTTATTATGAAACTCGCCTATCGGCTCGTTTCATGAAAACCGCACTAGTGTTTTAAGGCCAAATTATGCAGAGTTGCATACATAACTTTATCTACACACATATTATAAATCCTCCATGATTGGTTCAGAAACAATATTTTCTGGCAACAAGTTATTTGTTGCAATCGTGGCTGCATATTTCCGATATCCGGCGCATTTTCACATCACACACACTCCGAGAAGACTACTTACTATTCATATTTTCAACTAAAATGTAAATTACAAACAACCTTTTCTATTCAATTCAAAAACAATTCTACTTTCGTTCAGCAAAATACCAACATGGCGATCCTCCGTCAAGACCATTTTTTTTAAATCATAGACAAACGGATGAAGTCTCTATTCTCACGTCACTCGAGATCAAATATTGTGCAGTTTATATTAAAAAAACATACTGAATTGACGTTTCGTATCAATAACTGTTTTAATATCTATGGATACTAGAATAGAGACCCGCTTGAGTTTTGACAGCTGTTCCAAATATAATCTCATTTCTTTACTAAAAACGATAAAGAAGTCATGTTATTTCTTTATCGCAGCACTGGTTTTTCCTAATTGGTTGTCAAAATGGTGGTCATTTCCTAAGGTTTTTTGATTAAGCAATGGAGGTTTTATGATATGGGTGTAGATAAAATACATTTCATGTCGTTAAGATTTATTTATAAACATAACAATAGGTAGTTCTGATTTAAAGGCGTTTACTTCCATTTTACAAAACATCCGAAAATATTTTTCAGTCCTCCGATTCGCTAATAATTCATTTCAATTTTGCATCGCGAGAACAAAGTCAAATTCTTTCCTTCTTGTCTTTTTTACAATTCAACTTCTTGGTCTTTTTTAAAATTTATTACAGTTCAACCACATTATCTTCTAATTATCATATGGTTTAAATGAAACAAAAGAGAATGTGGTTTAAATGACATTTTAAATAACTACATCGTACATGTGTTCCAATTGTTTCTCAAAGATAAATCAAAAGCAGCGTGTTTCACCAGCGGCCCTAGCAAGGTTGACACAAGCATAATTTAAACCGTATTATCTATAAGTGCGTCTCTCTCACACAAGTACCGACGAAAGAGATAGAGAGATGAACGGGTTTAACTTATCCCCGTGTCTGGCATGCGAGGCCCGCTGGTAGCGAAAATGGTTCTCTATTGAAATAACGAATAATTTTTGGTCGATTTTCATATCGCCGAAAACGTTTCGCCGATTTTTACATGGCCGATTTTATTTGATTACTTATCATAACGCAGAGGATTGATTTGCCCACTGTTTTATTTAAAAGGCACACTATTCGACATTTTACATTAAGCCAAAGAATTGTTTCCAATATAATACGCATGCCAAAAAAACGAATGGTTTTTTAACGTTTTCCTTATTATAACGATTAATTACTATTACGATTTAAATTTTATTTGGTATAAAACATTTTGTTATTGTGGATTAACGATCTAAAGTTACCTCTGCAACGGCTCCGGCGCTGCGGGATGTGCAGCACCTTCACCCTTGCATCACAGAGCGCAGGCCAGGCACCCATGCTCACCTTCGCTGCTCTCCCTCCGCGCCTCCGGCTTTTTATATACACTCTAGAGGTAAGACAGACCAGTACTATGTGGAATCGGGGTTTAGCGAATTTGGCTGCTGGCGCTCTTTTACGCAAGATTGTAACCGCAATGTTAAGAAATTATAACTAGAAGATAGTTCCACAATACGTTACTAAGCAAAATTTTAAAATCGGTAAAATAAAAGTTGACAATTAGTTGGATAGTCAGTTAAAACACCTGCCAAATGAATATTCGATGAAAGCAAAATCTGTGGATCGTTTTCCTGCCAACCAATCATTCAATAATTTCAGAAAATAAATCAGTTAGCAAATTAAAGGGTGCCAAACGTTCATCGTACAAACAATATTTCTGGTAACCGTTGAGTGGGAAATGAAATTCGACCAAACGTATTTCGGTCAACAGACAGAACAGACAAAAATAATGTTTGTCTCGGTCCGTACAGCTTGAACCCGTCACTACACTCAGAATTTTTTGTCAGAAACTCTGGCTATGCTCATGATTCTATTCTAGAAGCCTTTTTTACACCCGGGTTCAATATTTTGCCCTAAATATACATAGCTCATGCATACATAACTCCCATGTGACACCATCTATTATTGCTTTTACTTTTTGTTAAGTATTTGAATTTGTAAACTAAAAGCCGAACTGTTTGCAACTTTTTTATGGACATCATAAATTCTGTAGGCTTTTGTTGTTTCTTATTCTTGGGAAGAAAAACGATGAAATACTTTATCTTACCTGGATGTTTGCACATTAATTGTCATATGTAGATGGCTAACGCTGGGGTTCGAGGATAGAGGACGATTCCTTGAGGTCAAATATGTCGGCCTGCCTCCTTCAGGTCAGTGTTAGTAACCGTGATATTGCTATAGCAAATAAGATATGTATCAGTGTGGAAATCGCGAAAAGTGACGTGCTGTGTTATGAGCAATGACTGTTCCAAAATGGTTTCTCGTGACCAAAAAATTACCTTTTAAAGAATATCTTTAATTATTGTTCCCATAATTTCTACCAGCGTTCTCAATGCACCTTTTTGATAGTATTCTCTGCTTGGCCTGTTGGTTGACTGGTAGATAATGCTATTGGGCCTTAAGTCCGCCATTTGTACCTTGTTTGTATAATAAAGCTTAAATAAATAAATAAATAAATAATTACCAAAACATAAAGTAATGACCTATTACAAAACGTTAGTGTCAGTTCATACGGGTCTATAAATAAGAACGGTCACATTTTCTTTGCTAAAAACTTCACTTGAAATATTAATTTTGTTTTCTTGAATTTTCAAAAATCCTGATGCATGGAATTGACTCACATGGCCTACAAATAAACTGCTTATAACGCTGGCTCTAAATGTTGCCCCCAACGTTGGCCCCAATGCCACTCGAGCAACGTGTGGATCGAGAAAGCGTTAAACCCAACGTTGGGCGAGCGTTGGGGATTGGCCGTCGCGTGTCGATTTCATCAAAGGAATCGGCGCCAACGCTTGATCTGTCCACACGTTGTCGATTTTCAGTCTTGTTACAACATGCATCGAGTAAGTACTTCGAGTGAAAATATATCTTCCTCATCCATGCACTGGGCAAATGGAAAAGTGATAGAATTCATAGAACTTTATCAGGTACGTCCAGTATTATGGAACACAGCTCGAAAAGATCACACCATTCAAAGGGATATGGGAATAATTTACTCAAGTGAAAAAGAAAAACCGGACAAGTGCGAGTTAAACTCGCGTGGAGAGGGTTCCGTTCCGTACATGATTATCTGAAATTTACTAGGTTACCTTAAATACCATGGACTTCTTATAGGTTTTCCTGTAATCTATAGGCAAAGATCTATTTTCTGTATTTTTTTAAAAATTGTAGCCCCAGTAGTTTCGGAAATAAGGGGGGGGGAATGGTCATTTTTCGCCTATTTTCCTGAATAACTTCTAAACTATTGTACTTAAAATTCAAAAAAAAAATTATTTAAGATCCTCACTATAAGTCCTTTCATTTGATATGTCACACAATATAGGTGACATAACTTTTTTTTTTAAATTTTCTAGTTTACCCCCAAAAAGTAGCCCCTATGTTTAAAATTCATATATTTACGTCACGCGTCCGTATTGCGGTCACCAACTTACATGTGAATACCAAATTTCAACTCAATCGGTCCAGTAGTTTCGGAGAAAATTGGCTGTGACAGACGGACAGACAGACAGACAGACACACGAGTGATCCTATAAGCTTCCTTTTTTCCTTTTGAGGTACGGAACCCTAAAAACGAGATACTTCACTAGCCCGGATCGCTCTTATAGGAAAAAAATTATATAACTCGTTCTGGATCATCGACAGAAGATATTTTTAAACCCACTGGGTTCGCTTATGAGTTCATGGACAGCTTTTTTACTCCGATAAATCACATACAGTTACTAGCGCTTAGATAAATTTAAATTCCTGTATCGGAAACGTGTTTTTAGAATTATACATTGCGAACACACACAGCCAGTTGCCAAATGTTCTGGCAGGTATTTGAAATACTTTCTCCGCTGCCGCTATGTCAATAATTTTCAAGTAATATACGTACTTCTTTATTTCGCATTTGTTTTCAAAGGGTATGCACTAAACACAGCTATGATAATTAAATTTATACACCCATATCATAAAACCTCCATAGTGTAATCAAAAACCGTAAGAAATGACCACCATTGTGACAACCAATTAGGCACCAGTGCTGCAATGTTATTACAGTATCGATTTTACTATCGAAATGAGATTAAATTTGGAACAGCTGTCAAAACTCAAGTGGGTCTCTATTCTAGATATTGATATTCTATATAGATATTGAACAGTTATTGATACGAAACATCAACTCAGTATGTTTTTTTAATATAAACCGAACGACATTTGATCTCAAGTGACATGAGAATAGAGACTTCATTCGTTTGTCTATGATTTAAAAAAAAATGGTCTTGACGGAGGATCGAATTGCCGCCATTATGTTGGTTTTTTGCTGAACGAAAGTAGAATTGTTGTTGAATTGAATAGAAAAAGTTCTTTGTAATTTACAGTTTAGTTGAAAATATGAATAGTAGTCTTCTCGGAGTGACTGTGTGATGTGAAAATGCGCCGGATATCGGAAATATGCAGCCACGATTGCAACAAATAACTTGTTGCCAGAAAATATTGTTTCTGAACACATCATGTAGTAAGTATTTATAATATGTGTGTAGATAAAGTTATGTATGCAACTCTGCATAATTTGGCCTTAAAACACACGTGCGATCTTATTATGAAACGAGCTTTAGCAAGTGAAATGAGCGAAAGATGAGCGAATGAAAACCGCACTAGTGTTTTAAGGCCTATCATTATGCAACCGTTGCATAAACTACTATTTTAGAATTATAAATTGTTGCCAAATGTTCTTGCAGTTATTTGAAATACCTTCTCCGCTGCCGCTATGTCAATAATTTTCAAGTACTATACGTACCTCTTTATTTCGCATTTGTTTTCTAAGGGTATGCACTAAAGACAGCTATGATAATTAAGTTTTTGTAACCTAGTTCTTTAGTTAAAAACCGCCATTTCAAACCTTCAGTTATTTCGATTCCACATTTGAAACTTGCTTTTTTATCACCTTGGTTCAAGTGTTCTTGAACTGTGAGGTTCCCTCTGAGCAGGATATTTCCAGGGGTACTATTATATGACTCGAAATGAATTTCGAAAGGTGAAATGATTTAGAAATATGTAGTAGCTAATCTCGTTTTGCTGAAATTTTCTTATCCATTGTATCTTAGCAACCGGACCAAAGCATTGCCTGTAACAACTAAGACACTAAGCTGAACTTGAAAATGATTTGCGATCTTTACGTATCCCTATGGTTTGTAATTTGTTTAGCAAACAACGCTAAAACTTAGTAACCAATGCCAAGTTTTTCTTTCCGTGAGTTTATTTAATGCGATTCTGCAGTGGATAGCTGTACCAAATAAAATAAAAAAACTGATTTGTCATGGCCTTATTACAAGTGATTATTTATCGATTATACATTATGTACATATTGTATAGCATAATTATTTTCAATAGGGCTCGTTATACATTGAACATAATTTTGCCAGTTATGTTACGAGGAATAAGTGTATACAGATATTACCTACGTCATATTCTCAACTTCATCAGGCACCGCAAAAAATGTTTAAAAGTACTTTTAAAATTTCCAGATTAACGGAACCCTATTAGGTACATTCTGTTTCTATAACAATTTAATCATAGTTATTATCATAATCAAAGGTCTTTATCGCGGGTGCAAATCCAATTCAGATAAAAAACATAAATAAAAAGAATGTCAGGTCAGTAAAACATATAATAAGACCTACATATTATCAACCTCTAAGGAGTTGCTAATATCTTGAATGAAATAACTATTCGCTGGTAGAGGCAGATTTGGTTCAAACTAACTTGTCTTATTGGGTAAACTTCTAAACTACACTCCATAAAAAATCTTCATTACACGTGTTTTTCCTTGTAGCCATTTTTAAAAAGATAATTTTATTTTAGCTACCCGAAATCATGTTAAAATGAAGACATACCTTTTAATCATGTAATAATGACAACTGTCAAAAGTGACATGTAAAGACACTACCTACAAGGTTCATAATAATGATTGTGTACCTCTCAAATATGTACCTAATTTACCTACTGATAAGGCATAGAGATATAGGGTCTAATTCGCAATGGTGTCTTCTTAATTTAAAATGTCTTAAACTTAAAATTAGAAATGTCAAACACGATTTTGCATAGTACCAATCTTTCAACATCGATTTGACGTTTCTTATTTCAAGTTAAGCGACTATTAAATTTAGCGAATATACTGTTGAATTGGTCCCACAATAACAATAATAAGCAAAAATCAAATAAGTGGACACTAAAACCAATCGAGCGAGGTGACGGTCATATTATAATTTAAAAAAAATATTGTACTCTTAACGTTTCGACGAGTGCCACTTCTGTTTTATTTATTGTATATAATCTTGCAATAATGTCAAATTGTTTTTTACTCACCATAATGACGTATGATTATAATCAAATAATGATCAGAATTCAATTTAACGAATTTCATATGAACTATTTCATAAGCCGAACATCATGAAAAGCATCATAGCGTACTTGACTCTTTTAAATATTATAAAAATAGCCGATGCATCTGAGCGGTATAGGTCAATCTTGATATCAATAAAAGAATGTGACAATCCTGATTTGCCATACACTAAGGTCAGGCCATTCAAAGTGTTCTTGGAGCCATACAACACAAGCAAAGGTGTGACCTTGATGCGAGGTCATGTGATAGCGACCGAAGACGTCGTCGATGCTCACCAAAAAGGTGCATTTTCTTACGGCCTCGAGACACCGACAGGTATTAGCTGGGTATACAAGCTCAAGAACTTAGATTGCTTCAGCTTCGTGATCAAAACTCTGATGAATGCTTTGAATATTCCTTTCACAAAAAAATGCATGATAAAAAGTGGAAGATACGATGTAAATGGGGTGGATGTGAATAAAATAGATCACGCGATTCAGGGACCCATGGCTAGGAAATACGGAGTATGGGTGGCTATTGTATCTTTTTACACTAAAACGCATACTGTAGCATGCAGCATTGCTCGATTAAACGTGCAGCCTGATAAACCTAAGAAAAGGACGTGAGTTTATCTTGAATAACATCCATTTCCATGCAATGTTTTGTCGATAATTACCTTAATTATTTTATTTTATTGGTGTTTAATGACATTGCAATCTTTTTCCTTGTGTGATGCAAAAAATAAAGAGTATTTTATTGAGTTTGTATTATTTATTACCGTGTTATCCAGGGCTTCTATTCGGGAACGTCCAAGCGATATTGTTGTAGCGAGCGAGCGAGACTCGCATCCCACTCTTACGCATTACGCATCGTGCGAAAGAGTGGGATGAGAATCTCGCTAGCGTGTCGCTACAATATCGCTTGGACTTTCCCGAATAGAGGCACTGATAATATTACTGTAGCCTTTTAAAACAGGCACTGGAAAGACAAACAATCCTGAAGTAATGATAATCACTTTTGGGATTTTTAATTCTTCAAGCAGGTACCCAATAAAACTTAAATACTTACAACAAACAGTTTAAGTTTGGCTTTATTAGACATTTTCGAAGTATAAAAGTGCAAAAACCCACCTAGGTATAATATTAATTTGGTGATGGTACGCAAGGTGAATTAAATTTCCAAAAATTACAACTTTTCTGTACTCAATTTATTTAGGACGTTAACTAAATGTAAACAAAATGACCAACGTGACTCAGCTATTACTGTCAATCCAGTCCTACTTCAATGATCCAGTCAATCTTTTTTATCCATGATAGGTCTTGATTGGGTGGTTACTTAGGTCTGGTAGGTTAGTTTACTTACTCCCTAGACCAGGGGTCACCAATTACTTTCGCTCGGGGTCCGTTTTAAGAAATGAAATGACCATCGCGGTCCGCACATTTTTTAGAAAAAAATATTTATTAAAGAAATGTACCTAATTACGGAAATAAAATAGGTATTTTTTTACATATCAATGACAAAAATGACATTTTGTGTTGCGGACTATCTGTCTGAAGTTTGGAGTTAAATTGGTGCAAGCTATTGAAATTAAATTTCTGCACTCTGTAGTGCAAGTTGCTGTGTTCTCGCGGTCCGCACAAAATGGGTCGGCGGTCCGGATGCGGCCCGCGGTCCGCCATTTGGTGACCCCCTGCCCTAGATGAATAGAGTATAGGAAGTTAACGGATTTGTAGATTCCATGTAATGTCTTTTCACAACTTGTGAAGCAATCTACATTATTTCCTAAGCTGGAATAGAAGAGAACTCAGAATAACAACGGCTCCACAAAAGAGTACTGCTTGTACCTGAGCCATAAACAACGGTATACCTCTCCATCTGAGCACATCCGCAAATGGAATATTTCCTGAAGCTTTTTGCATAAATTTGAATATATGGTTCTATACGGCGGGATTATTGCCAACAGTTTCATATTTTAAGGACAAACGATAAAAACTATGGAATATAACAGAATGGTTTGCATCACGAAATAAAACAATGATTTGAGATAAGTAATGGGGGTATTCGTGTATTAAAAGTTGCTAAACTTGAAATAAGAAACTTCAAACTCGATTTTGACAGCTTGGTGCCATACGAAATCGAATTTGATGTCTCTTGTTTTAAGTTTAGGAAGTTTTAAACTTAAACGACCCAATGAATACATACTCAACTAGTAAAGTTTTTTAATCATCGAATTTTTATTTCTCCAAATCTCAGAATTAATGCCGTCGAATTTTTGTCGTCGAATTTCTAAATATTGTTGTTAGGGCACTTTGAAATCCTGTCAATAGTAGTTGGAGAACTGAAATGTTTCAGTACTGATTTTCTACGAAATAACAAGCTCCCGTAGTAGTGAATTAGTTGGCTTACATTTTGGTAAAGCAGTAATGTTTTTGGCATACATACATACGTATTATCACGCCCGAAATCCCTAATGGGGTGGGCAGAGCCACAAGACTATTTGTGGCCACGTTCGATTAATTAGTCCTAAGATGGTATGATGAACCGTTTTTGGCATACCTTACCTAATTTTGGACTTGTGGATCTTTATAAAACTCGACGTAAAAGAGAACGAAGCGAAATAGATGACTCTGCTAGTTGATGCAGACTATCAAAGTTTGCTCCTATTATCATATATTTTTAAACGAACGTTCCAGGAAATTCGTTACTTTATTTACAAAGCTCGTTGCGGCGATGGAAGCAATCATGCGCTTAAAAGCTTATAAAAGTTGTTCACACGCCGTTGCCCGCCGGTCGAAAATTTAGGAGCTCTGTGAGATTATGTTAGAAAATTTGCTTTCAATTTCTGATACTCTCGTAAGAGGTAAGGAGCATAATTATTATTAATAATAATAATAAAGACATACAGACATTCAACACACATTTGACACAGACAGACAACAAAGAAAGCAAAGTAAACAATAAACACAAGAAGCTGTGCCGAACGCTGCCAAAGAGGGTCACTCAGCGTTATGCCGTGGCGAGCCTCGGCACTGATTTTACATTGTGCATCTAGGGCCGTAAGAAGAGGATAACAAACTCGAGTCTTTAAAAACCCTCCCGCCTTCGTCGTCAGGCTTCTAACAGACTCTCGTTAGTTATCCTCTTCTTACGGCCCTAGATGTGAGCGTCAAGTTGGCGTACCCTTCGAAGATATCCAGGATATGATGATTCCAAAAAATTGTGCTTAAATAGTACCCAATTAGTACAGAGTTAGAGAAAATAGTACCTTTGTAATTTCGGAGATATGAGGCTTGTTTAACGGGTACGCTAACTTGACGTCAAGCTGGCGTACCAGTTTTGGATCTCGAGAACGGTGCTGTTCCCAAATATGCTCTATATCCCAAAAAATAATGCTTGACGCTCACCCCTAGATGTACTATTTCTTATCTATCCACTTAATAGATATGGGTATCAAATAAAATTTCTTTGGTTTTAGTAACTACATTATCTTCATCATCATTACGTTCAATTTCTTTACAAAAAGTTTTATAAAGTTCATTCTTGTTTCTCTTATTTCAACGAGAGTAGGTATCAGTATTTTTTATGTAATCTAACTCAGAAAATAGGTAGGCTAGAAATAAATAAATTATTGCTAATATCAACCAAGTGACTTATTTAAAAACCCTGATTTGATTTCAGCAAAGCTCTTTACTAAAATCAAACAAATCAAAGCAATCACATGTCTATCAAAGATTTAATTTATTTTCAAATAAATCTCGGTTGCCGTAAAGCCGTAAAATTGTAGACAAGCCAAATTACTTTGCTGTGGCTTCGTGTTTTCCGTGAATCATTACATCTCCTATTATATTTCTTGGTATTGACAAAAGAAATAGTAAGCAAAATTCGAAACATTTACACTTCTTTCTGTTGGATATAAGCCTACAATTAAGTTCGGAGAGCTTAGCATACGAGCTTCCGGCGACGTGGCACTCACTCCGTTCTTTTCACCGTTTCATCTACAGCATTATCACCCTCATTGGTGGGATTCTAATGTTTCCAAACCCTAGATGTTCAGGTGTTGTGTTTCAGAGAGCATGGTGTCAAAACACGCCACTCCAGAAGTCAAACTTGGTTTAATCCTTCCGATTGGGCCTGGTTTCTGGTACGGAACCGAAAAGTCGGGACTTATTCGAAATTACAGGGCGGATTCATATTTTGCCGTGAGCATATCATAGGGTGAGCCTGTCACGAACCATAGCAGTAATGTTTTTTTTTTCCCCCTCCACTCACCGTTAATAGGTATGAAATGCAATTTTAGAAGGGTTCAGTGGTAAATATTAAAGCAATATTCGTTAAATATTTTTGAGAGAGCTATTTCATAGCGTATATATGTATATGAGGTTAAAATAAAAACCGGAAATTTTACATTATATTCTTATTTTATTTAGTTATTTTTATAATATGTTAAGTTGCTTGAAAAGATTATTTAAAACAGAGCAAGGATAATTAATTGAAGCGCCTATGTAAAATCAACAGCAACAAGATTAAAGTTGGAAACAAAATATTTAAACTATTTCTTTTATTAGTGATAGATAAACTGGGTATGCCCGCGGCTTTGTTCGCGTGGCTGAGGAGAGGGCAGTTTTGTGATTTGGTTCAGGATGTGGGTTTAATCTATTTTATACCAGAACTCATCAGGATTGATTCAGTGGATTGGGTTGAAGGCGTGCGGGCAGAGTTGCTTTCGCATTTATGATATTAGTTATGATTATCAACAGAAATAGATAGGAATATTTTAAATTGTTTAGATGTTTAGTTGCATAGTTACCTACATATATCAGAAGTATGAAGACCTACTTTCTTGGAGAGGATATTTAAAGGCGCTACCTTACTTACGCTAATGGATTATGGGTCTTATACCTAAGAAGGAAAGATTGTCTAGATTTAGGTATCGAATATAAGTTATCGAATTCGTGGAATCTGGTGATTAGCGAATGCAAGCGTCAAAATGTTCATCGAGCAAATCGCCGTATGTTGTCAGTATAGTGTGTCGCCAGCTTTATGCTCTGGATCCAGAAAGATAAGACCAAGTGCGGGTAGTTCAGAATACTTTTGCGATTCAAGGATGTTGATACCCACCACTTCAGTCTTCTCGTGGTCGCGGACGTTGCAATACGGTCGAAACGTCGTTTAGGTGTGAATATATGAAAAACTTATTGCGCGTATGGGATTCCTTATTTTGTCTATGGACCCTTATTGTGTCTATGGTTCCGGGTCGTGTCTATGGATCCTGTTGGTGACGATGGAAGTGGCGTGGGTATAAATAGCAAGACGGAGGTAGATCGTGGCTTTTTCCGGAGAAACCTGCATATGACGTGGAACGTATCGCCGTGCTAGTAGCAGTCGATCACAACCAGACTGGTGAGTATAAATCCCTAAATCCTGTGAGGTCATCGATAATCAGTAACACTTAACATTGTTTAGGCAATGTGCACATACATACAATTAACCTTACACATGTATTCTCCCCCTGTTGTGGTCAAGACTCCTTTAACCCCAGGCAACTGGCTGAAGCGTGAGTCTGCGTTTCAGGCAACAGGTTTTTCCTATACTAATAACTGTTTTTCCCAATACCTACATACAAGTGCGGGTCACCCTACGGTGACAACCGATAGCACTTGGCTAACGCTGAAAGGCGGTGTGGACCTTCAAGCGGGTTCGCCAACGTTCTTTTCAGAATGTTGAAACAGCTTGGCCATGCGTCGGTATGAGTGTGTGTGGATTTGGTCACACGTGTTGACACCAAGCGTCAATAGCTGTCCTTCCTCAGAAGGATCCCGCAGTTATTGTTCCAAGATCTGAAGCACACATTCCTCTATCGAGGGGCTCCTTACCTTTCCTTCCTTATTATCCTATCCTTGAACTGGCACCAGTGAAATAGGAACCTAGTACAAGCAGTTAGGGCGTCTTTAGGCCGTTAGGTAGGTAGGATGTGCATGCTGCTGTTTTCCTATTTGTGATTGTCTTTATCCTTTTTATATGTGTATTGTATTAACCTTTTGAACGTCACGGCTAACGGGGAAAAGCGTGCCACGTGCACTTGTCGATGGCTATAGCCGACGCAAATGTGGGTAGAACGGCATATCGTGGCGTCAGGGGCACGGAAGGCTGCTGACGGCCACAGCCGACTGTGGCGGTCAAAGGGTTAATAATCCTATGTTCATGTGTATAGTGCGGGGGGTGTTGTTTGGCCGTCTGTTAACTTAATTTCCTTAATTATTCTACTGGTTTGTTTGTGACGAGGGCACTCGTGTGAGGATAAGTGCTAAGAACTCCAAGGTTTAAATTTATCGAGACAACCGATTTACGCTACCCACACTACCTATTTCTGTACTGATTTTATTTCTCCTGTGTTAATATCTTTATAATTTAAGCAGGGAATTAAGCAGGTAAGCGCTTTAGTTATTAATTCTTTATTGCTGTACATATGTGTTTTGCAGGATTGCTAAAATTACTTCCTTACATTAACTGTACTTTTGTACCTACCCACCAGTATTTAAATACTATCGCTCAACTCTATTACTAATGGGTACGGAACTAAGCTTAACTAGTTTAGATTTTCAAAATACACTACTATTTTACTCGAAATATGAGAATACATCGATAACGCTAGAGGTTATTTTATGTCCTTATATACTGTAGTGGCCACAGTGCTCAGGGGTAACAAGTTCAGCCACATTAACCTCCTCTGTCCGAGTCGGTTAAAGCCAAACTTGCGCGCAGCGTTGTATGTGTGCGGACTGTATACCGCAGTAGGCGCTTGCGACGGGGCGCGGCCACACTCGGATCGCGGACTCAGCGCTGTCCTCACGTCCCTTGTGCTCGCGTAACCAAGTGCCTCGCTTGGGTTCGATTCCCAGCTATTATGCATATGAATTTGTTCCCTAACAGTGTGGAACATTACATAACGTTTAACTGAGCTTGGGTTCGATTCCCGACATAAATATGAATGTTTAATTCTATTAGGATTCGTTTTCAAGATTGAGTTCGAACCTCAACCTAATCAAATATCCGAAATGGTAAAAGCATGAAGCTAGCAGCAGCTTGGGTTCGATTCCCAGTCATTATTCGTTAGATTATGTGTCCTAACAGAATGATTCACTATATAACATGAAGTTGAACCCTAGTTCGAGTCCCGATTTAAATAAAATATGAATAATAATTGCTTTGACTTGATTCAATGACTAAGTAAAGTATGTACACATAACACTTGTTTTATACTTAAGAAATACTCTTTGAATTGCATCCAAATCCTAAAAGACCGGCTTGCGTACGATTTAAGCCCTAATTTAGTTGGTCAATGGATTCATAAAGAATAATTCTGTAACCTACGGCACTCTGATTTGTATCTGTTTTTATAGGAATATAAATGCGTTCGTTTAAATTGATTTGAAGATTAAATAATGTATGTATATGTTAACATATATACATACATGAATTACATACAAGAAAGACCCTTTATTATTATGCACCTAGAAGGTTAAATCAACACTAATGGTATTTCCACTTGGCTATTGAGTTTCTATACGCAGGTCGTGGTGTTGTTTACGTTAATTATATTTTCACCGTTTGTATTAAACGGGTTATTGATTCTTGCAAATTGTGAGGTCAAGGATTAATAATTTGCCCATTTATGGTATGGGACTTCGTTCAATACATCGGCACTCCGACTTCGAAGCTAATTTCAATGCATTAGAACTGAGAATTCGAACCGAATAATTGGACTGAGTCGCTGTATCGTAGATGTGGGATTCATAAAGTCTTCATATGATAATCCATTAACGGATTTGTATGCTATATTGAGACAGCCTTGGAGAACTCTTGGACATGCCCTCGAACGTCTTAGACTGTGGAAAGGAGGTCGGACGTCATAGCTGTGGAGATGAGGCTGAGGTGGTGTCCATTATGTCCCATAAAGCTTAGTCCATGGTACATAACGATAATGAATTCTTGGCCGAGGATTATTTTAATTTATCTTGTCTCATGTTAACAACATTACTTCTTGCTATAGCAGGGCTGTCTTTGGGTTTGACCCAACCGACTGACTATTACGTCCTTGACGTTTGTAACTGGGGATAGCAACTTATGCTTTGCTGGCGGAGCGATGACCAAGTCTGGTGACGAGTCGCACGGAGACGTGCGGAAGCCTGGTTGAGGTGTGGAGGGGCACGTCTCCCTCTCCCTTTAAAGGAGGGGCCTTTAGGTTATTCTAATTCATTTATTCTTCAAACCAAGATATTATAACTAAATAATAACTATAGCAGCGTAATAATTTCTTACTGGACATCCAAACGTGTTCCTATCTTCTCAAGGTACATGACGATAATATTAATTATTATTATTTATTTGAGCATTAAATCCATCAAATTCCAATAACTATTTACATATACGAATAACATAATTGACCATATACATACATGAATTAGTTCTTTAGAGACTTGGCCTTTTGTTCTATTCACTTTAGTATTTTTGTTAGTGAGGAATTGATTAGATGATGTTTTGTAGGATTTCTTAGCCATCGCAGTCTAAAAAGATAAATAATTTCTAACGGAGTACACGAGGTTTTAAAATTATTTAAGTCGTATAGAAAATGTTAGGGTCTTCAGCAAACTCAAGTAATCTCTAAAAGAACTGGTTACTTAAGGGTACAACTTGGGGTCCTACCTACCTTCAAACTAGACGATCACGCTGGCCAATTATAATTAATAATATATATTTATTGACCTATTTATGTATATATTTATCTATAATACCTATTTACGTTTCTCCCCTGGACTTGTCGGGGTACGTTTCGTTACAATTTGGTGCCGTATGACCCAGGATGTTGGTCAAGATTACTACGGCTTTTATTCTAGTAGGCTTAGCCTACAATTTGTTGTACGTGTGATGGTAAGAGGTGAACGAGTTTGCTGAAAACAATAGAAGTACTTGTTAAAGTTATTTGGAATAAAATATACTATTAATTTTTTGGAATTTTAACCTAAGGTTTTTATTATTCAGCAGCATTTCCGTACTCGAGTCGAATTAGGAATAATGATTCTTTGAATTAGGACATTCTTTGAGTCATGGTGAGCGATAGCAGTCAACTAGTAGGAGGCTTTGGTTTAACAATTACGGTTACTTTAATCGGCTACAAAAAGAAGTTATGCCTCTCTTCTATTATGGAACAGAATAAACACTATTTATATTTATATTTTAATGAGACAAAAGGTTACATATTTTATTTACAAAGTATCAGATAAGCGCAAAAGTTGAATAAAAATAGGGTAGTTCTGCTACACTAATGTGTTGATACCCGCACGGAATGCGAGCAGCGACACTAGATGCGCCATAAGAATATTTAATATACGGAGTCGTAACATCTAAATTGGCATGCGTGCGCTTTGCGTAGTTTAGATCCGCCGCGTGACTGGTGTCTGAAAATAAAGGTGTCCAAGTGTTCAGTAATTTGTCCGTCCATGGGGGTGTCCAACTTGTGATGTATCCGTCCGGATGCATGACTCGCTTTAGTGGCGTCCGGCTATAGAGGTGACCAACTGTAAAACCCGGCAGGCCGCTACTAGTCTATACATACAAATCTACTATGGTTATATATATATATATATATCAAAACTCTTTAGATAGATACTGATAGTGATAGCGTGAAAGTTGGTTGTGTAATTATTATTATACATAATTTTTATTTAGCATAATAATCATTTGATCGAAATAACTTTGGCCTATTTTCTACTCTTGTAATACCGAATGATCATGGTAGGTCCGCATAGAAGTCGGTTATCGCTGCTCCCTCGGAAGCTGTCCATTTGTCCGGGATTATTATTTTTAGGGTTCCGTATTTTTGGTCATTTTTTATGATTGGAAGGTTTGTGATTGGGCAATATTAGTACTAGTAATTATTAAGTTCGGGTAATTTTTTCATTGGATATTTTTATGGTTGAGCAAGTTTATTGCTGGTAATTATTAAGTTTGGGCAGTTTTATCGTTGGACGTTTTTGTGGTTGGGCGGAATTGTTGCTGGCCGGGCGTCTGGTTGGACATGCCTTCGAACATTCGTCTTTTTGTCATTTTCCTGTTTGGACATTAGACGTGCGATCCGTTCAGATGCAGGTTTAAAAAGTTTGTTTACTTTTGTGCGTCTATAATTGTATCTGTTGGGTAACCTATATACGGGTTAAGATGGTTATAATAATTACATAATTCACTTAATTGAGAACATTTATGTATTTGATACAATTTAGACTTAAACGTAGTGGTTATAGTAAATTAAAATATACTATTATACAATTTAAAACAGAGGTGTGACTGTATGTATATTGAAGGAAGTTTAATAAAAAAAAAGGTAGCTATATCCAGAATCGCACATTTAGATGTCCTTTAGTTCAGACCACATATGTTTAGAATTTTCTCAGTTTATTCTTGACTGTTTGTTAGACTATGCATCGCTTGGAAACGGCTAAACCGATTTAGATGTTTGTTTGAGCTTATTAACTGTGAAGTATGATATTTGAAATGAAGATTAAGTCGGGATTTATTAAATACAAACGCTAATACTTATTTTCCTTTTGTCTTATTTTATTTTGTTCAGGATATGGTTTTTAAGTAAAAATTTTAAAACGGCTTATAGATTTTTAATCCTTGATTAGTTTAGGGAGTTTATTAAATAGTTGAGCGCCTTCATAGAGAATACATATTTTTTCCGTACTTTCTTCGCAATGGGCGTAACGTTAAGTCATTGGCATTTCGTAATTTGAATTTGGTAATGTTTTATAGTGAAAATTATTTGGCTCATAATATCTTTTCAGAATTTTCATACTAGAATACAGTTATGAGTATACGTAAGTTTGAGATATATTCAATAGTTTTGATTCGTTGTATATATATTTTATATGGATAAAATATGTCAGGCCTTACTACTATGAAACATTCGCGTATAGACAACTGCTTAGGTCGCGTAATATTAAAAACGTCGTCAAAAACACACGTGTGCAATTTAGTTTGAGGTTTACCACTAAACAATTAAGGTTAAAAAATTACTGTAACTTAATTTAAATATTACTGAAATTATTATTATGTGACATGTACGCTCAGTGCGCTCATCTATTCGAATGATTTTTAATAACTATAAGGAGGTTTAAGGTTGTTCATTTAATTGTGAGTATAGGATATTCCTTGGGTGTCCTTCTGTGAAATGGGCAATATTTTTGCGTAGTTTAGGAGATAATAGAAACTTTCAAATATTCACAGAAATTGATTACCTGTGTGTGACTTGATTCTATTTGCGGCTTCGCATGCAATGCGGGTTGTGCCTAGTAGTAGCTTCTTTTATTTAAGATTGGGGTTCTTTCGCACGTTTGTTAGTGTTCGTCATAGGTTATTCATGAGTTTCACCATTCGGAGCTGTTAGGCATATACGTCTTTACATCCATACTTTCGCTACTATTATTACTGTGATGAGATAAATAATTTTACGTTTCGGGGATACAAGGCAATAGACAAACATACATTATGTACATGTTTTGCAAAATATTTATATAAACACTACTTCCTAATTATGCATTTGCGTGAGTGTGCAAAGAACGTGACATTGGTTGAGAACATTGTTTCGCGCGGGTGACGCCGCGGGGCGCTGTTAGTATTGCATAAATAAAATTCTTGCCATGTAATATTCGGAAAAAAAAAAAACCTTTTTTATTAGTATGTTCGGTTCGGAAAATATTAGTAGAAAATAAAAGAAATTGCTAATTATTAGTTGAAACGAGGAGGAATTGCTTTATCCAGTAAAAATGTATCATTTTATTCATAATGTATATTAATCAGGAGCATTCGCCTAAATTAAGTTTATTATTGCTTTAAAGTTTTCCATTCCTATGATTTGATGGGTCATTAGGGGAGTGTAGATCAAAAGAATGTAGAATAATGACTGAAGCATGAACCCTATATCAAAGGAATAAATGGAATTGTGGCAGGTGTTTGTGACTAGATTTAATGTTTTATTATGTTAGAATGGGCCTTAATGATTCATCTTATTTAATAGTTATGGAACGCAATTTATTGATACTTGACCCCAACGACATCACACTATACAATGAGATTTCTGTGGCAATAGATATTAGGTTAAGTCAGCCGACAAAAATTGGCAGTGTTAAACTGTACCACAGGAAGATCATACTATACACGCAAGCAAGGCTATCTTAATCGGCAACAGTACAAGCACCAAAGGATAATGACTGGTTTTGGGGTGGAAGTTCTAAACTGGACATTTGATCAGATGGTGGTTATCGCTCGGACTAGTAAAGTCATCTGGTTTTTGAAGGGAATGTAATTATTTCGTGATGCAATCATAAGGTCAGATTGGGATCGGAAGTATCTATACATTGTCATTAGGGCAAGTCAGTCTCACAAACTGGCGTCTCTGCAGAAATTAGATGTCCTTGCGAGAGTGATAATTGGTCATGATTAATATGTCAGCTTTATGTTCTTAAGGAACAGTTTGGAGGTGATGCTCTAATATTTGTCATGGTCTATTTGGTTTAAAAACACACCATACAAAAAAAAAAAAAAACATTTGGGGAAAGTGTTAATAAAGTGATAATTTATAAAAATATTATATATTTGTTTGTGAATATCGAGGAAAAAAAAAACTGTTAAGTAATTCCTCACCTTCGTTAGATTTGGAGGTTTACATTCGGGTTAGAGATATTTATGGTTCACAAAAGAACTATTACATTTCACTTAATGAGGGAAAAAAAGAAACATAATATACTATTGTCATTGAGCTTTAATCGTGCTTTATATTAAAAGTAATAGTGCTTATAACTAATTTCATTTCCTTTAAAATATACATTAACAATTGTTGAATCTTAAACATCAAAATAACATTCTATTCGTAATTAAGATGAAATCTGCAAATAGTACACATGACTCCTACATTGTTTTAGGAAAGCCATTTATGTATATAGGAAATGGCAGCCAGCCGATAACACTTCCTTGGGCAATTGGTGCATTCGCTACTCTGCAGTCCGATCAAACATTTGTTATTTCGCATTATTAGAGTTGAAATATTCAATTTCTACAAACTGTTCTGTTTTTGATGTAGTAGATGCGAGCCATTTATAAGCAAGTCACCGGATCCCTATACCATATAGTTTATTTGATAATTTACTTTACGTATTTTTTTACCTTACGTTTTTTTTGTGGTGATTATATTCAAAACTTCATGAATATATTTGTAGACTACCAAAGTTGGAGATCTGTTTTGCGAAAACCGTTTTGACATTCGTCGAATATTTTAAATTTTTCACAGAAGGAATATATACGGTCACACATAACCTTTTCAAATAGCTTCGAAGCTGTTGGTAACAGGGCAATTGGACGATAGTTATTCGGGTTTGTTTTGTACCCTCTTTATGGATCGGCTTTATTACAGTTTTTTAAAAATAGATCCGGGAAGACGCCTTTGTTAAAAGATTGGTTCATCAGAGCATTGCCTCATTGGGGATGGCGGAAGTTCATCTATGCCATGACTCGTTTGGGTTTTTAGTTTTTTTATATTATCGTAAATTTCGCGATATGCAAAGGGATTTAGGAACATGGTATTCTCAGTGGGTTGTAGCACAGGGCGACCACGGAGCGCGGGGCGGGGACGAGCAACGTGTTTGAAATTATGTTTAGTTTGTCTTTTTTTTATTTTTTAGGTTGTTCGCTCATTTATTACACCATAAATATTACCACATAAATTTTATTTTATTTTTAGTTTTTTTTATTCTGTTTATTTTTTCATAATGTTTATAGTATTGTTGGAGTATATGGTTATTCGACTCTAATGAAAATATTTTTAGTAGCCTTTTATTTTTGCTTGACATTTTCAAACCTACTGTTAGTATTTTTTATGATAAATTTTAGTTTGATTTTGCGTTTTGGTATACATTTGTTTTTGATAATGATTAATGTGTCGTGAAAGGCTTCATAGTTATCATTAGTATTTTTTGTTGGATTTAATATAGTTAGCACGATCTATTATTTTTAGTTCTTCGTTTCAAATGTTTGTATTATTATACGTTCTTTTCAGTTTACAGCGAAGTTTTGTTTGTTGCTTGCTTGTTCCAGCGTGATCCGAGATACCTGATTCCTGTATTGTGGCGTATAAATTCTTGTCATTGAAATTTGCAAATATCAAGTCCAGGCATGTTGTAATTCGGCAGGCATCAGGATTAATGTATTTTAATTGTTATTAAAATACTAGCGATACTCCAGGCTTGGTTTAGGAAATAAAACAGTTACGAAGTTTGGGGGGTGAGCATAATCGATCGAGCGAGTAAAGCGAAATGTCCAGCGGATGTCCACCGACTGTCCAGCGTTTGTCCATACGATACTCTAAGCTTGGTTTAGGAAGTAAAATAATTACGTAGTTTGGGGGGTGAGCATAATCGATCGAGCGAGTAAAGCGAACAATGCGTCTCCGTTTCATCTTGGACAAAAATGCTTTTGTATGTCCAGCGGATGTCCATCGACTGTCCAGCGTCTGTCCATACGATACTCTAAGCTTGGTTTAGGAAGTAAAATAATTACGTAGTTTGGGGGGTGAGCATAATCGACCGAGCGAGCGAAGCAAGCAAGGCGTCTCCGTTTCAGCTTGAATAAAAAATGCTTTCATATGTCCAGTCCAGTCGTCGGACATCCCGACGACTATCCGGTGTCTGTCCATTTGTTCTCGTCTGCGGGTCGCGGTTCTCAGCCGATTCTCGTGAATTTTTATGAACAGGTTTGATAATTTTATGGACTTTTTTTTTGTCAATTCTGTTTTTCGAAGGTTTCAAAATGGCGAAGATACTAAGTTTGTCGTGGGGTATACAGCTCACAGAGCCGCTAGTAAGTAAGTGTTATAGATATTAGTTGTACTTGTGAGTATGGTTGAATAGGTCAATTTTACAGGAGGTGGTTTAGGTGTTAGCCTGATCTCTTCACGTCTTGAAATTAAAAAAAAAAAAACTTAGGTCTTAAATTATTATGAATGCGGTTTCATCAAAATCATATTTGACTTAGAGATATATTATTTTCTTTATAATTGTTTTTCCTTTTGTGAGTAATATATTTATTTTCCAGTGGGTGGGTGGGATACAATTAAATTATTCAATTATTATTCCTTTATTAATTTCTTAAATATATGTTTAGGCAGGTTGAGTGATGAGTCATTAAAATAAACTGTCTACTGGAAATTTTAAACATTAAAGAACACATATTTTGTGAGCGAAAACAAGCGGAAAAAAAAAACTGTTCTCGGCGATATTTCAAATATGAATGTATGCCTAAATATTTGGACATATTAATTGAACAATATCTTCGATTTCGATCAATTATTAAGTCCAAAGGGGGGTGGTGTCACGAACCATAGCAGTAATGTTTTTTTTTTCCCCCTCCACTCACCGTTAATAGGTATGAAATGCAATTTTAGAAGGGTTCAGTGGTAAATATTAAAGCAATATTCGTTAAATATTTTTGAGAGAGCTATTTCATAGCGTATATATGTATATGAGGTTAAAATAAAAACCGGAAATTTTACATTATATTCTTATTTTATTTAGTTATTTTTATAATATGTTAAGTTGCTTGAAAAGATTATTTAAAACAGAGCAAGGATAATTAATTGAAGCGCCTATGTAAAATCAACAGCAACAAGATTAAAGTTGGAAACAAAATATTTAAACTATTTCTTTTATTAGTGATAGATAAACTGCGTATGCCCGCGGCTTTGTTCGCGTGGCTGAGGAGAGGGCAGTTTTGTGATTTGGTTCAGGATGTGGGTTTAATCTATTTTATACCAGAACTCATCAGGATTGATTCAGTGGATTGGGTTGAAGGCGTGCGGGCAGAGTTGCTTTCGCATTTATGATATTAGTTATGATTATCAACAGAAATAGATAGGAATATTTTAAATTGTTTAGATGTTTAGTTGCATAGTTACCTACATATATCAGAAGTATGAAGACCTACTTTCTTGGAGAGGATATTTAAAGGCGCTACCTTACTTACGCTAATGGATTATGGGTCTTATACCTAAGAAGGAAAGATTGTCTAGATTTAGGTATCGAATATAAGTTATCGAATTCGTGGAATCTGGTGATTAGCGAATGCAAGCGTCAAAATGTTCATCGAGCAAATCGCCGTTTGTTGTCAGTATAGTGTGTCGCCAGCTTTATGCTCTGGATCCAGAAAGATAAGACCAAGTGCGGGTAGTTCAGAATACTTTTGCGATTCAAGGATGTTGATACCCACCACTTCAGTCTTCTCGTGGTCGCGGACGTTGCAATACGGTCGAAACGTCGTTTAGGTGTGAATATATGAAAAACTTATTGCGCGTATGGGATTCCTTATTTTGTCTATGGACCCTATTGTGTCTATGGTTCCGGGTCGTGTCTATGGATCCTGTTGGTGACGATGGAAGTGGCGTGGGTATAAATAGCAAGACGGAGGTAGATCGTGGCTTTTTCCGGAGAAACCTGCATATGACGTGGAACGTATCGCCGTGCTAGTAGCAGTCGATCACAACCAGACTGGTGAGTATAAATCCCTAAATCCTGTGAGGTCATCGATAATCAGTAACACTTAACATTGTTTAGGCAATGTGCACATACATACAATTAACCTTACACATGTATTCTCCCCCTGTTGTGGTCAAGACTCCTTTAACCCCAGGCAACTGGCTGAAGCGTGAGTCTGCGTTTCAGGCAACAGGTTTTTCCTATACTAATAACTGTTTTTCCCAATACCTACATACAAGTGCGGGTCACCCTACGGTGACAACCGATAGCACTTGGCTAACGCTGAAAGGCGGTGTGGACCTTCAAGCGGGTTCGCCAACGTTCTTTTCAGAATGTTGAAACAGCTTGGCCATGCGTCGGTATGAGTGTGTGTGGATTTGGTCACACGTGTTGACACCAAGCGTCAATAGCTGTCCTTCCTCAGAAGGATCCCGCAGTTATTGTTCCAAGATCTGAAGCACACATTCCTCTATCGAGGGGCTCCTTACCTTTCCTTCCTTATTATCCTATCCTTGAACTGGCACCAGTGAAATAGGAACCTAGTACAAGCAGTTAGGGCGTCTTTAGGCCGTTAGGTAGGTAGGATGTGCATGCTGCTGTTTTCCTATTTGTGATTGTCTTTATCCTTTTTATATGTGTATTGTATTAACCTTTTGAACGTCACGGCTAACGGGGAAAAGCGTGCCACGTGCACTTGTCGATGGCTATAGCCGACGCAAATGTGGGTAGAACGGCATATCGTGGCGTCAGGGGCACGGAAGGCTGCTGACGGCCACAGCCGACTGTGGCGGTCAAAGGGTTAATAATCCTATGTTCATGTGTATAGTGCGGGGGGTGTTGTTTGGCCGTCTGTTAACTTAATTTCCTTAATTATTCTACTGGTTTGTTTGTGACGAGGGCACTCGTGTGAGGATAAGTGCTAAGAACTCCAAGGTTTAAATTTATCGAGACAACCGATTTACGCTACCCACACTACCTATTTCTGTACTGATTTTATTTCTCCTGTGTTAATATCTTTATAATTTAAGCAGGGAATTAAGCAGGTAAGCGCTTTAGTTATTAATTCTTTATTGCTGTACATATGTGTTTTGCAGGATTGCTAAAATTACTTCCTTACATTAACTGTACTTTTGTACCTACCCACCAGTATTTAAATACTATCGCTCAACTCTATTACTAATGGGTACGGAACTAAGCTTAACTAGTTTAGATTTTCAAAATACACTACTATTTTACTCGAAATATGAGAATACATCGATAACGCTAGAGGTTATTTTATGTCCTTATATACTGTAGTGGCCACAGTGCTCAGGGGTAACAAGTTCAGCCACATTAACCTCCTCTGTCCGAGTCGGTTAAAGCCAAACTTGCGCGCAGCGTTGTATGTGTGCGGACTGTATACCGCAGTAGGCGCTTGCGACGGGGCGCGGCCACACTCGGATCGCGGACTCAGCGCTGTCCTCACGTCCCTTGTGCTCGCGTAACCAAGTGCCTCGCTTGGGTTCGATTCCCAGCTATTATGCATATGAATTTGTTCCCTAACAGTGTGGAACATTACATAACGTTTAACTGAGCTTGGGTTCGATTCCCGACATAAATATGAATGTTTAATTCTATTAGGATTCGTTTTCAAGATTGAGTTCGAACCTCAACCTAATCAAATATCCGAAATGGTAAAAGCATGAAGCTAGCAGCAGCTTGGGTTCGATTCCCAGTCATTATTCGTTAGATTATGTGTCCTAACAGAATGATTCACTATATAACATGAAGCTGAACCCTAGTTCGAGTCCCGATTTAAATAAAATATGAATAATAATTGCTTTGACTTGATTCAATGACTAAGTAAAGTATGTACACATAACACTTGTTTTATACTTAAGAAATACTCTTTGAATTGCATCCAAATCCTAAAAGACCGGCTTGCGTACGATTTAAGCCCTAATTTAGTTGGTCAATGGATTCATAAAGAATAATTCTGTAACCTACGGCACTCTGATTTGTATCTGTTTTTATAGGAATATAAATGCGTTCGTTTAAATTGATTTGAAGATTAAATAATGTATGTATATGTTAACATATATACATACATGAATTACATACAAGAAAGACCCTTTATTATTATGCACCTAGAAGGTTAAATCAACACTAATGGTATTTCCACTTGGCTATTGAGTTTCTATACGCAGGTCGTGGTGTTGTTTACGTTAATTATATTTTCACCGTTTGTATTAAACGGGTTATTGATTCTTGCAAATTGTGAGGTCAAGGATTAATAATTTGCCCATTTATGGTATGGGACTTCGTTCAATACATCGGCACTCCGACTTCGAAGCTAATTTCAATGCATTAGAACTGAGAATTCGAACCGAATAATTGGACTGAGTCGCTGTATCGTAGATGTGGGATTCATAAAGTCTTCATATGATAATCCATTAACGGATTTGTATGCTATATTGAGACAGCCTTGGAGAACTCTTGGACATGCCCTCGAACGTCTTAGACTGTGGAAAGGAGGTCGGACGTCATAGCTGTGGAGATGAGGCTGAGGTGGTGTCCATTATGTCCCATAAAGCTTAGTCCATGGTACATAACGATAATGAATTCTTGGCCGAGGATTATTTTAATTTATCTTGTCTCATGTTAACAACATTACTTCTTGCTATAGCAGGGCTGTCTTTGGGTTTGACCCAACCGACTGACTATTACGTCCTTGACGTTTGTAACTGGGGATAGCAACTTATGCTTTGCTGGCGGAGCGATGACCAAGTCTGGTGACGAGTCGCACGGAGACGTGCGGAAGCCTGGTTGAGGTGTGGAGGGGCACGTCTCCCTCTCCCTTTAAAGGAGGGGCCTTTAGGTTATTCTAATTCATTTATTCTTCAAACCAAGATATTATAACTAAATAATAACTATAGCAGCGTAATAATTTCTTACTGGACATCCAAACGTGTTCCTATCTTCTCAAGGTACATGACGATAATATTAATTATTATTATTTATTTGAGCATTAAATCCATCAAATTCCAATAACTATTTACATATACGAATAACATAATTGACCATATACATACATGAATTAGTTCTTTAGAGACTTGGCCTTTTGTTCTATTCACTTTAGTATTTTTGTTAGTGAGGAATTGATTAGATGATGTTTTGTAGGATTTCTTAGCCATCGCAGTCTAAAAAGATAAATAATTTCTAACGGAGTACACGAGGTTTTAAAATTATTTAAGTCGTATAGAAAATGTTAGGGTCTTCAGCAAACTCAAGTAATCTCTAAAAGAACTGGTTACTTAAGGGTACAACTTGGGGTCCACCTACCTTCAAACTAGACGATCACGCTGGCCAATTATAATTAATAATATATATTTATTGACCTATTTATGTATTTATTTATCTATAATACCTATTTACGTTTCTCCCCTGGACTTGTCGGGGTACGTTTCGTTACAAGCCGTGGGCCGTGGAGTAGCGGGGAAAACTAGTTGAGGGTAATGCATTGAGTTGAGTTTTTTGCGGTATTTCTTCTCAGCAGACGAGAGTCAGACATGTGAAAGAGCCAATGTGGCCTATATAGAAAATATTTTTTTTTACTTTTAAATTTATTTTTTTATTGTCATACTAGCTGCGCCTGTCCGTTGTTTGCGTGTGATTTGTTTCATCTATTACTATTTACTACTATCCAAGTTTAGTATTTAGTAGATTAGTTACATTACATAATGTCCACAAGTGATTGAAGCATTATTAATTTTTTTTTAATGAGATCATCATTACGGTTTTTTTTTTTTAAATATAGCCTTAAACTCGTTTAATAGCTGAAACCCTTTGAATCACTTTATGTGTGTCACTTTTCGTGTAAATTTTAACTAAAATTACGGCATTTAGGACTTAATTTCGGTCCATTTCGGTAGACAAACAAACATGAAAAAACCGGACAAGTGCGAGTTAAACTCGCGTGGACAGGGTTCCGTTCCGTACATGATTATCTGAAATTTACTATGTTACTTCAGATACCATAGACTTCTCATAGGTTTTCCTGTAATCTATAGGCAAATAACTATTTTCTGTGTTTTTTTCAAAAAATTTGCCCCACTTTGATCCTATAACGGTTTCGTTTTTTTCCTTTTGAGGTACGGAACCCTAAAAACGAAAACGAAAACTACCTTTTTAAATTGCTTACTTCCCACACGCTAGCAGCTAAACGGCATCGCGAAATAAATAAGATTTCATCTCGATTGCACCAAAGATCGGGAAAACAACTTACATGCTTATTTGTCGGGAATCAGATAAATTCTATCGGCGGGCGACTATTTCAAAATAAAATGCTATTTGTGAAATTTCGACGTAAACAGCTTCTGCTATGCTGCGGGTAGTTGCACGGAAAGTTTTGTCATGAAACTTAACTGCTATATTCATTATCCAATTGTAGCGAAGAATGAAAAAAGGGTTATGTTATTTGTGAGTTTGTGATTTTAGTTTATACCTACTAGCTTTTTGCCCGCAAACTGCATCCTCTTCGAATTCGTCTATTACGGGAATTTCCGGGATTAAAAGTAGCCGATGACAATCAGGGTTAGTGTAGCTTTCTATTAGTGAAAGATTTTTTAGAATCGGTTCAGTATTTCCAGAGATTACCCCCTACATACAAAGAAACAAAATTACCTCTTTATAATATTAGTGTAGATTGTTTAGATAATGGATAAATTACACTAGTCCATCCGCCTGATAACGCCTTGCCGCATCAGTCTCAAACGAATCTGGCCAATCTTAATAAGATTATCCAAAAACCGAGTGAGACGGACACTCTTTAACAACCTCTAGGGGTCATATTACTTGGACTCCCATATCAATCCTATTATAATTTTGTGTCGTTATAATACTGACGTAATTCACATTGATACTGCAACAGAATGCTCGAAAATTGTAGTGAATTCAGTGTTACTTTCCGCACGTATGCTAAGTTCGAGCTGGATTCGAAGTGATCTTTTATTTGGCTTTATTTCAACCGTGCCGGGCTCAATTTGGCTCAAGTATTCAGCAAAAATTCTGAGTGAAATCATTCCGATGTTCTCAAACTCTGGTCTTGAGAAATTCAGCTTTGTTTCAAACTTGTTCTGACGGGAACTTTTAGAAGTAGCTACTGGTGTCATATTTTGTTTGCTTTATTGATACGTATTAATATTATAAATGCGAAAATGAATCTGCTAGTCTGTTATTTTTTCAAGGCTTCACTTCGATAAAATGATGGAAAGCTTGACGGGCGGAGGCCTACTAAGGACATTTATGTATCGAAGAATATTCCCGAGAAAATTGTGATCATAGAATTCTACGCAAACGATGTCACGGGAAATATCTAGTTTAAAATTATCATCCTTGCCTATATTGGAATTGTGTTTGTAAGTATTTTTAAGAAATACGTTGTCTTCAATGTCCACTCCGTGACTAAAACACTGTGTGACGTGTTTTATTAGACACGGATATAAAATTGTTACAAATATAAAATGAGCTGATTTCTGAAGTGGTGTTCAGAAGACCTAATTAGATTTATTAAAGTATACGACTTCTTTTTATTAAGTAAATGTCCTGCTGCTGGCAGTTTTTCAAAGTAGTTAGCGCCTGGAATAGATGACCGGTGAAAGATTGGGGAAGGAGTCGTAGTTTTCTCATTCGAATTTTGACTTTATTTTCTAAACTGACAATAATTAAGAATATATAAGGCAGACTTTAACAAGGATAAATGATAAAATGGAAGATCAATTAATGCACTGATATACTCGTAAACACTCGAAGAATCTGAAACGATTGTTTTGCTGATAGACATAAAATCTTGAAGTATTTTCTTCCGAGATTCAGTGGTCATATGAGTGACCCCATGCTACGTCACGGCAATTTCGTATATTGACATAATGTAACAACTGTGAAGCAGGCAAGTGTCCCTT
Source organism: Tortricodes alternella (assembly GCA_947859335.1). Taxonomy (NCBI): domain Eukaryota; kingdom Metazoa; phylum Arthropoda; class Insecta; order Lepidoptera; family Tortricidae; genus Tortricodes; species Tortricodes alternella. Next base: position 27,069,732 of record OX401968.1, on the reverse strand, counting down.
GGATGGAAGAGAGAACTATGTCTTTATCCTTACTTACTAATATTATAAATGCGAAAGTGTGTTCTCTTTGTTTGTTTGTCCTTCATGTCAAAACACAGCAAATTATTGATATAATTTTTCACATCGTTTGTTGCTGTGATATATCTTTTATCTCAAAGAGGCACAGTTCAGTGATACATGACTTTAACGCAGACTAAGTTGCATTAAAAAGCTATGTGGATTATAAAACTCTTCACCGGCCTCAGCGAAATCAAAACTGACACTTTTTTATGTCAATTGACTGACAAACTGGCAGACGGCCCACCTGATAGACACTTTCTATCAGGTATCACCGCCACCCATGGACATCTGCTACACCAGAAGTGCTGCCAATGCGTTGCCAGACTAGGTGATGGAGAATGGGGATGGGGGAATAGGCCTCCGGATCTTATCACTCACCGTACGAAACTCAATACCAAGCTATTACTTTATGCCGATACTCTGTGAGAGTGTGCTACCCCGGTCGAGCCGGCCCATTCGAACAGTAATCATCTAGTGAGTATTACTGTTTGCTCTACCACTTCCAGTGACATCTTGTTCGCAATTCGTCTCCATTGCTCGATTCGCGTCACGTAACTCGACCTATTCGGAACGGCACAAAGTACAGCTCCCGCATGTTCACGCGGCACCTAAAGGGTTTTATTCCAGCTTCGGGAAACATGTGAGCACTCAAAGGTTTGTTTGTTCGACATAAAAACGGAAGGCAATGACAAATTGTTTTTCTTTTTGTGATGTAGTAAAAACGAGCGGGTATGTTGCAATGGAAAAGAAATGCCCGAGAAGGAATATGATTCTATTGTATAAAATGCGTAAATAATATTTTTAAAAGGCTCGTTACTACTATTTGTAAATCCACACGGCAGTGTGTCAGGCCAAGTTCGGATACACGCATGGGAATTTTTCGATAACGCTGATCGGCGTCAAAGTTTCTTTATAAACAACGCCATTTGGAGAGTATTACTTTTGCTGCAAAACGTGTTGGGAAAAGGTTAACTATCTAAAACGGTGAAAATTAAGTTGATCAATATTGTTTCAGGCGTTACTTTGCGGAAGTCCATAATAGGTGAACAATGTGAATGTGAATTATTTTGCTATTCCGTACTAATCGACCGAGCGAGCGAAGCGTCTCCGTTTCAGCTTGGGCAAAAATGCTTTCGTATGTCCAGCGGATGTCCGGCGTCTTTCCATTTGTTCTCGTCTACAGGTCGCTGTTCTAAACTGATTTTCGTGAAGTTTTGTGAGCAGGATCAATAATTATATCGAATTTTTTTGTCGATTCAGTTTTTCGAACTTTTTCAAAATGGCGGAGATATAGGGGTTTTTCCAATTACAAACTTATTTGTGGTGTTGGTAAACTGGTTCGACCTATGTCGATGTATGGGGATATCAATTTTCCAACGGCAAATTTTAGTTTGTCGCGAGGTCTACAGCTCACGGAGCCACTAGTGTAAGGTTATTCAAACAAACTAGCAGGGTATGTATAATTTCATGCAAACTATACCTACACACAACAAACGTAAGTACTAGCAACAAATAAAAAAGGAGATGTTGACAGTCTAGCGTTCGACGGAGAAGGCCGGCTTGTCAACATGTCGATGGCTACGGGGCTTCAGCAGGAGATGTAATAAAACCTTGTCAAAGCAACTTTTTCCCAATATTTTAAGTTTCTTAATGCCGTAGCTAATCAGGGAACACAGCTGAGCTGCTGTCAAATAAACCATTGTAAATACATGACGTTCACAATCCTCGATTTGCATTGGATTACAAACGAATTCGAAAACAAATCACAGAATGTTGCGAATTCGCGTTGAAACAAAAGAACTCATTGCTTCTGCCTAATTGCCCCGATGAATCCAATTTAGTGTCAGATTCATTAGTCGAGTGAATTTAGAAGTTGGAACGATCTCGCAGACTAGCTTCTTTGGAAAGGCGTTAGTCTTATCTCAGATTGAGCACGAAATAAATTATATAAGTCATAATAATTATTGTGATATAGGCAAATCAGATTAGTGAGTCGTCGTTGTTTACAAAAGTTGGTTGGGGCATGAACAAATAAAGTTTATGAAAATCAATGAATAATTTAAAAGCTTTGTATAATAATTACTTTGAACGATATGCAGTACTAATATACATATTATAAATTCAACTCGCGTTACTGTTGTTGTTCTCAAATATGCTAAGTTTTTGTTTTTACCTACATATACATATATGCGACCTAAAAATAAAATGTGGCTGCAAAGGAAATGAAATGATTCTTTTACTATGTAGTCGAGATTTTCTGTATTCTCAGACGTCACATTCCAAATCCTGCTGAGAGACAAAATCTAATATCAAAAACGGTAAATACGTAACTAGATAACATTTCCTTTAAGCATATCTACTGCGCCTACGATTCTTTCGGATATTCTGGAAATTTAGTATTGGTAATATGATAAAAACATTTTTGGAAATAGGATGTCAGTCATCGGTGGAATTGGTGTGGAAAGTTTACAAGTTGGGTTTGTCATAATATGCAAAAACAGAGAAATCGGACCTCATGGCTGATTGACTCGGGAGCATAATTGACGGAGCTAGTGTTGAGCTATTGTTAGATTGTCACAACACTTCACTTCGTAGAAATGTCCCACTGCAATGTTCATGTCCCACTGATAGAAGACGAGCCGAGCGAACCATGCGAGTGAGGCGAAATAGATGATAGCGTAGCGTAGACAACGTAGCGAGTAACTCAGAGTGTGAGTGAGACAAGGGAGTGTCGTCCGTTCCGTACAGTGTGACAGGCTGACGCGAGAGCGAGCCGTAAGCTCCGTGTAGTACCTCGCCTCATTTGAGGTAGGACATTGTACCACCTCGTTTTGTAAAAGGAGTTACTCCCTTAAACTCATTTCAATTTCATGTCCTGCCCAACACTAGATGGAGCATTTCCTGGGTGAAGGGTAATATCTTGGTTCAAGTATCAGTGTTTCGTATTTTTCTCATAATTTATGAAATAAATTAAATATTGCTATTTAATGTTGTCCAGTTGAGTTTTGTAACGACCATATGATATCCCAAAAAGTCTTAGCAGGAGATTTGTTTGAAAATATAATATTATTCGTGTTACCGTTTATAAAATGTATTGACCCAGTGAGCGTAGCGTCTCCGTTTCAGTTTGGGCAAAAAATGCTTTCGTATGTCCGGATGTGCCGCTGTTTTCCTCTAGAGGTCGCATTTCTCAAATGACTCTCTTGTGTGAGCAGGTTCAATAATTATTTGGAATTATTTAGTCGATTCAGTTTTTCGAAATTTTTCAAACTGGCGGAGATATGGGGGTTTTTGCAATTACAAAGTTATTTGCGGTGTTGGTAAACTGACCGCAACCTATGTCGATGTATGGACATAACAGTTTTCCGACGGCAAAGTATATCGCGAGGTTTTGTCGCGAGGTCTACAGCTCATAGAGCCACTAGTAATAAAACATTAAAACAATTAAGAATATAAAGCATAAGATAAAATTATAACGAAGTTCGCAGATAACAAACTGGTTTCCGAAAAAACAACGGAGATATCGCTCAAACTCCACACTATAATCATGTATGCCATAACAATTTATGTCGCAACTGGGTTTCCGCTGTAGTTCACACCTAAGAACGATATGAGAAATGCCTCTTTCAGAGCAATGCTATCAGGAAGGGGGCGTCACCTTTAAAAATATGGACGTCGTTTATGGCTGCTCACTTTGCTGAAGTAAGCGAAATTAGGGATTCTCTTGTATCTGGGCTTTAGGACAATTTAAAAATACCAGGTATTTATTTTGAGTATTTTTGCTAAAAATAAGGTTATTCGAGTAAAGGCACTTTGTTTTTATTTTTTTGCAAATTGGTTTGCTTAATTCCTTTCTTTTAATCCTTTCCTAAAAATATAAATTCCGATACTGGACTCTTGGGTTGGTATCCCAAAAATATGGTTTATAAAGCGATTAGCGGTAACACTTCACAATGAAAGACAATGACTTTGTTTGCCAGATAAGGAGCTAATGCGATCGGGATAAGAAAAATAATTCCTACTATACTCATTCTGTTTCTTCTCATTAGTTCAGAACTATTTTACTTATTCTATAAATAAAATATAAATTTGTGTGTAAAAATACTGTACTTATACTTTGTTTTAATTGCAGAATACCTAATACTTTTTAGTTCCAAGTATTTTTCAAGTACTCTGACGAAAAAACCGCACTAGTATACGAAATACGTGAGACGTTTGCATAATTCCGACGCGCATTATCCAGCCTTTAGGGGACTTGGGTGTCGGTTTGGAAAGGTGCCATGTCCTGGTAATAAGGCTACTATGTACCAGCAAAATGTAACAGCATGTCTCCGACGCGTGACTTTGAACAAATGAGGATCGTATACACGGCAGTCAAGTATGAAAGAACCGGTCAAGTGCGAGTCTGACTCACGCGCCGAGGGTTCCGTACTTACGTATGGAAAGGAACAGTACCTTGTAGGTATGAAACCCTAAAAATAAATAAAGAAAGGTAAATTGCGGTTTACGATTTATGCCGTATTAAAAAAAAACTACTTACTAGATCTCGTTCAAACCAATTTTCGATGAAAGTGTACATGGTAACGTACATCATATATATTTTTTTAAGGTTTATTTTTCTCTTAATTTAGAAGTAACAGGGGGGGGGACACATTTTACCACTTTGGAAGTGTCTCTCGTGCAAACTATTCAATTTAGAAAAAAATGATATGAGAAACCTCAATATCACTTTTGAAGACCTATCCATAGATACCCCACACGTATGGGATTGATGAAAAAAAATTGTTTGCGTTTCAGTTCTAAGTATGGGGAACCCCAAAAATTTACAGTTTTTTTTCTATTATTGTGTAAAAATCTTAATGCGGTTCACAGAATAGGTCTACTTACCAAGTTTCAACAGCATAGTTCTTACAGTCTCGGAAAAAAGTGGCTGTGACATACGGACGGACAGACAGACAGACAGACAGACAGACAGACAGACAGACAGACATGACGAATCCATAAGGGTTCCGTTTTTGGCCATTTGGCTACGGAACCCTAAAAAAGGGTGACGCATCGGTTGGGCATGCAACATACTTGGGTAAAAAAGATGATTTTTGTATAGAATATGATAAAGTTCGAAATGTATGTGGACAGACGAGTTCAGCATTAAAAAAAACTTGAGCGTTATCAGCTGTGTCATTCTTTAACATGTGAGGCACTCACGAAGAATCGACTCGATACGTTAAGAATGTTACCAGTAGATCTGATAACTACTGACCAAAGATACAGAGAATACGTATAAACTTTATTGCAATAACCTTAAACAAAATATGCAATAAACCGGTTATGAGCGAGTTGCCTACAAAGCAAGATGCCTAATAAAGTAAGATGTCTCAAAAGGAAGATGGCCAAAAAGCAAGATGTCTCAGAAGCAAGATGCCTCAGAAGCAAGATGGCTAAAAAGCACGATGTCTCAGAAGCAAGATAGCTAAAAAGCAGGATGTCTAAAAAACTGGACAAGTGCCAGTTAAACTCTCGTGGAGAGTTTAACTCGCACTTGTCCAGTTAGTTTTGTAATTATATGAAATTTCCTATGTTACTTTGCATACCATAGACTTCTTCTAGGTTTTCCTGTAATCTATAGGTAAAAACCTAAGTTCTGTATTTATTTCAAATTTTTAGGCCAAGTAGTTTCGGAGATAAGGTAAGGGGAATGGTAAATTTTCGCCTATTTTCCTAAATAACTTCAAAACCATTTATTTTAAAATTAAAAACTACCAGGCAATTTGTCTTTAAGACATTCAACTACATAGACATTTTGCTTGGTAGTCGTTTTAGCCAGTAGACCATTTGCCTAGACGGCATTCAACCCCTTAGACATTTTGCTTTGTAGGCATTATACTTAGGCATCTTGCTTTGTTAGGCATCTTGCTTTGTAGGCAACGCGCTCATAACCGCAATAAACTGTTTACATCTCAAAGGTAAATTGATAGCTACTTCCGACCTTTACCAGAAATATTTTTGTTGGACAAGTGGCGTCAATGCCCACCCCTTACTCATTCTTACATACGAGTAGTAGTAGAGTGTAGGCTCTGTGCTAAGTTCAAGATATCTAGGGCTTCACGTATCAAAATTTAGGAAGCTACGAACATAGGAAAGTTAAGTATGGTTTTCGCTTAGCGCAGAAGGTCATTTGGATTTTTCTGACCTTTTCCACATGCATATTCATAAAATGCATTGGTAGCTTAGTGGTCTAACGCACGGCCTCTGATGCAGAGGGTCGATTCCCGCTCAAATAGCCGCCTGACTCGCTAGGCCAGGGGTCACCAAATGGCGAACCGCGGGCCGCATTCGGACCGCCGACCTATTTTGTGCGAACCGCGAGAACACAGCAACTTGCACTACAGTGAGCAGGGATTTAATGTCAATAGCTTGCACCAATTTAACTCCAAACTTCAGACAGATAGTCCGCAATACAAAATGTCATTTTTCTCATTGATATGTAAAAAAATACTTTCGTTATTTCTGAAATTAAATTTGTTTAAAAAATATTTTTTTCTATTAAATGTTGAGCGGACCGCGATGGTCATTTCATTTCTTAAAAGGACACCGAGCGAAACTAATTGGTGACCCCTGCGCTAGGCTCTAGGCGCTAATAAGCCACCTGCCTGTGCAGCCTCAGCCTAAGAGATTTTTGGATCTCATATACGGAGTTGAATTTAATATTTACCAGTAGCAATTCGGTGAAAGAAAACAGCAAGAAAACCTAAACACACCTGCGAAGTGATTGAACGATATGTGAGTTCCCAAACCGCACCATGCCCGCGTGGGGACTGCCCAGTCTCACTATGAGGAAATAAATCAGGACATATCAGTTTAACGCACACTGACCGGTTTTTGACAGCATAAAATAGGTAACGAACTACGGGATAAACTCTGGTTATGCAAGTCACGGCGTATTAGGGGCACATTAGACTAGCGCACAAAGGCATTAGAGATGAATGGCGCACCCGGTGGTGCGGTGTGTATCGTCACTGTACAGCAATGTCACAGTATAATCAAGTATACAGTATTCCATCTTCATATAAACGGCCGAAATGACACGCTTCGAAATCTCGGTAAACTGCGGTACACAACAGTCGCGAGTGCGCCGCGGTTGGGTACGGACGTGGATAGTGTGAGATGTTCCCATGAATTTATTTGCGTAAATGATGGCACGAGAATTTTTGATATTTTAAAAGCAAAATACTGACTTACAATCACTTTTGAAACTAGAAATATGAACCGAGTAGAAATAATTAAAATTAAAACTTACAAGATTTGAAGTAATATTTCATGAAAAGACTACGATTATTTAATATAGTATTATCAAATTGGTAACCTAAGAAAGACAGTCAGTGGGCAGCCGTACTGCGTGTTTACATACCGAGCGGCTGTAGGTAATTATTTCGAAGACACTGCCGAGACAAATACTGGGTCCAATTCGAAACGGTGTCCGCTAAATTTAAGATTGCCTAAATTTAAAATAAGAACCGTCAAACTCGATTTTGTATAGCTCCAAGGTTCAAAATCGAGTCGAACGTTTCTTATTTCAAATTTAGCGACTTCTAAATTTGGCGAAAACACTTTCGAATTGGCCCCACTGTTAGTTTATTATACTGTGGTATAAATTATTTTTGCCGTTTTTAAAGTTAATAGTACGGAACCCTTCGTGCGCGAGTCAGACTCGCACTTGGCCGGTTTTTAGATTTGCAGATCTTGTGACTCTGTACCTTAAAAGAAGATGAACGGAACCATTATGACTCGTTCGTCGGTATGTCGCTATTTATGGTTCCGTAGTCCAACTTATAGTTTCATCATGTCCTGTTGGTCTGTCTGTACGATACAACCACTTTTTCTTGAAGATTATTTAATACAAAAGCTGCAATTTTGTACGATTATGGAATAACATCCAGCGCATAAAGCTAAATAATAAGATTGGAAAAATAATAATAAGGAAACCTTTCTATATGTAAAGCAAAAGAAACAAAAACTTCGACAAACTCGAGCGGGATTTCCTTGGACAGCTTTGAAAACGTATATACTCGTAATTAGCGTCTTTTAGATTTAGGGAACTGTTTAGGAAATATTCAACTCTAAAACTTTCGTTTCTGTTAGAGAAATCAAAAGGTCTGAAATATAATCTTAAATGAAAGCTTATACATAATAATCGATTGGTTAATGACTTATAGGCGATATATATTAGATAGACATAGGCGATAGACTGGGGGATATAAATTTTATTTAAAAAAATTGCGTTGTGAACTTAGGATGCCAGACGTACACATGACTATGGGGTACGGAATCCTGGATTGAGCATGGTCCGACACGCTTTTGGTCTAATTTTTATACCTAACTAATTTGTATTAGAACTTTCTGACACAACTTCTGTGACAACTGTTAAATAGGTAGGTAACGGTTGAAAAGGGAAGTTGATCGTTAGAATAGTCACGTGGTTTGTATATACCGATAAAGAATACACTACTTTGTCCATAAAATGCGACCGGCGTTTATTTCTATCTTTACGGGGTGAAGTAATTTTATTTACTGCCAGTACATTTGGTGTCCTTTTAGTGATGCTAGCTAAAAGCGTCTAGTAGTGAGGCTAGTTCTAGTTAAATCAAAATCTGTGCTCTTTCAGGCTGTAGAAAATGTTAATAATATTGCGCCATTATAAGAGTTAAGGGCATTTGATATATTACATAAATTTCTCATATCTATACACGTTCGTTCTAGAACTGCTTCTTTTGTCGTTTTCTTGTTTCTTACTTTTATACAGTCTGGTTTATTGTTTTTACCCAAATTCAGCGAGCAAGAAGCTTTATGTACCTACAGTGTATGAGTTTTGGAATGCTCTCTTTGAACCCTTTCATTTGATACCAATAATGCATGGGTGGAAAAACATCACGAAATAAAATGTCTTCTAGTACCCCTATGTCACTCGGGCAATTTGCTCGGATCTTTTGACACTTTATTTGTTACAATCAGTTCAGTAGTTTTGGCTCTAGGTGGCAAAAAACATAACCCTCGTTTTTGATTCGGTGCAGTCGGGTAACAATTTTAAATATAACTAGATGAATAAGCAAACCGTTATAATGGTTTTTTGTTAGAACATGTTTCTAATGAATTGGTTTATGTTCCATCTTTCTTGCTTTACGAAACTAGATTTCTTTACTAATGGAGGTCGGACGTAAAATCTTTATGCCGCCGAGGTTTTGAGAACAAAGCTTGTTGCTTCCTAATGAATATTTGCACAAAGGAATAACTGAGATGGGTACTCTCTGGGGGGCTAGGGCTATTAAAACGAGTTTTGTAATTTCTGAATATTTAATAAAGTAGGTAGTTCTAGAACTTCATCATCATCAGCCCACGGCCCACTGCTGGGCAAAGGCCTCCTCTCATAGTGAGAGGAGGCCTGTGGAGGAGGAGGAGGAAACTAAAACTTTATCACGTAATAAGTAAATAAATAAACCCGCGTATTTGGTGCTGAATGGCGATGAAAAATTTTAAATAAAATTTTATGCTAAATGAGAAATGCTAGGGAGAGATTTGTAACTGACTTATTTTGTATTAGAATTAAATTTTCAATATTAAAAATACTAACCGTCGCTTAGTTAACAATACCGTACAAGTCAGATTTGCCTTAGTTTTCAGGAGACAACAAAACTGTATATTATGCACATAGAAAGAAAAAACACTTATATTTATAACAGAGCACAAAAAACATCAAAATACGAAATACTAGAAAAAGTAGAACAGTGAAAACTGTTAGAAAAAGGTCCCAACTCAGCATAATGCTGGCTTGGGGGCCAGCGCCGGTCCTCCGTTGGAACCAATACAGTTGTATCAATATGTGATAATACAGTTTTAAAACTAAGCAAATCTGACTTGTGCGGACAATACCGCACAAGTCAGATTTGCTTTGCAGTTAAGTGACGTTACGTAACTTGACAGCATTTTCAAGTATTGCTCTCATTATGGAATATACCCTCTTAAAAATAGAAGTTCGGCATGCTTTTTCTTGCATAATACATTAAAAGCTTACGAAAAATGTTTGTTTATCTTTCTATTTCAGCTCTGGCATAGTAATGTCAATATTAAGATCAAAGTCAAAACAAAGTCAAAAAGTATATTAATTCAATTTGGGCTTTTACAAGCTCTAATGACGGTCAAAAGGCCATCGGTTCGGAAAACACCTCTACTGAGAAGAGCCGGCAAGAAACTCGGCGAGGTATAGTGTTTTCAAATAAGTAAAATTTCACTTATAGCATTGTAATGAATACAATTGTTTTCTTAACATTTCAAAGCTAAGCAAATATGACATTATTTAAATGTCTTCTCAAAGCACGCAATCACTCCAAATGTACCCGGGGATATGTATACCCATTTGTTCACGAGGGTGACCACACAATCGGTTCGCAGGTCAGACGCTATTAGTTGCGGACCCGAAGTCCCGCCGCGACGCTTCTTCATGGTCAACCTACAAATGCGGGTGCCATATTTCAAGTACCGTCAGCAAAGGAACGAGAGTTAGAGATACAGATACGGTTAATTAATGACAAAGAAAAGATTAGGAAAATACGGGGTTATTTTGCTGTTAGAAACGAGGTAGGGTTGTCGATGGGACTATTGAGGATCAACACTTGATTTTTAGAGTTCCGTACCTCAAAAGGAAAAAAGGAACCCTTATAGGATCACACGTGTGTCTGTCTGTCTGTCTGTCCATCCGTCTGTCACAGCCAATTTGCTCCGAAACTACTGGGCCGATTGAGTTAAAATTTGGTATTCATATTTAAGTTGGTGACCGCAACACGGACGCGTGACGTAAATATATGGATTTTAAACATAGGGGCCACTTTTTGGAGGTAAACTAGAAAATTAAAAAAAAAAGTTATGCCACCTATATCGTGTGACATAATCAAATGAAAGGGCTTATTGTGAGAATCTTGAATATATATTTTTTTGAATTTTAAGTAAAATAGTTTAGAAGTTATTCAGGAAAATAGGCGAAAAATGACCATTCCCCCCCCTTATTTCCGAAACTACTGGGGCTAAAATTTTGAAAAAAATACAGAAAATAGATCTTTGCCTATATATTACAGGAAAACCTGTAAGAAGTCTATGGTATTAAAGGTAGCCTAGTAAATTTTAGATAATCATGTACGGAACGGAACCCTCTCCACGCGAGTTTAACTCGCACTTGTCCTGTTTTTGAAGTGAGATTTGATGTTTTTTTTTCATAGATAGATACAACTGCAGATACAATGAAACTAATTTATAACTTAAATTCTTGATCAAGATCGATCACACGTTACACGACCGTGATGGAAAATTTGTCAAAAATCGCGGATTACTCAATTGTCCACTCGATACTATCGTGACAGTAAAGCGATTGAATATAGGGAAAAATGGATAACTCAATTAGAAGTCGATGCAGTGGCGCGGCGGTATGACAGCGTGAGCGCACCTTATGGCGTAACATGTTTCTGGAACCAAGGTAAAGTAAAAAAGGAGAAAAATTTGCGCAAATATATGTGCTAACAAATTCAGAAAGGACCTCATTTGTTAACATTTTCATCGCGTAGCACTACGTGGCAGTGGAATAATTAATTAATCGAGAATGGTGGCATTCAAAGGACAAGTTTAGTACTTATCTAGTATGAAAGAGAAAGTTTTTGTAGTGGTAGAGCCAAACAGTAATCCTCACTAGATGATTACTGTTCGATGGGCCGGCTCGACCGGGGTAGTACCACACTCTCACAGAATATCGGCGTAAAGTAATAGCCTGATATTGCGTTTCGAACGGTGTGTGACGAGATCCGGAGGCCTATTCCCTCATCCCCATCCCATCCCCATTCCCCATCCTCCCTAGACTGGCAACGCATTGGTAGCACCTCTGGTGTTGTAGATGTCCAGGGGCGGCGGTGACCACTTTCCATCAGGTGGGTCTGCCGGTTTGTCAGTCATTTGACATAAAAAAAAGATTTCAATATACAAGGTCCAGCTATCTATAAAAGGTATTTAATTTGACTGTGACAGAATAAAATATGACGTCACAACTTTGTCACGTCCGCCCTCTAAACCTTTTGTTAACATTGTATCTTTCTGTGCAACCAAGCATCCAGCATTTAAAACGCCATCAAAATTACTTTGTAAGTACCTAAATATATGGTAAAGGCGTGTCCATATTTGAGTCACCCTTATATTATTCAATCAAATATTATAACTTAACAAACACGTAATAAAATTGATTTTCACTTAATGTTTTCCATACGAGCGTAAAAGTTAACGGGGATTGTACGTTACCAATTTAAGCCCAACGAACTCTGTTCATTTGTCACCACCGTTAATTTGTCCATGTATCAATCTAAAAAAAAAACTCTGAGCTCTAAATTTTTCTTATCAAATATCAATAGTTGTCAAATATTATAGCGATACCTAGCCCAAAACAAAACAATATACTTAATGTTAATTTTTAGTAAAAATTGTAGGTCATTTCATTTAGTTGGACCGCATAAACAAGGCTGTGGAAGATATACGATTTGGATAGTGAACGATAATACTTAATTACTTAGGGCATAGTTATTAAAATATTCCCAAAAAATATTCTGAAACGTAAAAATACAAAACGCCAAAATGATCTTTAACACAAAAAGGAACGCACGGCTTTTGGCACACTACCAAAGTGTACCTACCGTGTAATTAAACTGAATTTTTCGACCACCATTTACTTAATAACGTACGTACACTAAGTTTCCATCCACGTTTATTCGTCTGTATTTTTGCAAAGAGAAATGCTCTTTCCGTACAATTTCTCGTAATTTTAAAGTGAGAGAAGTCAGCGAGATATTTTTTCCCAACAAAGAAAATGGCGAGTCATCCGTCTGTCGCATTGTGCTGGAAGTTTCGGCTCACTTCGGCTACTTTTTTAAAATAAACGCTCGCAATAAAACACGTGTTTGTTGGGCTATTGTTTCCAAAAGGCTTCTTGTCTTTTTATTTCATCTTGAAACGATATTGTCACCTTAAAACATATTAAATACTTAACTTTTGAACCTTAGACGGTTAACACTTTGATCTAGCCCCAAATTACGATTTCCTGTGCTATGGGTACTTGACAAGAATACGAATACTTTATGTGGATAATTCTTAATAACATACACACATAAATACTAAATATCTATGACTATTGCCCCTTGGTGGGATGAGAACTGTGACTGTAAGCGCGTACACTACCACTCAGCCATTAAATTTAGAAACCGGATAAGTGCGAGTTAAACTTGCGTGGAGAGGGTTCCGTGATTATATGAAATATCCTATGTTACTTAAAATACCATAGACTTCTTATAAGTTTTCCTATAATATGTAGGTAAAGAGCTATTTTCTGTATTTTTTCGAAATTTTAAACCCAGTAGTTTCGAAGATAGGGGAGGGGCATGGTAAATTTTCGCCTATTTCCTTAATAACTTCAAAACCATTCATCTTAAATTATAAAAAGTATATATTTCAGATCCCCAGCGACTCAGCGACAGCCTTTCATTTGATATGTCACATGCCATAGTTTGCAAAACTTTTTTTATTATCGTATTTAGCCCTCAAAAGTGCCCCCATGTTTAAAATTCATTTATTAACGTTACACGTCCATGTTGCGTTCACCGACTTACATTATGTGTACCAGAAAACTCAATCGGTCCAGCAGTTGCAGAGCATATTGGCTGTAACAGACGGATAGACAGACACACGAGTGATCCTGTAAGGATTCCGTTTTTTCTTTTCAGGTACAGAAACCTAAAAAGGAAACTAAAGCTAATAAAAGCAGGTTGCCTTTCCATAAAAAGAGTTCTCTTCATAGTTAAGTGTTAGTAAATAATACAGAATTCAATAAAGAGACGTCATTACTGCTGTATTAAAAGATAAAAGGCCCTGCGTCCCTGACAATTTGCTGTTAATAAAGCATATGTTTACTCGCGCGAACGACAATGTTGACAAACGTTTTCATTTAATTAAAATGTCTTCGAAATTCCAGTTAATTTGTAAACAATTTTAGACACTTCTTTGATGAAGGTACTTTTAAGAATCAAACATTATTTATAACCCCTGTTTCTCACTTTGGCTCTTTAATTAATGTATTATTAACCTGCCACTATAAGTTTAATTTGATGAAACGATCTTAGTTATGTTTAGATACAAAAAAGGTCTCTGCCATTAAAAAGGATGGATAGCTTTACACTACTTGTCATTAAACAGTAGTTTATGCAACGGTTGCATAATGATAGGCCTTAAAACACTAGTGCGGTTTTCATGAAACGAGCCGATAGGCGAGTTTCATAATAAGATCGCACGTGTGTTTGAAGGCCAAATTATGCAGAGTTGCATACATAACTTTATCTACACACATATTATAAATCCTCCATGATGGGTTTAGAAACAATATTTTCTGGCAACAAGTTATTTGTTGCAATCGTGGCTGCATATTTCCGATATCCGGCGCATTTTCACATCACACACACTCCGAGAAGACTACTTACTATTCATATTTTCAACTAAAATGTAAATTACAAACAACTTTTTCTATTCAATTCCACAACAATTCTACTTTCGTTCAGCAAAACACCAACATGGCGCCGATTCGATCCTACGTCAAGACCATTTTTTTTTTTAATCATAGACAAACGGATGAAGTCTCTATTCTCACGTCACTCGAGATCAAATATTGTGCAGTTTATATTAAAAAAAACATATTCAGTATGTTTTTTTGACGTTTCGTATCAATAACTGTTTTAATATCTATGGATACTAGAATAGAGACCCACTTGAGTTTTGACAGCTGTTCCAAATTTAATCTCATTTCTTTACTAAAAACGATAAAGAAGTCATGTTATTTCTTTATCGCAGCACTGGTTTTTCTTAATTGGTTGTCAAAATGGTGGTCATTTCCTACGGTTTTTGATTAACCAATGGAGGTTTTATGATATGGGTGTAGATAAAATATATTTTAGCAGTTGGATTGAAATAAATGGCGGTTTTCTAGTGGTGAAATGAATAATTTTATATGGACATTTCTATCTCTAAAGTCACCCAAAAACGTATCTTTACAATGAAACAGTGCATTGATTCATTTGAGTTTTTTGACGACCGTTATGTAATTGAATTGTAAACTTCTCGTCGTGGACTAACACCTAATTTCATCTGCAATTTGATCGCATAATTTAGGTTTACTAATCCTAAATGGATACTTGTTACTTCCATTAACGTACCAATTTTATCCTAAGAGACAGCTGTCTGCATGAAGTAGGTACGAGTAACGTCGGCTCATTATTTTTCCGCTACATTATTCATCATGTCTCAAGGAAGGATAATACTCTTGAGGCAACGCACAATATCGTAGCAAGGTAGCTGGCAACCCAAACGGGATCCCGAGATTGTCTTTGTCTCGTATAATTGATTGAGTTTCTTAAATTATGACGGCGATTTCTCTTAGGACTGCGAATTGTGTTGGTTTTGTGAGTGCCAGAGACTGTTAATGCGTACCATAATTAACAATTGCATTTCAAATACATTTAATTACAGATTACTGAAAAAAACAAATACGTGAATTATGTCTTTCATTTCATTAAATATCGTAATGAAGTCCTATCCTCTCCATAGGGTGGCTATTGCGTGGACTTGTGTATTATTAAACAGGGTAAAAGTAATTCCCTAGAACAGTGTTATTCAGCCTGTGGTCGCGACCCCCGGGGGGGTCGCAAGCCTTTGCTCACGGGTCACACACCCTTGCTTAGTGGTCGCAGGCGCAAGCCAGGTTTGTAAATACCTCGTAGTTGAAACAACTGACATAGTATTATATTAAAACAGCCATAGGGGTTCGTCAGATTTCTTTTACTTGTAAAGTGGTCGCGTACTCAAAAAGCTTGAAAAAACACTGGCCTAGAATTATCCGATCTTTCCAGTTTTTGTCTGCAACTGCTTCTGCGACTGTCACCTCGCCGTCTCCGCCTGGTTCTGCCTCGCTTTAGCTACCCATTTTCTAACAACCACCAGGGGCCCGTTTCTCGAAGCACATTAGTCTAATAATATTAGTGTTTTGTTTCATTTTTTCTTTTAATTAACGAGACAAAGCACTAATATTATTAGCCTAATATGCTTCGAGAAACGGGTCCCTGTATTAGTCTGCCTCTATACTAGGTACATACGACAATGTGCTCAGCCCAGATCCACTTGAGTTGGGTAGCTTTCTTCCCATGTCAACTATTCCAGCCTTAGAAGCGCGAGGCGTATCTGTTGCGAAGTTTTGCGTAATAAAATAAAAAATCAGTTGCGTCTAATTAATGTCCAGTTAACCAACTGACGAAAACGTTTCATATTCGGTACCTCTGTTATACAAAATAAAAATATATCCTTTCACAGAGACTGAAATATACGCTGACAGCATTCGTATTAAAAATTCATAACGCGGGACCAACAAGAACAGATTTTTGTTAAAAAAAACTTCTTTTCGGCCATCGCAGTCCCCTGGGAAAGACATCGTCGGCATTTTGTCACAATTTCAAAGTAAAGTGTCCCATTTATGAAAGGGTGCACGGAAATTAAATTCTAACTTCCCAAGGTTACGGGTAAAATTTCTTCAAACCTTTTAAGCGACTTCAAACGTTTTGTTATTGGATTTAAGTGTGGACGCGGGAATAAGTAATTGCGTGTGCATTGTGCGCCTAAATTATTTTAGACGTTAGGTGTCTAAAGAAGCTGGTCATATTAGCATTGTACGCGTACAGGTCTCTTTAAATCCCTCTATAATCTTTTGTGACATTAATTTTTATCAAGAAATCTGAATAAAGCTCAGACGGATTACGCATAGCGACAAAATCCGTTTATAAGACGTTATTCATTAACCGACGTCAAAAGAAGGAGGTTTTCAATTCTTTACATAATACTGCTTTTAATCAATAATTACACCTATATACACCTGTACGATATATACACCTATATTTGCAACTTTGCAAAATAATCCGGCCGTTTCACAAAAAATACACTTCAAAAATCAAAGGTACTATGTAACTTTTGTCAAACAATGCCTTTTCTTCTAACGTCGCGAAATCCTTAGGGACAGTCGTAACGAGGCGTCGTAAAACGTGCTTCTCATTGGTACAGCCAGCATCACAGATATCTAAAAGGAAGAGGTTTTTAAAACATTGAATTGTACTCAGAGCCTCTTACTTTAGTGCCTAAGAATTTAGAATATTATGCCAAAGTACATACTTAACATGTTTTATGTGGTGTTCAATAAGAGTATTTGCATTATACTTGCGAAATAAATACTTCGTCTATTGCTGTCCCTATTGCTCTCAAATCGTGATACATTCGCGAGAGAGGGACGAGGCATCCGAATTTTTATTATGTGCTTTAGTGTAAGCAGGTGCAGTCGCAGCCTGAAATTTGGGGGGGGGGGGGTTACTAATAAAATATGTATAATAAATTAGACTTTAAGACTACAGTTTTTATTTTGTACATTTTTAGAAGATTTTCAATTTGACGTGTACGATTTTGGGGGGGGTCATGTCCCCTGTGACCCCCCTTTCGGACAGCGCCTTAGTGTAAGTAGACCTTCTGACTGGCGGTGCTATCGTCTTAAACGTGTCTCGTTCACGTTTGTATGTGAAAAATTGTCAGTATAATTATTATCACATTTATTGTCAAGGACCCGATAGCCCGGTTTTCTATTCATAGCGAGTTTTCACTACAAACAGAAGCTGTTGAGTCACGTGTGCTCTAACTAGGTACTCTATTCGGATATTTGAAAGCAATTTGCTACCTCTAATTTTCTTGCGCACTGTACATTATAAACAAGACTGATTTTATGGGTAAGTGTTATACAGGTATAACTAAGTATTAAAAACCCGGCCAAGTGCGAGTCGGACTCGCGCACGAAGGGTTCCGTACCATTATCTATAAAAACGGCCAAAAAAATCACGTTTGTTGTATCGGAGCCCCCTTAAATATTAATTTTATTCGTTTTTTAGTATTTATTGTTATAGCGGCAACAGAAATATATCATTTGTGAAAATTTCAACTGTCTAACTATCACGGTTCATGAATTCAGACGGACAGACAGACAGACGGACGGACAGCGGAGTCTTAGTAATAGGGTTCCCTTTTACCCTTTGGGTCAGGAATCCTAAAAACGTCAAGAAGCCAGAAACATGTATTTTTGTAAAAAATAAATGAATCACTAAACGGTAAAGCGATTCTGAAGGTTATTAAAAATATTTTATAAAGTTTTCCTAGCTATGTAAATGTAATATTATTGACTCCGCAGCTGTTAGACCCAACTGAAAGATTACTTGTAGAATCGAAGTCGTAGAAGTGGGCCATTTTAACACTATAGTTTACGGTAACGATAAATCTCTCGAAATATTTCAATATTAGTTGATGTTTTATTTGCCACGGTAATAAAAGAGTCTACGAGAACCAACCGCAAAAGTAAGTCAAGTCGGTGGAAAACCGATTTTTCGTGAGCTCTTTTGAAAACGGCCGCAGGCAAGTGCCTGAGTGCGCTCCAGGGAGCTACTGTGTAACAGTAAATACCAGTGAGGCTAAGTTGATGGGAACATTCGCCCGAATTGTGAAATGGCAGTGGAGTCAAAAAGTCTGCTTAGCGAAAGGTTGACTGGAAATAGGATTAAAATTGAAAATAATTAAACACCGTTGTCATTTGACAGTTACTGTTAAGTACATTGAAGGTTGCTTTTTAGGGTTCCGTACCTCAAGAGGAAAAAAACGGAAACCTTATAGGATCACTCGTGTGTCTGTCTGTCTGTCTGTCCGTCTGTCACAGTCAATTTGATCCGAAACTACTGGTCCGATTGAGTTGGAATTTGGTACACATATGTAAGTCGGTGACCGCAACACGGATATGTGACGTAAATAAAGAAACTTTAAACATCGAGGCCACTTTCGGGATGTAAATTATAAAATAATAAAAAAAAAATGCAAACTATATCGTGTGATATATCAAATGAAAGAGCTCGTTGTCAAAATCTTAAATATATTTTTTCTAAAATAGTTTGGTAGTTATTTAGATAAATAGGCGATAATTGACAAGGGGGGAGGGGGGGGCCTTATCTCCGAACCTACTGGGCCTAACATTTTGAAAAAAACAGGAAAACCTATAAGAAGTCTATGGTATTTAAATTAACATAGGAAATTTCAGATAATCATGTACGGTACGGAACCCTCTCCACGCGAGTTTAACTCACACGTGTCTGATTTTTTTCTCTTGCACTAGTGAATTTAAAGCTCGTACAATTAAAAGCATGCGTCATAAATCTGCAATTCACGCATGAATTAGTTATGTTTTATTTATGTT
This sequence comes from Tortricodes alternella, assembly GCA_947859335.1. Classification (NCBI taxonomy): domain Eukaryota; kingdom Metazoa; phylum Arthropoda; class Insecta; order Lepidoptera; family Tortricidae; genus Tortricodes; species Tortricodes alternella. Next base: position 27,050,288 of record OX401968.1, on the reverse strand, counting down.
TCATTTTCTGGAGTGTATACATTTCATAATAATTTATTTTGATATTGATTTATTTTGAAACTATAAATAATAAATGTGTATGAGATGGATGGATGGAAGTGTAGCTGTTTAGTTATTGTTTTATTTCTTGTATCTATGTTCATTGTTTATTTTCTATGTAATTTTCTATGTAATTCTGTGAATTTTTGCGGCCCTTTGGTGTAAACTGTCATGCCGTTTAAATTATATTTGGCTAATAATAAATGGGGTTGAAACCCTCGGGCCATGGGGTCAGAGCGCTTACCAAATCTTTTTAGAGCTATCGAAGCGCCTTGCTGAATCGACTGGTGACCAGAGGGCTGGGTCATATTTGGCGCAACGACTCAGCTTAGCCATATAGCGTGGCAACGCCGCCAGCCTTCTGGGCACCCTGCCGCCTGGCGCTGATTTGGAACCAATATTTTATCTATAGATAGTTTTTAATTAGTCTTAGTTTATTTTGTATATTTTTAGTTTAAGAGCTGTACCCTCATTTTTATAACCAAAATAAATGTAATTTCTCCTGATAATAAATAAATAATAATCTTTCATTGTATATAAGTAAACTGATTAATACTTATATCCCTGCCTATTAATGCCTGCAATATCTTTCTCTGTACAGCCACAGTAATGGGTCGAATGCAATATTGGAACATTTATTAAAACTGTACAGGGTGGCGAAGTTGAAACGGCAGTTGGCCGGAAGGGAGCTCATGGCTAAATGCTCTCAGCGATGAATATTTTACTAAGAGCTATCAGCCGTTAGGTACTTCTTGATTTTATAACAGTCAGTCCTGACATCAAACCTAGCCTATTTTAGCTCAATTGAATTATGAGTATGACCAGCAACAACAAAAATTTGGTACACGTTGCAGGGCAAAATTAAACATGTCATAGTACCAGTCGGGTTTCACTCCGCACTTTAGGTATGCTCGGCCGTCGCGTTGCTCGAAGCTGTAAATCGCAGTAGGTTGCCGCTCGCTCACTCGCTGGGCGATTCGCGCGTTATTGTCGTTGGATGACGCGGATAAAAACTGACGACCCTAGCGTACACGAAAGGGCACTCAACTCGTTGTTAGCGACAACCAGCAGTGGTCATCCCAGTTAATTTAGTATATAAATGTTTTTTATTTCGATAAGTAGATACACGTTACAAGGAAAATGACTGTGCAACGGATAGTCAATTACAAAACAAGAAGGAAGTATAGATACTTTCTCAGTCTGAAGCGCCTATAAAAGTTTACGATCTAGAATGATATTATAAGTGTTATATAACAGAAAAAGTTGCATTGGCTCTTGGTCTTTATTGTTCAATAGCGCTTGGAAGCGTGCTCGTGTGACATGCGCCTCTATTCAGGAACGCTTAAGTGATTTTGTATCCCACTCGTCCGCACGATGCGTAATGCGATAAAGCGAGATGCGAATCTCGCTCTCGAGTCACTACAATATCACTTAGCGATTTTGGCATTTTAGGATGATATAGTAAATCGCTTAGCAGTACCGTATAGAGGTACGGCTATGGTATCATGGACTCCTGAGGGTTCAGCGGCAAAGAGGAAACGGTATGTCAGCTTTTAACTACTCTGAGTAAGTCCTAGTAATAGGTATCCTATTTACTACTGTATTAAAAACTCCAAAGTTTGTATGTGTATGTTTGTTACCACTCAGCTCCGGAACGAATTAACGGATGTTTATGAAATTTGGTATATAGTTATTTTTCATCCTGGAAAATTAATAATTTCGACGGAACAACGATTCCCGAATACTATACGAATGAAGTCGTGGGCAAAAGCTAGGTACTAATAAAATAAAATATAGTGGCCCGTGAAATATTATAAAAAAAGTTATAGGAAAAAAAAACGAAATTTTAGAACAATTCAGATTGGGTGCCCGAAGTTAGTTAATAGTTTTCCTCATGTATCTTTTTGTAGCATTATGGTGATTTTGTTTGTTTTATTACAGTGGCGACTGGGAACGTAGGATTTTATAGTTTTTACTGCGATTTCAGTCGATAATTTATGAGAAAAGAATAGTGCTGTTTGAATTTTTAAAAGATCCCACCAGTTTGTCTGCAAATTTTCCATTTACTCGCTTGATAGAAAGTTGTGTAGCGGTAGTGTTTTGTGCATTCCGCTTCCATTGAGAAATATATTGAACATTCGAGAAATTGTTGGAATTGTTTTGTTTTCAACAAATCGCCAACTGGCTGCAGAAACTTTGTTCAATTGAACATTGTCCACGTTGCTTTCAGTTTTTTAAAGTGTAAATAAACTTTGTGAGTAAATTGAACACTCTTCAAATTTAAAAACAACTTAATATGTTAATAAAATACATACTTATTTGTGATTAAACGCAATATTTAAATCAATTTATTTTACGTCCATATTTAATCCCGTATAGTTTGTGTTATTTGAAAACCATGGTATAATCCCCAACCCTGCCTGCTCTAGGTGTGTATATACACGTTCTATTTTCACACTCTTCCATCCTAAGCTCCCTGAATAATAAATAAACTATAATGGCATCCTTTATTAGGCTAATAGGCTGCGAAACATTCACGTCACCCTTTCCTGATATTTTGCGTATGAGACAGATTAACACACATTACCTCGACTTTAATATCGCATGAGCACTCAAGGCGCCTTCGAAAGTTCTTATACGGGAAGGGAGGACAAATATTAAAACGGATTAATGCTTCCTCAAATAAGAATTCTGATGCTATTTACACAGCTCTTAAAATATTACATTGTAGCGTACTTTACATTTGTATACATAGAAATATATAGTAAGGAACTGCCCAACGCAATTTTCGCGATGCTCACTTTTTTGGTGTCAAATGACACCATCGCACACTCGGTAAATATTGCCAACATCGGCGTTCTTATTACATTAAGAAAAGGTCCATTATTGGCTGAGTCATACGTTTTGATTTTCTGGTTCGTAGCTCCTAGCGAGCAATGAAAGACAGCGATGCATCAGGCAAAATAAGACTTTGTGTAAATGTCATAAGAACTAAGACGTCAGTAATAGAGCTTCGTAGTTTATAAACTTGTAAATAGATGGCGTTACCATGACGAACTAAATCATTTGTTCAACGCAGTTGTATTGAACGTCATATCCTTTTGAGATCGTTGTTTGTACACTTTTCAAATCAGTTAATATCAAAAATAGATGAATTCCACCAAAACAACTCCAATCACATAATTTAGTATGTACACTATTTACTACATTGAATATTATAACTTAAATGGAAATAGTTGAACATTTAATCACTTACTATCAACGGGGTATAAATAATGAGAGAGATAAACCTCGTGTACCGAGTACGCGCCAAATGGTGCATGAGTTACGATCCACTATCGCCATCGCTATTGGTCGAGACAGTCGAGCTATTGGGAAGTGATAATTAATAGCAGTTTAGGAGTATAATTATATCGATAATGCAATAATATGATAACGAATTGACGACACGGTTAGCCTAGTTAGTAGTGACCCTGCCTCCGAAGCTAGCGGTACCGGGTTCAATCCCGGTAAGGGCAAATATTTGTGTGATGAGGATGAGCACGAATGTTCCTGTCTTTGTTGTTCCCTATACATATACCTACTAACGTTTTTATTAGTCTATATAAGTATGTATATAATCGTCTAACACAACACAAGCCTTCGCTGAAAAAATGGAAGAGCTATAAATAATCAAATTATTGCTAATTAATATCAACCAAGCGACTTATTTCGAATAGAACTTTCAAAGCTGTTTGCTGTTTGTTTGCAAATCAAAACAATCACATGTCTATAATTTACAAAGCTGTAATTTATTTTTCTTCCTACTACGCTTTAATTTCATCATAATGGCCTTAAATACTCAGCACAAAGCAGCCCTTATTTGCTCTAGAGCAAATAAAGTTGCATACAAATTTCATTATTGCACTGTTTTGTATTTTTTTTAATTTGGTTGGTTGATCAAGAAGTTTACACCAACAGCTACCCAATCCGCCCATTCACAGTCCGACGAGACAGCCGACCACTCTTCTGTGGACTTACTGTTAGCAAAAAAAAAAAAACAGTCCACATATCGGCGGCCATATCGAACTGTGATTGTCTCGTCTAAAATGTTATGCTCAAAGTACTGGCTGATAAGATAGTATGGGTTACAAAAAGATTAAAAAAAAAATGGCATAATATGACAATTAATAGACTAGATACAAGATTTCTGTGAAAATTTTCGGATTTTCGACTTTAGCTTCAGAACCAATACACCGATTTTAATAAATAGGGTATCTTAAGATTCGGGGAGAACGTGCGAGTGTCATAGGCTATATAAAAATTCTAAGGGTGCGTCATAACAGGTGCCAAAATTCTTTTTACGTCGCTAGTTGGGTTTAACTGTACCTTTACGATTTTTTTACCAACTTTTTGCAGTAGTAGAAAGAATAGTACATTGTGCATCTAGGGCCGTAAGAAGGGGATAACTAACGAGAGTCTGTTAGAAGCCCGACGCCGATAGGCGAGGGCTTTTATGACTCGAGTTTGTTATCCTCTTACTGCCCGTGATACACACAATGTTTTCATCACATTTGCGAGGAAATTAAATAAAAATTAAACAAAAAAAGTATATATATTAATTTTATTCCCATTTTACATCGTGAATTACCATCAGGTGGTTCATAAACTGAGCGTACGTTGCGATCACCGCGGGGCAGCTCCGCCGGCTTGCGGTCGCGCGCCGCCGGCTGCGGCTCCCGAGCAGCTCCGCCGACCTGGCGCACTTAACTGCCCGCGGGAGTTCGAAACCATACAAAATCCATAACTCCCTAGGGAGTTATGGATTTTGTATGGTTTATAACTCCTGCTGACGGTGGGGCCCATAGAGGAGTTAAATCGGCTATAGTTGCTCTATACGCTTGCGTATAATAACATCCTTTCCGAGCAAGTGTGATGAAAAAGCAGATTATGCACCTCGCATCAAGTGATGTGTTATTGCGCTCGTGTTTTTACAAACAAACGTGTTTAACACTCGGCGCAATAATGAATCACTTTTTGCTTGGTGCAACAATCTACTATTAAAATAAGTTTCAATTGTATGTAGCCGTAACATTTTAGACAAGCCAAATTGGTAACGTGCTGGCGCTTCGTGTTTTCCATGTTTAGACTTTACTTTGGGACTAGATCAATTTGTGTAGAGATTTACATTATTATTAATAACATACTTAGATATTTTTTAAAATTAAGTATATCGTGTTAAAAGTAGGCCCAGAGTGTAAACATGGTTTGTGCTGTTGGTTAGTTTGATGTATTTTTTACTGTTATAATAATGTAAAGGAAAACAGTTTATTCAATTTAAATAAATAAGTAAAAAGAGTTATGGACGCGTTTGAATATACAACAGAAAATTATGCCAGTAGTTTCTGCATTTTCGTCTGTGATGGAGCATTCTTGAATAAAATCATCTTAAATCTTTGCTGACTATATTATACATAATATTGTACTGCCATCAGAACCAGACGTCCTTGCAACAACTTAAACGAAAACCTTGAAGTGGGTCATATTTAGGATTAAAATTCTTGCAATATCTGGCCATACGAAAGATCAGAATTAGGGCCAATATTACATTATATTATTATTATATATCGGATCGGATAAAAGTCGGATAAGTATGACTCCTAGAAATATGGTGGTGTAATAACAACATAATGAACGTTTATATGATCATATGTTGTTATTACATCATCATAATATTTCCATCATATTTCTAGGAGTCGTACTTATAGGATCCTATACATACATTTTATAGTGTAATAGCGGCCTAACAATGAGGGACTTGCATGTTTTGTTTTCCATCTTTTATTGGAAAGTACCGAGTAATAGAAACCAAACTGTCTACGGAAAACATTTTCGCTATTAAGTGGAAACATGGTGCCACTTCCTACGAACTTAGCGCGTAGTGATACGCGGCGGCGGTTCTACGTAATACCTCATGTACAAAATAAACTATTAAAAAAGCGCTAGGGCAACTACGTACGAAAAATATTTCTCTACATTCACGTCAGTCTCATTAAAATTAATGAATAGGTAGTTCCCCAATTTCTGTCACTCCATACGAGACGTGACAGGATGATGGCCCTCATGTTTTTATGCGCTACTTTAATGAAGAGAGTTCATTTTTTGTCTACTTCTAAAACAGACTGCTGCATATTCTGCCGTCAGATTTATATTACTCGTACTTGCTTTCAAAAGTAGGATTGTAATTATTTTAGTGGTTGCACTTTTTTGCAATGCTAAGTGTCGTGTTTGTAAAGATGTCTAAAATATAAAAATACGAAACCCGATACGGTTTCTACAGAAACCATACGCAACTGAAATATTTTAAATTGCAGTTATAAACTGAAATTCTATTGATAAAGATTTTCTTTAAAATGTTTTTAATACTTTTTTAAGGATGGAAGAAACCGTAAGAGCTGTAAGAATATGTTGAAACCGGTCTTAAAAGCACTTATTGAACTCTGAAGTGAGGGTCAATGAAATGGCTATTGTGAAAGCGTTGCTTCTTCCGGCGACTGGAACCGTTAATCAGTTCTTGATTTGGGGGAATATTAAGAAATCGTTGGGGCTTATGTCAAGACTGTATGGTCGGTAGCCAAGTATTCGACATTTATACCGTCCAAATACTCTTTAGTTTTGCGACCGGTGTGAGGGCTTGCATTGTCGTTGTGAAGGATGATGTAGGTAATGGATAGATTTACTTTTCAGAGTTCTGCGATAAAATTGCCGTGTATCTATCTCAAAAAGAATGGTACTGGTGGTGGAACTTTGGTCAACTTGAGTTCGTCTTCGTAGTACACGCGAGGTTGGTTCTTAGTTTCAGGCTCAAATGCATTTATGCGAGACTTGTCCCTGGATACAATACTGAAAATTGCATTTGAGTTCCTTTAAATTAGATCAAAGTTTGCAGCACCAATTGGCACGATTAATTATCTGCTCCTTAGATAAAAATTTAGGGAGCCATTGGGAAAATAGTTTTCGTATTCTGATTTTTATCTTGCCAGATAGTTTGTGTTTGGCTCATGCATGCCTATCCTTGATCATGTAACGCACAACATTGATGTTTTCTTGTGTATGTAATTGCCAATTTTGGTCGATCTCTACATTTATCATGAGGGAAAGACAGCCATATTAGAATTCTGGATACCACCTGTGTTGCTAGTATTGAAGCACTTGAAGTCGAAGACGGGATAAATCCATTTTTCACAGCGACACGTCAACTTCAACAAGAACAATTAAAACTGACCCATTACTTATTTTTTCAATCTATTAACATTGTTAAGTTATTAGAACCTTAGTGATTCCAAAAACCTTAGTAAATTAGTAAGTATGAAATTCCCGAAACTTTCAGGCTAAACCTTGTATGTAATAGTTAATGCACTTACCCTTCTAGCAGGCTTGTTTTTAATCATGATATTTGACGATACCAAAATGGATAATATATAATAAAATTTCTTCTAGAACCTCAAAAATAATCTCAAAGCAGAGACCAGTAAATGATTTTGGGGATATTGATCCTAAAACTGCGGTATAGCTCCGATTTTACGATGGTATCAAATTCGGACGATCGCAAATCATTAAGGCCGCGGCCTTGCTTTTGACATTGTTTAAGATTAACTTGTCAAACAATACTATAGTCAGTGATACGCATATGTAAGCCCAAATCATTTAAAATGCAAATCAATTAGTTCCATTTATCCAACTATTTGATTTACATTCGTTTCGGTGCTCCAATGTAAAATCAGCGTTTACATAATATTAACGCATTCAAACCGCAACTTCTTTTTACTTCGCTACTTTCGAGAAAGTATAGCGTCCATCTTATAAGTGAAAATAAATGCCGCTCGGAGGAGTAAGGAGAGAAATTTATTTAAATAAAATAAGGCTAAGAAACATAGTTATCAGAAAATTGCAAGAGGTCAATTTTAACGAATAATAAAAAGCAGACAGAAATATACATACATACATACATAGCATCACGCCCGAAATCCCTAATGGGGTGGGCAGAGCCACAAGACTACTTGTGGCCACGTTCGATTAATTCGTCCTAAGATGGCATGATGAACCGTATGGTGACAGGTGATTAGCCCATCGCCCATACAGATAGTCCACCATGTTGGAGAGGACCCGTCCCTTAGTCGACTTTTACGACATGCCAGGATGATAAGCATCTGCACGCATTATATGCTATTTCTTCACTCCCAGTGCAGCAGAGGAGCCCTTCTGAAAAACTAGCATAATTTTATTGACACAAAAAATGATTCACAATCACAATACAGCGCATCTACGCGTAATACTTCGTTTCTTAGCAGTCCACGGTAGTTCCTGGAAAGCAGTTTATGTTTAGTTTTTATATGAAAGTACGCATTACGATTCTTATGGCCAAATTCCGAAAGGCCACTCAAATTGATCTTTAATTAAAGTGACGTTTTAGTGGCGTTTTTGTATAGGATGACAACTAGTTGAGGGACATTTAACAATTTAATCTGAAATCAAATGCTTAAGTGGCGTTTCTGAATTCGGAATTCCATCAAGATTTTTAATACTTTCTTGATAAGTGAACATTGAACCGGCTAAAGTGTCCATCGATTATTTTTTAATGACTTAAATAAAAGAAAGGGTATTTAATATAACGGAGTTGAGAAAAATTCAATCTGTCACATGATGTTAATACTATGTTATAAAGAAGTTACATTCAGTCATTATTAATATGATATTTGTTTTACTGACTTGTAAATTTTCCAATCGTACTTTAACTAAGTGACTACAATAGATCTTCTTCATATTGTTTGCTCTCTGCCTACACAGCAATCCTGTTAAGATACTCGGTATGGAGAATTCCTTAAAAGGCATCGTGCGGCCAATAACATTATAATCCCCACTTTTTACGTGCCCCTCCGAAGTGCTTAGTTTATTCTCATGAATAATAAGTTACGTAAAACACCGCCTCCAGACCCTCGGCTCGGTTTTTTCGTTGACTTCTCATATATGTGTGAGGAGCGTGACTGTTCTATTTATATTTTTGGAACGGTTTTGCTTCTGGATCCTAAAAGTATTTTATCTACACCCATATTATAAAACCTCCATAATGTAATCAAAAACCGTAGGAAATGACCAGCATTATGACAGCCAATTAGGTAAAACCAGTTCTGTAATGTTTTGTAAATTACAGTATCGATTTTAATATCGTTATGAGATTAAATTTGGAACAGCTGTCAAAACTCAAGTGGGTCTCAATTCTAGTATCCATAGATATTAAAGCAGTTATTGATACGAAACATCAATTCAGTATGTTTTTTAAATATATACTGCACGACATTTGATCTCGAGTGACATGAGAATAGAGACTTCATTCGTTTGTTTATGATTTACAACAAAAAAAATGGTCTTGACGTAGGATCGAATTGCCGCCATTACTGCTTTCACTTTCATCATTTTAATGTTGGTTTTTTGCTGAACGAAAGTAGAATTGAAAAAAGTTGTTTGTAATTTACATTTTAGTTGAAAATATGAATAGAAGTCTTCTCGGAGTGACTGTGTGATGTGAAAATGCGCCGGATATTGTAAATGCAGCTTCGATTGCAACAAATAACTTGTTGCCAGAAAATATTGTTTCTGAACACATCATGGAGGATTTATAATATGTGTGTAGATAAAGTTATGTATGCAACTCTGCATAATTAGGCCTTAAAACACACGTGCGATCTTATTATGAAACTCGCTTAAGCTCGTTTCATAAAACCGCACTAGTGTTTTAAGGCCTGTCATTATGCAACCGTTGCATAAAATACTATTTTTTAGTTGGCCCGCTTATATTCATAAAACTTAACTTGTTTCTAGTAATAATTTTTCGCTCCTGGTTTTCATCTCGTCAAAATCGTTTTGACAGTCTTTTATATAACTACGCCTTAGTTTGTTTGTTCAAGTAAACGAATACAATAAAATGACTAGATGACTGGGTTAAATATTCAATATCCGCTTTTGCCGTAAGAATCTAGGCAACGGAGCTCTAGCGCACAAACCAGGTTTAAATCGCTGACCTCGAGTTATTTAGGTGTTGCATGCGCGTTATTCACGTACAGTGATGAAGTTTTAATAGCTATGTCCACTTTACATTTTGTATGAAATTGATCGAAAAAGTGGCTCTCGATTTAGATTCCAGTTTCAAAATGCCCAGCATAAAAAAATACTGTTCATTTGTATGACTGACTTGAAATCCTATTTGAATTTTTAAATTTCTACCCTGGCAAACCAATTTATAGCATCCATCGTAAAAATAATATTCGCTTTACTTCGTGCAAAAAAATGACACCCTAAAATAAATAATTTCAGGCAGAATATTTGAATTCATTACCTACATGAAGCTTAGGTCTTCTCAATTAGCTAAATCGCCGTATAATTCCAGCTATACGACTTCAAGTTATGAAACAGTCATTATAGACGACTATAATATGATATTATGGGTATATTTAGACGACGTGCATCCAAAACGTATTGCAGTTGACCAAAGCAGTAGGAACGCAGAATCCGACATTGGATTTTCGATTATGATTTATTGGGTTTATTCCTTTTTTTGGAAGTTTCTGGAACACCAACTTGCAATTGGAAATATGAAAAAAAAAAAACAGCTGACTGCAGTTCCTGCTGAGTTCTTTCTTATTTTTTCATTAGGACAATGCGCGTTCTGCCAAAATGACGATGTAAATTTTCAAGACTTATGAGTACGAGACTAATATTGTTTTGGTTTTATTATTTGTACTTTGCCTGTATCTCGACAAAAGCTTTTCCGTTTACAATATTATTCAGGACATGCTCATCATACCAAGTATATCTTTTTCATATTATAATGATAATAGGTAACATTACACGTTTAGAAATCCTCTATCGAACTGAATACACTACAATTTTCCCACATTCAGCGATGTAATGAGCCGAACACATCCGATAGCCGTCCTATCGCAATTCAAAAGCATATTTGATAATAAAAACCTTTTCATGTCGGACGTATAATACTAGCATACCGATGAAGTACAGTGGTGGTGTAGACGTATTGATGTAAAGTAGTAAAGCTCTTCTTTGATTGAGAAAAGGATGCTCTTTTCAGATACTAGTCTTTAAAGAAATGTGGGGACTCTTTATCGGCTTATATATTGTAACTGTTGAGGAGAGGAGAGGAGAGGTGTGAAGAGGCGCAAGCAGAGGAGAGTATATACTTAATTTCAGTTTATTATTTATACAAGGTTGGCAACAATGTAATAAAAGAGTGTCGGCGCGCTACCGCGCTTGTATGAAAGAAAATAGAATTTAATAAGTCTGGGTTCAAATTTAATATAAAAGATTATACACAGACACAGTGTCATTTAAGTATCCTGACAAAACAGTGGGGCCAATTCGAAAGTGTGTTCGCTAAATTTAAAAGTCACAAAACTTAAATTAAGAAACGTCAATCTTGATTTTGACGGCTTTGTGCTGTATAAAATCGAGTTTGACGTTTCTTATTTTAAGTTTGGGAATTTTTGTGTTTGCTAAATTTAAAATTCACTAAACTTGAAATAAGAAACGTCAACCTCGATTTTGACAGCTTGGTACCATACAAAATCGAGTTTGACGTTTCTTATTTTAAGTTTAGGAAATTTTAAATTAAGAAGATACCGTTACGAATTGGACCCAATATGTAAGTATACGTCGCACTGCTGGGCATAAGCGTCCTCTCGTCTAGTCCCCACGTGGCCCCAGTTCGGATTAGGGACTTCTCACATGTCTTTGAATTACTATGCAGATATAAAATATTGTGCAGGTTGCCTCAGAATGATCCGAAGTGATCGTGGCAAATATAGTTGATATATTTCAAATCTGCCTATGGGATCCAAAAATCTCAGTTGCGAGCCGGAACTTGAACTCATGACCCTCTGCACGAGAGTGCGCGTTAGGTGTATAAGACGAGGGCTTTAACTTAACTCGGCCATATTTCTTCCAAAAGCATTTAGTAGAGTTTTCAGGATTCCGTTTAAGGGCTACTTCTATTTTATGCAAGTCTATATTTATTATATTAACTTAATATAAGCAATGTGATTATCTAACGTGCGCAGCGGCTGACCAATGATGCGGGACACATTAAAATTTGGACCGAATGACTTTATCCTTACAGTATAAATTAATTGTTTCGTTTATCGGCTGATCAGCCACTGCGCACGTTAGAGAATCACACCACTGGAGAATTTTGGAAGGAATTATCTGTTTCGCTATAAAGTTATTTGGCTTATTGCGTGGGAGCTTACTAATTTAGTTTCTAGATCGACCTTCATCTTATTTACTAGGACCCTTTATGGCGTAGTTAACTCATTAAACAGGGTCGTCTGACGTCGCAGTTTCTATGACACGGGTCCAAACGGGCCGACCTTCTGTCCCCGAACTAAACTTAACTAATTGTCATTGCGAAGGCCTACGGACTTTACCCTTTGCCTATGCATGTTAAGGGATGTAGAAAAAGTTGCTTTACAGACTGCTGACTAGTAGAGTTACACATACACTATCCATTCGGGAGCTCCGAGCAATCTAAGCACGTTGAGGTTAATGCAGTAAATGTTTAAAATGACAACACCATCGGTAAGTATGAACATTCCTTAAGGAGACTTGTACTGGTAGAATGCAGGAATAGAAAGAAGGAAGTGGAAGGAATAATAAATAAATAAATCCGGAAACAACCGTTACACAAATCGATCTACTCCTAACGTAAGCTCTAAAATCTGGTGTTAGGGTTACTAGACGATTATGTACATACATATATAGATAAATAAATACTTTAATATATAGAAAACATCCATGACTCAGTAACAAACATTGGTGCTCATCACAAAATATTTGCCCTTACCGGGGATTTAATCCGGGACCGCTAGTTTCGGAGGCAGGGTCACCAACAACTAGGCTAACCGCGTCGCCAGAAAAAAATATACGGATCAAATAGATGACCTCCTCCTTTTTTGAATTCGGTTAACGAAGTAAAGTAAAGCGATATGGTATAATAATATAATTCAGAAAATGTCGAATAGACGCCCTTTTCAGCAAAAATCTATTTTCAAGTCTGTTCAGTTCTAGTTTTATTCACTTTGGCGACAGTTGAGTTTTATTTATGTGTTATGTATAAAATTAAAAAAAATATATACGAGTATAAAGGTAGGCACTAAAATTTATTTGAGCAAATGGGACCAAGTTTGTATCTCTGTTGTGGCTGAATTCAGAAACATTGCTGTTCAATACAATTTCAAGTCTCGTTGTAATTTAATGCAGTATGCGTATCATTCGTTTTGTAATGAGACGTGTTTTTCGATCTGCGAACACAAAGTTAGTAATGAACTTAAAGTTATTGATACCGCTTCCTCGTCGTCTATTTAAATAAGCAGTTAGCCATTTCGTGATACAACGTGTAAAATATTTTGCAACAACATTAACTATTACGAAAGTTTAACTGTATTTAATTTATGAACTTACTAAAAACTGAAGACAAGCAGTTTACTCTATAAAATTATTGCACTGTTTCTAGAGTTTGCTTCTTAAACCATGAAAACGCATCGCTCCTGCGTATCGGTTAACATTCAATAAATCTTTCCTGCCTTTTGAACCAAGGTTTTTGTTTGAATAATTCATAATTGACGGCTTTTCTCCTCCGGATAACGTATAAGCCTACTTTCTTACACTTCACTTTGTCATCGATACTCAAGAGGGTTGGTTCCGTTTCCTTTTTCGTTTCCTGGAAACATCGGAGTGCTGCTTTTAATCTTATTAAAAATATGATTTCATACTAAAGGCATTTGATGTATGTATTTCTATTACGGATATTTCAGGTAAAACTATGATATTCAATTAACAGAAAAATAAAACATCTAGGTTGGAATTTAAAAGCACATCTTTGGCGGTGGCAACGCTTAGCGTATTGAGCTTCCTGTTCACTCAGCTAAGGCATCGTAGACTTTACGAGTATATCCCATTAGCACCATTAAAGAGACACTAAAAGAGTGAAGCAGCCCTAACATGAATGACACAAAGATAAGATAGACCGTCTTATCTCTAAGTACGTCTCTCTCACACTAGTGCCGACGAAAGAGCTAGTCATAGAGACAAACGAGTTTAATTTATCTTTGTATCATTCATGTCGGGGACACAGTTTAGTCCTGATAAAAAAGAGTGCGTACATTATAAGACTTACTGCTGAGTTTCTTGCGGCGTTTCTTTTCAGCAGATGCCACCTTTCGAAGCGCTGGTAGCTTCAGCTTCATGTGGCCAACTTGCAAAATAAATATTTTCTTTTCATAAGCAAACAACTGGAGTAAAGTTGTGTCTGTATTTCAACGGCGTTTGGGTAAGCATGCGTTGCTTCGACACACATGCCTCAAGCCGTAATGTATTTGTAACTCTGAGAGGGCATCGCGAGGCATACGCTGCGAATGCTTACATTGTTTAGTGGTAGCCTAGTAGTCTGACGTGCGGCCTCTCGTACAAAAGGCAGCGTACATTAGTTACTAATTTGCTATTGGATGTATTAAGTATTTAAAAAGTGTACCAAATGTGAAAGTACATAAAATACTAATAAATCAGAATTTTGGATCTGATGTGCGGAATTGAATTATTAAAAACGAGCATTTCGGTCAAGGAAATATCTGTGCGAAAACTTGCATACATTTGCAAAGTAATTAAATTGGGGACTGCTAAGTGATTTACTTTATCGCCGCTAAAATGACAAAACCGCGAATGTGAAAGTCAAGCACGTACAGAACAACGACATATTCGGCATTTTGGCATTTTAGTGACGATATAGTTAATCACTTAGCAATCCCGAATAGAGGTCAAAGACGTGTGTAAAGTCTCTAATCCGCACTGGGCCCGCGCGCTCAATCCCTCTTACTATGAGAGGAGGCCTGTGCCCAGCAGTGGGACGCATAAAGGCTGATGATGATGCTTACAGTGAGCACTCGCGTCCTCCTGTTGATATCGTTAAATCGCATTAAGTAGTTGACGGTCCGATTGGCCCAGTATTTTCAGTGTTTTCAGTCTTAAGCTCAAGGACACGCGTTCAATTCCTGACAAATTGATATACTCGTAATATACTTACTGTGACTTGAATCTGGTCGTTTTAATATACTAGCTAAGTCTCACCTTGGTACAACCTAGTGAATGGATAAATATGAGTGGAGAACTTGCGGCCACCGCGCCTGCATCTCGCCGTAGCCGCGCTTACGTCTTGGCGTCACCGAGGGAACGGCGCGCAGAGCGTAAGCACTCCCCGCGTTTATATCTTGCGGAGCGCACCCCGCTTTCATCATCTTCCTGCGCCGTACCCCAGGTGACAGTAAGCCGTAAATTAACTATCATTCACCAAAGCGCTGTCCCACTGTGGTGACCGCGCCGACACCTCGCAGGTGGATGAACTGATGCGGTTATGTGTGTTGTCTACGTTGTGTATACGGTTTATTGTTGGCGCGACGATGAGGCGACGCGTAGCCCATCTGGTGCCGGGGATGTGTGCGACTACCTTTAATAATCGGTTTAACCCAAACTTACGACTAACAACTGAAGTATAAAAGATGGTAACAATATATTTCGTAAGCCTATTTGCTACGTTACAATGCTTACGATAGAGCCGGTACTTACCTGTGATCCGATCACGTCGACTCGATCGCGCTGAACGAGATAAATAGGCCTGGCGATGCTAATGCTGTCATCCATCATTGTTAACCGCCTTGCCTTTGCTGACCTTACGCATAGTGCGAGTTACAGACGGTGGCGTTTTTGTCTAAAAAGATTCTCATTAAATAAAATTTATATTCAATCAAGCTTTAATCGGTCATTAACACGATCCAAAGCGTTATGCGTTAAGAACTGACATTAAATTCAGTGTTAATCATTAACGGCATTTTTAAAGAGATGATAATTGAACTAAACATAATGATTATAGTGCTTTTTAAACATGGCGAGTGTCATTTTGTATTTCTTCTGCCAACAACGGTACTTTTATGAGTGAGTCGCGTAAAACTTCTAATAGCGATAAATAAGTTTTGCTTCTGAAGATAATAGAAATTTTTTGATTGAATTATATGTCTGACGTGCTTAACGAAGTCCAGTATTATTTTTTAGAGTCTCGTACTTCTTTGCTTTGAAACCTCTTTGCTCAGTCTTCGGACCATCCTTCAGTTCCAACCCTTCATCTAAGATAAAGGTGATATACAAAAATTTAAAATTTAATGTTTATTGAATGAGCGTAATGAAATTCAAATATTTCGAGTGAGCACCAGAACAGTCATGTGAAAGTAATGATATAATTGCAAATATTGTCCAACATCCTCATCATTTATAATTACAGGTCTTTTACTACACAGATAATAGTAGTTTATGCAACGGTTGCATAATGATAGGCCTTAAAACACTAGTGCGGTTTTCATGAAACGAGCCGATAGGCGAGTTTCATAATAAGATTGCACGAGTGTTTTAAGGCCAAATTATGCAGAGTTGCATACATAACTTTATCTACACACATATTATAAATCCTCCATGATGGGTTCAGAAACAATATTTTCTGGCAACAAGTTATTTGTTGCAATCGTGGCTGCATATTTTCCGATATCCGGCGCATTTTCACATTACACACACTCCGAGAAGACTACTTACTATTCATATTTTCAACTAAAATGTTAATTACAAACAACTTTTTCTATTTAATTCAACAAAATTCTACTTTCGTTCAGCAAAACGTCAACATAATGGCGGCGAGACCATTTTTTTTTTAATCATAGACAAACGGATGAAGTCTCTATTCTCACGTCACTCGAGATCAAATATTGTGCAGTTTATATTAAAAAAACATACTGAATTGACGTTTCGTATCAATAACTGTTTTATTATCTATGGATACTAGAATAGAGACCCACTTGAGTTTTGACAGCTGTTCCAAATTTAATCTCATTTCTTTACTAAAAACGATAAAGAAGTCATGTTATTTCTTTATCGCAGCACTGGTTTTTCCTAATTGGTTGTCAAAATGGTGGTCATTTTCTACGGTTTTTGATTAATCAATGGAGGTTTTATGATATGGGTGTAGATAAAAAGGATTACTTCCATCGAGAAAACGCATTGAAACATTTTGTAACGTCTAGAGAATTAAAATCTTTGTCCAATTAATATAAAATTATTTCGAGTGCAAGATGTTAATAGTGCATTACAATATTTTGCTTGACGTATTTGGTACAACCCAAGGAAACCATTTCAAACTAAAACAAAAAAACTTAAATCAAAAACATCAATAACTGGAAAACTAATTATTATCGGCGGAAGATGGATTGTCTTTGAGCAAGTGTAACTTGTTTTCACACAAACATTATTAATTAATGAAAGGCAAGAAAATACTAGTTTCAATATAATGATGCATTTTTGTTTCATACAAGTGATTATGTCTCATTTTGTTCTTTTTTATCCGTGTACTTACCAACACGTGCTACTAAGATTATCTTCATTATACAAAAATGGCTAGTTTTCCGCCTAATGCTAAAACTCAGACCAAGACAAGGACGCCTAATGTATTATGCGCTATCGCAAAATAAATTCACAATCATCCATATTATATTGACGAGGATGCTTTCTTGGAAACTAGGTGGAAATTTACAATCGAAGTAGAATAATTATTTGCTTGGATAATAATACAAGACAAATATTGAACTTATTTCTGAGTTCTCAGAAACATGAATACCCAGCTTCCGTTTAAAGAAGTTTCTTAAATAATGCACAATCAAGAGCTTTAAATACTTGAAAAGTGTTATGGCATTGCAGACACATTTGGACATTGGCAAAAGAATGGTCAAGAATCCTGGGCCTATATTCGATATTGCCTAAGCGATGTCGCGTAGATTTTATACAATGTAGCCGAGGAAATAAGAGCTGCCATATTGTATCAAAATAAGTTGCAATATCGTTTAGGCAATGTCAAATAGAAGTTCAGATAAAATCCTACAATAATACCACTATATCTAGGTATATAACTATTTCAAGTGAGCATTCAATTCAGATGCGGGTAAATGACAATGCAATCCATTCAACCAAGAGTTAGCATGACCTGCGTTATCTGACAGAGCTATTGTCAGCCGCTTTATATGACTTGTGTTTTTCGTGGACAACAACAGCAACAACAAATTAAATTGAAAACGAGAAAATTATTAAAAAGCTTATCACTATAATGTTCAACTTACCTTGGTATTCAATCACTTCACTGAAAAAAGCTTGACCAAATGCAACATTTTACAAATTTCCTTTACGAATATCTGGTGGTACCTGAGAGTTTACTTTATGTTATATATTATTTTTATCGGATTTGTGTACATATTAGTCAGGCTGCCGGTATATGTACTTATGTCATCTTTCACCATCGACTTAAAGGTAAGTTGGGAGAGATCACTTAAAGGGAAAAGTTCGCCTTTGTATCAATTTTTATCTGTTTTGTAAGCTTTTAGGTGTTTTAATGTACTATAAAGAGGGTACACACATATATACATAAAACTCAGGAAAAGGAATAAACCTTAAATATTTTCATATAATGTGAAATGGCTTTGAGTGATGCTATAAGGGTTCCGTTTTTTCCTTTTGGGGTATGGAACCCTAAAACACCGAACAAGTGCGAGTTAAACTCGCGTGGAGAGGGTTCCGTTCCGTACATGATTATCTGAAATTTATTAGTATATCTTAAATACCATAGACTTCTTATAGGGTTTCCTGTAATCTATAGGCAAAGATCTATTTTCTGTATTTTTTTTTAAATTTTGGCCCTAGTAGTTTCGGAAATAAGGGGGGGGGAATGGTCATTTATCGCCTATTTACCTGAATAACTTCTAAACTATTTTACTTAAAATTCAAACGAAAATATATTTAAGATCCTCACAATAAGCCCTTTCATTTGATGTGTCACATGATATAGGCGGCATAACTTTTTTTTTTAAAATTTTCTAGCTTACCCCCAAAAAGTGGCCCTTATGTTTAAAATTCATATATTTACGTCACGCGTCCGTGTTGCGGTCATCAACTTACATATGAATACCAAATTTCAACTCAATCGGTCCAGTAGTTTCGGAGCAAATTGGCTGTGACAGACGGACAGACAGACAAACAGACTCACGAGTGATCCTATAAGGGTTCCTTTTTTCCTGTTGAGGTACGGAACCCTAAAAATCAGTGAAAAACATGAAAGCTATGATGTTAGAAATATAATTAAAAGCCCCTCAACGTGTCGGGATTGCCAAGTTAAATTAACGTTAACTTTTGTTCTCGTTTTTGCGGCGAGCTTTCACCTTGAGTTAGGTATAGGCCGAAAGAAATTCAATAAGGTAAAGGCTTGAATTAAACAAGAACTTTAATGATTTGAAGGAGACCTCAGAAAGTTTCCTGTACCAGTATTTCATGAATTAACTATGCACTTGTAAAGTTTGAATAAATTTTGACTGACATTTTCGACTTTACTTAGAAACTTAAAATTTTGTATAAATGAAACACATTTTAATCAATAATGTAATAAAGCGAATTGTTGACTTGATCATAACTTTTACTGTTAGTTTCAAGATATTGCGATACCTATTATTTATCTATTTATTTAACACGTTATTGCACAGTAATAAAGAGTTTAAAAAAACCGGACAAGTGAGAGTTAAACTCGCGTGGAGAGGGTTCCGTTCCGTACATGATTATCTGAAATTTCCAATGTTAATTTAAACACGATAGACTTAGAACATAGATTTAGAACAATTTGATGTATTTTTTTCATATTTTTAAGCCCAGTACTTTCAAAAATAAGGCGGGGGAATGGTCATTTTTGTGACAGATAAACAGGCACACGAGTGACCTATAAGGGTTCCGTTTTTTCCTTTTGAGGTATGGAACCCTAAAAATGCACCAAATGCCCCTTATGGCTTTTTTATAATTTTGAAAAATCAATATTAAAATCATACGCGAACGAAAATACTCAAGCCGCGCACTTGAAACGTGTGTGCTAACGCGATCAAATCCCAAATGTCATGCGAATCGATCGTCCCCGGGAACGAGTAAATACGTCGTATTTATCCGCCCTCGTGAAATGGGATTATTCTTGAAGCTTTGATAAAGGTGTTCAGTGGGACTCAAGATACTCAATGGAAAAGGAATTTCTCTTATTGGAAAAGTATTATGTGTAAATTAGCGAAAGGATATTGTTGAGTGCCGAAGCTTACTGTGGGTGATGCGGTTTTTCGTTCGGCAGATATAATTATTGTGAAGTTATAAAATAGCACATTTTAGGGTTCCGTAGCCAAATGGCAAAAAACGGAAGCCGTATGGATTCGTCATGGCTGTCTGTCTGTCTGTCCGTCCGTATGTCACAGCCACTTTTTTCCGAAACTATAAGAACTATGCTGTTGAAACTTGGTAAGTAGATGTAGGTATTCTGTGAACCGCATTAAGATTTTCACACAAAAATTGAAAAAAAGAAAACAACAATTTTTGGGGTTCCCCATACTTAGAACTGAAACTCAATTTATTTTCATCAAACTCATCTATAGATATAGATACGTCTTCAAAAATGATATTGAGGTTTCTATTATCATTTTTTTTTAAACTATATAGTTTGCGCGAGAGACTTCCAAAGTGGTAAAATGTGTGCCCCCCCCCCTGTAACTTCTAAAATAAGAGAGTAATAACACTAAAAAAATATTCGACGTACATGTAAACTTCCACCAAAAATTGGTTTGAACGATATCTAGTAAGTAATTTTTTTTTATACGTCATAAATCACGGAACCTTTCATGAGCGAGTCCGACTCGCACTTGCTCGCTTTTTTATACTATAACAACGGAGTGTGATAATTATCAACGTAATATTGCGTAAGTTTTTTAATACCAACTAAAATATACATACATACATACATACATACATACTATCACGCCCGAAATCCCTATTGGGGTGGGCAGAGCCACAAGACTACTTGTGGCCACGTTAGATTAATTAAACTACACTAAAACCCTACCTACCTAACCTACTACTAAAATATAGCAGGTATTAATGATGTCTCCTCTGCTGCACTGGGAGTGAAGAAATAGCATAGAATGTGTGCAGATGCTTATCATCCTGGCATGTCGTAAAAGTCGACTAAGGGACGGGTCCTCTCCAACATGGTGGACTATCTGTATGGGCGATGGGCTGATCACCTGTCACCGTACGGTTCATCATACCATCTTAGCACTAATTAATCGAACGTGGCCACAAGTACTCTTGTGGCTCTGCCCACCCCAATAGGGATTTCGGGCGTGATAATATGTATGTATGTATGTATTAATGATGTCTAATGGCCGAATTCAGAAACGCCACTTGAGCATTTGATTAGAGATTAAATAGTTAAATGGCCCTCAACTAGTTATCCTATACAAAAACGTCACTAAAACGTCACTTTGATTAAAGATCAAATTGAGTGGCCTTTCTGAATTTAGCCATAAATTCAGTATTTTCGGAAGAAAACTATTATCTATAAATATCGAAGGAACTTTATAAGAGAATTCAAATTGTGTTTATAGGTTTTTATACAAGCTTTCTTTTTAAAATATTACGATTTTACTTAAAATAATGGAAGGCGAACCTTGAAAACATAAGACCGTTCACACCATGACGTCACGTAATGCGGGTAATTTGTTACCAAATATACGGAGCGTACAAATTAAATTGCGATAACTCACAATTGTGACTGTTGATTGTGAAAGCTGTTTTAAAGGATCTGAATAAATATATTGCAAAACAATAAGTTACTTTTTCTAATCTTTTTTACCAACTTAGGTATGTCTATTAAACCTAAATTGAGTTATTCACTTCCTTTTTTTGTGTGTACAGGTTATTATTGAGGCTCTATAAAATGTTACACTTTTAGTTAATTTGGTTGATAATGAAAAAACCATATTATTTAAAAGGTGATTTTTCTTGCTTACTTATAACAACCCTCTTTACCGTCAGGGGTAAAAAATTGGTGTTCTAGATAAACATAACGTGGATGATTTTGAAAAATATAGAAATACCTACTTAACTGAGTCGGAATGATCTTAATGAGGTGACACCTATTATCAAGTTATTAAAGCCGTAATTTATAATTGCTATACGCGGTTACGCACTACGGTCTACGGTTATTAAACTGGTTCCAAATTATTTGTTATTACCAAATACTGGGAATAGTGTTTGGTGGATTCCTGCTGTTCCAAATTGATTATTAACAAATATTCAACCGATATAAATACCTTAATCAACATAGCTAAATCAATATCGAACAATTTACATACTATTTTTATAATTCATAATCATAAACTGTATTTAGACTTAGTGATATTGTGATAAGACATTCTGAATAAATTATGTCGAATAAAAGCTTTCTGAAGACAATTTCGTGACACCTTTCTTAAAAACACAAAAGACTAGACCTAGCCAGTATACTAAGAAAATATTTTCATCTTTAATAAAAGACTGAGCAAGTTGCTATACATATTGCCCAGCCAGACATAAATACGGGTGCCAACAGCGTCGCAATCACAGTAATGTATTGCAATGAAAGCCTCATGAACGCTGTTTATTTGCACATTTAAGTGCTATCTCAATTGCTTTTGTACTGATCATTGTGTTGAATATTGTTCGAATTTGCAATATACACACACCAATTACTAAAAGGAATACCTGCATTAAGCATAACGTCTTGATGCATGTAAGTGGTGTATACTTTAGTCAAATCTAATGCTGTCCAACAAAAGCTAACGTACATGGTGGGCTATCAGTTTTTGCACTTTTAGAAACATGATAGAGGCAAAAATACAAATGCTATTTTATAAGGTATTTATTACAAATGGCGTTTAATTTCCCGTCATCCTTTGTACCTACCGCACAATTAATAGTTAAGAAAAAAAATCTGTGTTGCTATTTGTAAAAAGTTATGGCCCACCTTGTATAATGATTTTTATTGCTTCTCTATAAGTTATTAGCATCATTTATATTGTATTGCACTTTCATGGTCTATTATTACCTTTAGGGTCAAAAGCAAATTGCTGACGTTAGACTTCTAGGCTTCTAATTTCGAGTTAGGGAATTGATGGGATGACATTTTTAACTGGCCCGTTCACAGGCTGTGGTCCGTCAGGCCAATTTGTCTGCGGCCGAGCCAGGTGGAAGCGCCAGGGCAGCCTAATTGTGCTAACTTGATTAACTTCCGATGCTCATGATTGTGCTAATGAACCAGAATAGTGAACAGTTTGG
The DNA here is from genome assembly GCA_947859335.1 of Tortricodes alternella. Classification (NCBI taxonomy): domain Eukaryota; kingdom Metazoa; phylum Arthropoda; class Insecta; order Lepidoptera; family Tortricidae; genus Tortricodes; species Tortricodes alternella. The sequence continues at coordinate 27,026,951 of OX401968.1, read as the reverse complement.
CTCATTTCATAAGGTGTCAAATACACTGCAGAGAATTGGTACGAATGACGAGTACTCCATCGATAAGCGCTCAGCTTTTTAATGATCATGATCATTGAGCGATTGATGATAAGTCTTATCAGATGTTTTGTGATACATTATTTGCAGAAATATGCAACACTCACCAGATTGACATTTAAAAAGATACAGTATTTCTAAAAACTAAAAGTGTATTCATTATAATGTTTCTTTAACACCGCTTTGGCTATACATTCTTGTAAAGTGATACAAATAAATAAATCAGGGGACAATCTTTTACACAAATCGATCTAGTCCCATAATAAGCTCTAAAGGCTTGTGTTATGGGTACTAGACGACGATGTACATACTTATATAGAGAAATAAATACTTAAATACATAGGAAACATCCAAGACTTAGGCACAAATATTCGTGCTTATCGCACAAATATTTGCCCTGACCGGGGATCGAACCCGGGAAGCTAGGTGCGGAGGCAGGGTTACTACCAATTAGGCTAACCGCGTCGTCGTACAAAGAATAGTACATTGTGCATCTAGGGCCGTAAGAAGGGGATAACTAACGAGAGTCTGTTAGAAGCCCGACGCCGATCGGCGAGGGCTTTTATGACTCGAGTTTGTTATCCCCTTACTGCCCGTGATACACACAATGTTTTTCATCACATCTGCGAGGAAATAAAATAAAAATTAGACAAAAAAGTATACATAATAATTTTATTCCTATTTTACGTCGTGAATTACCATCAGGTAGGTTTTCATAAACTGAGCGTACGTTGCGATCAGCGCGGGGCAGCTCCGCCGGCTTGCGGTCGCGCGCGCCGCCGGCTGCGGCTCCCGAGCAGCTCCGCCGACCTGGCGCAACTAACAGCCCGCGGGAGTTCGAAACCATACAAAATCCATAACTCCCTAGGGAGTTATGGATTTTGTATGGTTTATAACTCCCGCTGACGGCGGGGCCCGTAGAGGAGCTAAATCGGCTATAGCTGCTCTATACGCCTGCGTATAATAACACCCTTTCCGAGCAAGTGTGATGAAAAAGCATTTATAAAATTAAAATAGGTACATACCTTTTTCTATATGGACGCTGGCGCATCCACGAGTATATCGGGCTATGCCCGTATGTTAGACGCGTATGTTTGTCGGTGTATAGTGAAAATGTTAGGGCGATTTTTCTAAGTACTTTCAAACCTTAATCGAGAAACTTAACACATTCTGCATAATTTTCCGCGTCATAAAAACAAGAATAGCAATATGTTTCGGCACATCTCATGAACAACGGTGTTCATTAGCCGGGTCATCACCTACCGCATAGCATTGTGGCCTCTTATGTTCCCTCAAAGCACAAAGAGTACAGGAAGGAGTTTTACGAAATTCATCCTAGATGCACGAAAATGATGAGAAGAAATATTATAAGTCGTTGCGTATATTGGAGGCATACAGTTAGTAGCAAGCCAAAAGAAAAACATCTCTTTAAATTTGTGATATTTATTACCCGCGAGGTTTTTCCTTGTCAGCGTGGAATTCATTTATAGCTAACCCCGTGGGAACTGTTTATCTTTCTGGGGTAAAAAAAATCCTATATTATCGCCAGCCCACTTAACTATCGCAAAATAATAAAATAAAATCAAATCTTTGTTCACTTTTACACGGAAGAGGAACAAAAAAACACTTGCACGTTTATTGTATTAATATTGATTAACTTTGATTGCTTTGTTGGTTTTAATTGTCCTTGAAGAGGTTAAAATCAAAAAATGAAAACACGCGACAGCGACAAACACGACATAAATTCATCAAAGCCATTGCTTTGACGAATTTATGTCGTGTTTGTCGCGACGTTTATGTTTTGTATTGTATTATATCATTATTTAATTGGTACTATTAAAAAACTGACATGTATTATTATTATTATTATTATAGTTTGTTACGCTACCAACGACTGGCTGCCCCATGCAGTGCGATTGGTGTAGACCCGGGTGTTCATAATTCTTTGACTCGTGAAGGGAGAGAAATTTTCGTAACCATTTCAAGCTTTAATATTGCGTATCATTATCGTGATTTACATTGCTTACTTTTTCTTTTTTGTACTCATGATATTTCACCGCTTTCAAAAATGAGGTTTATTCAAAATACGTCCTCAAGTCTTATTTATTTTGATTGTAATCGCAAAACTTCGAACGTTTTTAAACTGATTTGAATTATTGTTCCTTAACCAATAAAATATGTTTACAAATTAAACGAATTAAGTCTTATGAACTTACGCGCGCACACATACAGCGTAAGGTTTATTAATTACTAGCTGGTGCCCGCGACTTCGTCTGCGAAGAATAATAATTTAAGTAACCTATGTACTTTTAAACCTTCCCTAGTCCTCCACGAACATTTCAAGACTAAGATAAGATAAATCCGTTCAGCCGTTCTCGAGTTTAAGTGAGACTAACGAACAGCAATTCATTTTTATATATATAGATGTCAAATTAGCTGGCTCGTTTTGCACTTTTTTATACAAAAAGACTGCACAACGATAACAGCTTAAAAGGTTTTTTGTCAACAGCAACGGTAAAAAGAATAGCTTAACCTGCCTTGTCATCGGTTTGTCACGTCCTCACGGCCATACAAAATACGGAAAGGGACTTTAAATTGATTTTAATAACGAATAAAGTTTGTTTCAATGTAATTATCTCCAGAAGTTAACAAAATCGGGTGGTAAAGATCAGTGCCAGTAGCAAATTAAATTAAAAACGGGAAATTATTAAAAAGCTTAACACTATAACGTTCACCTTACCTTGGTATCAAATCACTTGATTGAAAAACGTTTGACAAAATATTATCATTTTACAAGTTTTCATTCCTTGAGTTCAAAAGGTAGATTCGATATTATACAACAATCCTGAAGTGTTAGGCTTTCGCAGGAAATTAATAGATTTCTATTTTTTTTCTTCTATATTATCTAGACGTATAAAACAGTACCGTGACTCACTTATAGACAACGCACAGCCTAAACGGGTGGTCCTAGAGATTTGAAATTTGTAGGAAATATTCCTAGAGTACCCTGCACTTAGGAGGGATTTTTTGAATTGAGGGGTGATAAAGTTTGTATGGAAAATACCGCGGGCGAAGCTGTGGCGTGTCCACTAGTATAATGTATTTGCGAAACGTTCAGTTGCGAATCGAAAGAAACGTATTATATAATTTGGTGAAACATTCCTCGAATCTAAACTTATTTACGGTAACATAGACTTGTAGTCCAGTTGACATCAAAGTCATTGTTCAATCGCCATGAAAAATTGAAAAGTCCGAAAGGTAATACTAGAAAAGTTGGTCCGATGCGGCCAATATTTTTGAGACGTGCTCGCTCGTTTTCTTTTATGGTAGTGCCGTAACGGAAAGTTTCTGTTTATGAAAGCTGAGTTCCGATTGACTGTGAAATTGCTTCACTACTCGGCTCGTTCGAGTATGAAATGTATTTTCACGTGGTGGTGATTTGTACACGTTCACAGTATTAGCAGCAAGGGTGTTAAGTAGGGGCTTTGATTATTGTATCGGTGGCGAAATTCTGTGGGTCCGTCGCATCGCCCCGGTTTATTTGGGTGCTTGTCTTGTAATCATTTGTTTGTATTTCAAAAGCAGCCTAACGGTAGGTTAGGCTGCTCACCATTGTTGAATATTTGTTTCTCCGTTGTATTTCCAAACCCAAGACACACATAGGGTAAAGTCACCAGTGGTCAGCCAGGATCCTGTAGTCAGCCTTTTGCCTCTTTTATTGCCTTGAAATAGCAGTCTATTTGAAATTAATAAATTATATGCCTCTTAATTGATTCCTTGATTCCTTATTAATCATTATATTTATCGATCGGTGCGGGGAAACGGCAGGGGGGAAAGTAAAAAAAGTTTATTCGAGTGCTCTCGGTCGAGAAGGGCAATTTTTCGATGTCTGCCATATTTTTTTTTGTACTTAGTGTTTTCAAATCAGGTAGGAAAGATAAACTTGTGTTAACATTATATGATATATTTGTATATTTCTGTGAATGCATATAGTTGCTTAAACCGAAAATGGTAATAAAATAAGCGTATTTCATTGATTTCTTAATAATTTACGGAGGCTGACTATTGGGAACCACTTTTTTATGTGATTTCCAGTAGTCAGCCACCTGCGGCTGACTTCAGGATATTGGTGGTATCGTTCGAATTTGAAATAAAATCGGTCCGTTAAGATCGTTATTTTTTAAGATTCAAATTTACCCTAACATTCCCTATAATATTTTTAGAAAAACCCAGTAGTCAGCCGCTTTTTAAAGTATTTTTTTGGTATGGTTGACTAATGGGAATTGCAGCTCCAGTACTCAGCCACTTAATAAAGTATGAAAAAAACCTATATAGGGCTTTATTTAGGTACTTATTAGTCTTTTTACTGTTTCATGAATAAAAACGTAATGTTATGTTCAGTAAAGCATGTCACAAAAACCAATACACAAACAAAAGCATCCACCAGAAAAACTATCTTCTGCAAAGGAAGCTATACGAAAGGAATGCGTATTAGAGGAGCATGTAGAACTTTTGGTGGTCTCCGAGGCACATTGCAAGACCGGCATCACCTATGGATTCCTCAAGGCCTACGTAATTTGAGTCTTTATTCAGTTGTAACTAATGCCAACGACCCAAAACCTAGATCGATCCGTCACTATACCGAAAACATCTCGGATGTCAACCTGTACGAGACTAGTGTGGCTCTCAAACAGCTTAAATACAATAAGGTGATGATGGAATCACAGCCGAATTTCTGAAAGCAGTTGGAAAACCGGTCCTTAAAGCCCTTCAGACGTTATTCGTTTCCACATGAGGGGTAAACACTGCACGCATGGAAAAGAAGTGTGGTGTTGCTCTTCTTCAAAACAGGGCAATAATGCCCCGCTAAAGGATTTCCGGAAGTCGGCTTGTTCGGGAGACTGGAAGTTATGAAACCTGCGTGCAAGACGGTTCGTAATTACTCTCAAAAACAGCTTGTAAACATGACTCAAAAGTGAGAAGGGTACTATAGTAAGAACTATAGTGCCCTATAGTAAACTTCCAGTCTCCCGAACAGGCCGGTTTCCGGAAATGCTTCAGCACCGGTAGACCACATACATTCGCTACAGCAGTTTATATAGAAGACCGAAGAGTTTAATCTGCCTCTTTGCTCAGCGTTTGTGGACTACGAGAAAGCCTTCGATACGATTGAGACTGTACTGCAGTCTCTCCAGCGCTACCAAGTCGACAACAGGTACATCGGAGTGTTGAAGTGTTTGTACGAAAACGCCACTATATTAGTCTAACTATAGAACCAGAACTCAAAACCTACTGCAGTGTTGCAGTGGGAAGCCAGACAGCGAGATGTTATCTCTCTAAATCTGTTCACCGCTGCCCTGGAATGCGTTTTCAAGGTTCTGAATGAGCAAGGGCTTGGCATCAACATAATCGGCGAGACCTCGGAGAACCTTAATGCTCGATGACCACAGTAGAACTTCCGAATGAGCTGGCCTTAAAATGAACATGGACAAGACAAATATCATGCCAAATGTCCCTGTACTTGCAAACTCACGTGGAAATTGGAGATTTTACGCTCAAAGAAGTTGACGATTATATGTACCTGGGGACATAGGTACTGTCCAATAAGGGTCGTCCATCTTCGAGAAAGAGGTCTATCGTGGAATCCGGCTTGCAACGTTCGGGAAGCTGTACCATATCTTCTGGACCAATATGCCGCAGTGTCTCAAGATGAAAAACGAGTCTGAACCTTGTAACTATAAGATAATATTATTCAACTAAAAGCATGTCTATTGTAATTTTAACGATTATTAATTGTCTATTAATTATTCATTAAATATTGTTGATTTTTACTCAAATTTTAACAAATAATTTAGAGGCCGAGTACTGGGCTTAAAGTGGCTGACTATTAGATTTTGGAGGCTGACTACTAGAGAAATGTGTATGTTTTGGTTTAAACTTTTTTTTCTATTTTATAGAAAGATTCTATATGTTTGTCTTAAATTGTAATGAAACTAGAATAAATTATTGATCGAAGAGTAAAAAAAGTTTATTTTTTAGTCAAATCCTGAATAAATAACAGTGGTTTCAAATCTCAAACGTCGTTAAAAGGCTGACTACTGGTGCCTTTACCCTATGTTATTTTTTATGAACATTGTTCTGCTTGAAGTACACTTAGAACATAGATCTGCAAATTCTCCCCACTCATTAGAATTATATCAGAATAGAACTAGTTAAAGACGTTATTTAAAATAATAGTTCTTGAAGATTCTCTAGTAATATTTAAATCTAAGCTGGCGCCTCATTCGGGAACGCTAAGTGATTCTGTAGCGACTCGTAAGCCAGATTTCTCATTCCACTCTTCCGCACGACGCGAAATGCGTAAGAGCGAGATGAGAGATCTGGCTTACGAGTCGCTACAGAATCACTTAGCGTTCCCGAATGAGGCGCCTGTAACATTTAGCTCATTGGGTTTATATTGATTTATTACTTTTTATAAATACCTCAATTTACACTAAACTAATCAGTTACTTAGTTAATAGTGCCACTTCAAAATGCAAGAAGAAATATGTTTCTATGTGTTAAGACTGTTGTTTACCCTAATAAATAAATAAATATTTACTGAATCTATACTATTTGTTTTCGGTTGGAAAATTACGATTTATTTAGAAAAAGTTTTATATTACCGTGTATTCAGGACACAGACTCTTTTAAAGTTAACATTGAAACATTACATGCAGCGCGGGGGATAAATTGCAGATATGTCTGCAGTAAGTTTATTTAAATACACATTGAGTTCAGGAGTGGTCTGTACTTATTCAATTTACGTATTTTGTTTACTACTATTGTAATCATGTTTATATACCTTTAGAAGAAATAAATAATTGGATCAAGCTTAACCAATGTACTAAAGCGTTATTTTTATTTCTAATCATAAATCATTATGTTGAGCGCACGCGGACGAAATAAATGGTGATAATAAGATAAAGAGCAACTTTTTATGACAGCATTTAACCCATAACTTTATGTTGTAATAAACCTTCAATTTGGTTAAGGTGTGATGGTTATTTAATAAAATTAAGCACAACTCAGGAAAAAGAATTAACCTTAAACGGTATCTTCAAATATGGCGGAATGGTTTTACTAGCAGTGGAATCTACTCAAGGTGGTTTAATATAATTTTTCTACAGCAACAAAATCACAGACTATTAAAATTCATATTTTTTATAATTTATTTCTATTGTTTGTGGTTGTCAGGATCTTTAACTAGATAATAGCTTCAATATGGATGCTCTGAGTAATGAAATTAAATACAAATTTTAAATTTAGTTAACAAAATTAAAGAAAAATTAAAAGTGACAAAATTACATTAATAATTTAATAAACAAGTAAATTAAATCAAACAGTTATACGTTTTACACCTTTGTATGAATTCATTGCTTTACATGAGTGTTGTACAGAATTCTTAACATGATATAAAGCTCGGTCATAATCCTCCAGAGCAATGCATAATATAACATAACTTAATAATTAGCTTCATGATATCAAATTTAATTTGAAATATTACTTCTCCATTATTAACTTCTAAAAGCCAAAATCTTTCAAAATAATATAAAACACAATATCTACATAATTATTATAATACGGGCAACAGCATTTATAAATAATATACAATATCTAAAAAAAAGCAGCGTAAAGAAGTATATATTTATCATCCCATCATATCGTTCGCAGTATATAGATGCATAATAATTAATTCCTCATGAGTAAACTTTTTGCTCATCATCTTTCAGTCTCATTATTGCAGAGGCCAAGAAAAAAACAACTGCAGCGGCCCTAACATGCATGCCACAAAGATAAATTAAACCCGTTTATCTCTATGGCTATCTCTTTCACTAGTGTGAGAGAGACGTCTTATCTCTAAGTGCACTTAGAGATAAGACGGTCTATCTTATCTTTGTGTCTTATCTTAGGGCCGCAAGAGGAATATTAGATAGAAAGTTTTTTTTTAATCAAAAATGGGTTTGCGTTTGATCTGTCTCACCTGATGTTAAATGACGACGAGGTCGAAGATGGTACACGCTTACCCAGAAAATGCCTTTTCACTTTAGCCTTGGAAACACCAAGGTTATACGATTCCGGGAATACAGACGCAGGGAGAGCGTTCCACTCCTTGCCTGTACGAATAATGAATGACGAAGCAAACCGCTTCGTGCGCACCATGGAAATTGAACCACATGTGGATGGAGGCCCTCCCGGCGTCGGGAAGACCGGTGGAAGAAAGTGGAGGGTGGGATGAGTTTTATTAATTTTCTGTTTTTCATATAAATGAAAAGCCGGTCTATAAATTGGTGTGTAGTTTTCCACCGTCTCCAACCATTTAATCATTATCGTTCTTACAGTTTCTTAATGACTAAAAAGGCTGATTTACATTAACCCAGTATTTCAATCCAGTCTAACATCCAGTATCTAGTGCTGGACTTGAAAAGAGTATAACCTAAACAGTGTTATGGCTGAAACAGCGTCACTGGATTCCATCGCTGGATGTAGATACTGAATCAATGTAAATCTCTCTCGGGCACGTTGCAGAAAAGTAAAGAGTGTGGAACAACTTTCCAACAGTTTTATGGGACAATTTCATAATGACACTTAACAAAGTTTAAACTGCAACTTTTTTATCAAAAACTTTGTCGTTATCGTTGGCTCTCATCTTAAAACTTAACTCTGATCGCAGTGGTAGTTGATGCAGTAAGAATTGTGCCAACCATGTTCTAGATCAATTAAAATTGAAATTACCACAGTCCAAATATCCTTAAGACTTAGCTCAATAGAACTGGGAAGCAAAATCACCCTTTTCATAGAAAAGGCGATAACAATTTCCACCCCTTAAATGTTAAAAATCGGTTAGATTTAGACCAATTTTTGATAGTTTGTCAGTCAGAACAAAATCTAGGTCTATATGTTTTTGAATTTTAATTACAGATCAAGTAAGTCTAATAATGCCGAAATTACTTGCGTATGAGAATACTGAAACCTCAACAAAACTTAATTTAAAGATTATAGTGAAAAAACGTATCAAAACGTATTGACCTAGATTTTGTTCTAACTGACAACCTATCCAAAATTGGTGAACATCGGTTAACATTTAAGGGGTAGAAATCGTTATCGCCCTTTGTGTGAAAAGCCGAAGGTTCACACTCTTTTTAACGTTTACTAGAAAGTACAAAGAAAGTTGCCAAACTTGCACGCGGGATTTTTAGTGCCCTGTGATTGGTGGGTTTAAGGATATACGCGTCCTTCGGTTGCCTGTAGCCCTACCGTTTATTGTTTTTTTTTGTAATGCTGGCAGCGGGAGTCGCCTGTCTTTGCGGAGTCTATTGAATATAAGATTTGTGTTGTAAGCATAAAAACATTTAATTCAAATGCGTTAGAATAGTCAAGATGATATACATTTTCATCATTGAAGGTTCATTGGCAATTTTTTGTACACTTAGTCAAGAATCAGGTTTGTTCAGTGAGTTTTTATTTTATGCATGCAGTTAGTAATAACTTCATGCATGCGTGTTTTGTGCGTCACAGTTTTTTACAATATAGTTGTTTAAAAAACCTTTTAAGGTCACACGACAGTTATGATACTGTTGTATCTTTACTGAGGACTGCAGTAGCGAGCAGCTAGGCTGTTAAGTGTAAAGTTTATGTGAATGAATTGTTTTGGAGTGCTCCCTCAAGGCTCCCCACATTTATCCTTTTGTTAGCCTGCTACTTGCTCATTACATGAATGGATTTATAAGCATTGCTTTCACGCTGTAACGAGACGCTATCGTGACTCGTACAAAACTCTTTGAATACTGAAAACTTCTTCTTCTTCCTTTAATTTCTTTTCTTTTCCAAATTCAAAAATTAGATCAATAGATCGATTGGGACAATTGATCATCGCTACATAAGAGATCTTGGCCTAGAAAGGTCCTACTTTGATAAGGAAATAAAGCATTCTTTTAGTACATATTGTAAAGTACCTAACTAGAACCATAATTATACTTAAAAAGTGCAGTTCTATTTATAAAAGAACCCAATCATAATTACGTACCTGTTATCCTGTTACGAACAAAAGGAGTTACCAGTGAGGCACTTGCCTCATATTTATATCAATAAATTCACCAATACCGCATCCAGTTGTTTATCTCCTACCATCTACCATCTCCTGTACCCTGTCTCTACGCTCCAACGCTTATTCTGTAGATGAATTACTTAAATTTCATTAAAGTAACAAAATGAACAATGTTAATTTAAATAATATTAACTATTTAAGAAGAATACGCTTGTGATAAGATACTAGCAAACTTTAAGAAAATCTCGTGGTGGTCGAGTTTTAGTAAATTACATAGTTATTTTATACTAGATTCCAGCATCACGTAGTACGAAAATGTTGACTTCAATATCTGAGAAAAAAAAAACTTTTTAGTTAAATATGTGACCACTGAAATTTCCCATCTAATGAATTAAAATGATTGAACCAATTTTTTTAAGTTATCTGGCAATTGATATTAGACTTACAGAAGCTAGAGGACGCACTCCAGCCCTCAGTCCACCTGAAGCCTTAAATACTAGTGCCGTTTGCATTCTTGAAAGGACTGGTATTAGTAACTTTTGATTCAATGTCGACATCTTCTCCCATGGCACTTTGTATAACTCCATCGCTAGGTCATCAGTCTACAATTTGAAAGATATAAAGAAAAAAAAAAGATTCTGGGAAATTTTCTCTATACCAGATGCTTTAGAACGAGTATAATCAGCACAGACAGGCCTCCAGGATAAGAGGAATGCGCATCCCAACGCGAGCCTAGTCAGGATTAAAATTATTCATCTCACCCTCGGAAATTAAATTCACTAGTTATTGATGACTATTATTTGAACGTGCAGAGTAGCTGACTTGTTTAATTTAGTAATGTATAGTTGAGAGTGCCTACCTACTTGTAGAGACAAAGTTTTACCTTCATTCGTATTTTTTCTAAAGCAAGTGACAATAAAATCAGCCCGCCCATGTGAAACTGCATCATGATGACATATGTCAAGCGATTTGCTGTGTCCTTAAAAACATAACAATGGTTATTAAAATATAGCTTTTGGTGGTTAAATTTGTAAGCAGTAAATTCTAAATGACCAATGTATCTATCGTTATTAAGCAACACCTGACGCTCTTGTTTAATTTTCGAGTTGTTTTTATTCAACTTATTAAAAAATCACAGCATATAACAAAAGAAAACACAACCCACTTTGCAGAATCTGACTAGAAAATATATGATAAAAACACTCAGAAGGCCTGGATATATAGTATTCTTTGGACATTGACGTATTTCACATATGTCAAGCTTCACCTTTCCCTTTTCATCGGATCAATTCTGAAGTTTATGAATACAGAAATACTAGCTAGCGGCTTTGCCCACGCATCTTTCCCTCACAAATCCCTATTTCACCCCCTTAGGAGCTCCATAGAGAATGTAGACCCTATGAGGAATCTATTTGTCAATTTTCAAGTTTGTAGTTTTTATACTTCCTGAGACTTCATTATTAGTCAGCGAGTGAGTGGCATTTCGATTAGTATATAAAGCGATGTTAATATTGGAAACTATTTGAGTGTGTCGCACGTCGACAACGTCTAACTTTAACAATAAGGCAACCACGTGCTTGTTTACGTATAATGAATGATTGTTTGGAACTTACCTCATTAAAACGGAGTATGCAGCTAAGTTAACAATCCAGAATAGTTATAATAACAAACCTTGATATCACATCAAGATGAATGAAGAAGTTAAGACAAACGTGTTTGTTACAATACCTAAGGATATTGACATCACTTTTCACGACATGCAACTTTGTTTTACAATAGTTTGCGTTTATTAAATAATTAGGAATGTGACTCAAAAATAATTTTAAAAATGAAGAAAGTATTTCCAATTAAAATAACATTGTAGTAACACAGTAGGTACAAGGGGCTCAGTCTTTATATCGGATTTAATTTATGAGAATTATTAAGAATATTTAATACTTAAGAATAGATAAAATGGATAATATTCTCAAGCCTAATGGAACTGATGATGAATGAATGAGGAAAATAGTTGAAATGAACACATACCCCAACCATAATTTGGTACAGCAGCAAACTATCAACGATAAGATTATGAGCGTAGTTGGCTCCCACGTTTATACCAAACGCAGCTTGCATATCTTTAAAAGTGCTGCAACATAATGAGATAAATAGTTTCTTAGAAGTTTCGCAGATAAAAGAAAACAAGCAAAGAAAAAAGCAATATTTACAATAAACTTGAGCCAGTGCTTAGAAAATTGTAGTGAAACACCACAATTTTCTAAGCTCCACCAAACCGATAATGGGGCCAATTCGAAAGTATTTTCGCTAAATTTAGAAGTCGCTAAATTTGAAATAAGAAACGTTCGACTCGATTTTGAACCTTGGAGCTATACAAAATCGAGTTTGACGTTTCTTATTTTAAATTTAGGCAATCTTAAATTTAGCGAAAACCGTTTCGAATTGGACCCAATAACTCATTTACCTGAGAATAAACGAATGGTACTTAATCACGCTAACAATCTTCTCCTTAGCTTCCACGTCATTCAGATCACCAGTAAAGAATGTTTCAATCTTGTGCTTCAATATATCAATGTGGCTCAAGAAATGAAAAATGAAAATGAAATTAATTGAGTCGTATATTGCTAACAAAAGGGCGCCAGTGCCAACAAGGTACACGTTAAGAGCATGAGTAATGATCCATGTTTGGTAATCGTAGCCGTAGTCTAAAGGCATCCACATATAAAGGCATGTTTCCATGCGTATAGTCCTGTTTCGAATTAATTCTTTGTTTTTAATATTGTTGATGATAGGCACGAAAATCCAGAGTAGCCAGTCCAACATAATAAAGATGACAAGGCACGATGTGATCCAACGTGTGTAGCGTTCGACTTTGATCCGTTGCTGTGGAAATGCAAAATCAAATTTAATTTTTGTTGATTTCAGTTAAGCTTAACCGTAGGCGAGAGTAGCAAATCAAGTATTTCATGTCTTTATAGGAGTTTTGCAGACTGCCATTTTATAATGTACCTACTTGGGTAGGTATACGTTATAAAGTTTTAGTAAAATTGTTTTCAGATACTGCAAAAGATTCGACATAATATTATAATTTAATTATTACGATTATTATTCATTCGTCATTCTTTAACAAAAAATAAACCGATAATGTGTACCTTGTAGGTTCTACTAGGTGGGTAGGTAGGCTAAATAGAATCAAACATGTCCTTAAACGTAACTTGATAACTAAATTGTGATTATCGCTAACGGAAATGTTCCTTAAAGATTTGAAACCTTTAACATTTGGTACGTTTTATAATTGAACCGAATAATTAATGAATTTATCGGTTTCTTAACATGTCCTTTCAATTTATCAATGAGATGTTACTGAACCGTTTCTCAGTCTGCCTGTATAATGAAATTTTATTGGATCTTTTCAAGATTTTGCAGGCAATATGTCTTGCTTATCGTTCAGGCAGCTGTCATTACACGACATTGCACTCGCGTTTATAATGTAAATAGTACTAGTAGTAAATTTCGTTAAAGAGTTTACCATTAGGATAAATTTATTTCATTATAGTACTTAAAATTGCCGTGAGACGGATTTTTTTTGGTCCTATATAAATTACGTGATTATTAGATTTTTTTTCCCAGCTTAACAAACGCACTTGGAAATTAACTACGTTATCCTACGTTGAAGTGATTACATGAATTTTTAAGCCATAAGGTATCTTATTAAAAATTCTATGCGTTTCCAAAATCCAAGTGTTTTCGAAAACAGTAATGGAATAAGTAATAAATAGAATAACCTGAAGAAATGGCTTATGGCCGAATTCAGAACGCCACTTAAGTATTTGACGAAGTGCCGTCGGGGCCTAAAGTTAAAGGCGGGTGCAGCTCCACCTGCCGCCCGCACGCCTCGCCTATCATGCCTACATTATAGTGCTGTCACAACACTGCAATGTGGGCATGATAGGTGAGGCGTGCGGGTGGCGGGGGGAGCTGCACCCGCTTTAACTTCAGGCCCCGACGGCACTCCACTCACGCGCGAACTGTAGGTAGCTTTGCTGCTCATTCACTCATAAAGTGAAGAAATTCACATCTGTTCTGATACAAGGCAATTTTTTGCTTTCACTACAGCTCTAAACCACGCCAAAAACTTATAAAACCCATAGAGTCATGGCTTTTTAAATTAAAAACAGGTGGATGTACCAATTTAATGAAATCGTCATCTTCTCGCCAGAAGTTATTAATATGAATTTTATCCATTAATTCTCTCATAATGTCTTTATACGAAGGTATTAGACAAATGAACAACTTCACCTGCAAACAAAGCATTGTGTTACAGAAACCGGTGTATTAATTAGTTCTGTAAGTTAACGTCAGAATAAGTTTTTGCATCTGATAATGTACTAGAAGCTGCGAAATCCAATATATTTATAAATATAAATATATAGGATTTCGAATCCTTAAAACGGGTAGACCAATGATGTTATTATGGCTTGAGTTCTTTAACTGCATTATAACTGCTGTTAGTTTTAATTTTACAAATTATACACAGAATAATAAATAAAAGATTATACTTACAACAACCATGGCGGTCGCCGGAATGAGTGAAAACATAGTGCCTAGAGTTCTAAAACTGAGCTCGTCAAAATTGCTATACATGTATATTAGTTGAAGCAATAAACAGACTGGTGCTAAGATTATGAACAAGTCACTGTGCAAAATGAGAAGTTTGTGAACAGGAGGGAAGCCCCACCAGGTGCTCTTTCCTATTCGAAACACAGTCATCATTAAAGCCAGTTTTTGGTAGAATATCTGCTCCCGAGGTGGCTGTCTGAAAACATATCACGTTAGTATGTTTAGAATTACTCAAAACAAATAATACATAAGTCATTGGCCATCATCTTATAAGGCCATTGGTTAAGCCTCAGCATAATTTTCGGGCGCCACGACTTCTCTCGTGCACAATCTTCTTTTTTGCTTCGGTGCAGTCACTTAATAGTAGTTTATGCACCGGTTGCATAATGATAGGCCTTAAAACACTGGTACGGTTTTCATAATAAGATCGCACGTGTGTTTTAAGGCGAAATTATGCAGAGTTGCATACATAACTTTATCTACACACATATTATAAATCCTCCATAATGGGTTCAGAAACAATATTTTCTGGCAACAAGTTATTTGTTGCAATTGTGGCTGCATATTTCCGATATCCGGCGCATTTTCACATCACACACACTCCGAGAAGACTACTATTCATATTTTCAACTAAAATGTAAATTACAAACAACTTTTTCTATTCAATTCAACAAAAATTCTACTTTCGTTCAGCAAAACACCAACATAATGGCGGCAATTCGATCCTCCGTCAAGACCATTTTTTTTTAAATCATAGACAAACGAATGAAGTCTCTATTCTCATGTCACTCGAGATCAAATGTTGTGCAGTTTATATTAAAAAAAACATACTGAATTGACGTTTCGTATCAATAACTGTTTTAATATCTATGGATACTAGAATAGAGACCCAATTGAGTTTTGACAGCTGTTCCAAATTTAATCTCATTTCTATACTAAAATCGATACGGGAATAACATTGCAGCACTCGTTTTACCTAATTGGTTGTCAAAATGGTGGTTATTTCCTACGGTTTTTGATTACACTATGGAGGTTTTATGATATGGGTGTAGATAAAAGAGTTTACCGAAAACGTAGCTTAAGTCAGCAATATTGGCTCATGACTATATTATATAAGCATTGGCTTATACATATAGCCACAAACGTAGATGTCGGTATTGGGCAGCGCGACAGATTTACCACGTTCGAAACTGATGAAACTTCCGTCCAGCCAGGGTCGTTATTATGACGGCGAAGTATGTCTGACTGAGATGATCTAATCTAGTGACTAATTGTTGTTATCTTTAATTGTACATTTTGTCATAACTTACAAATAATATTTATATTTCGAATGTTTCTCGTCTTTCATGTTGACTGCTGCAAGCGTTGCCTAAGAAATGATTTTGATACCATAGCACCTAGATTTATACGTGCGCCACGCGCTTACTGTGCTCTGTTTCCATTGTCAAAATACATACAATACCAATATTTTATTATTGGACAGACTAATGTGCCGTGCCGTGTTAGATGGGCAATATTGCTACCTGAGGGGGTTACCATGATCTTTAAATGCGATTATCATTAGATCCTAAACCGAACTGAGTCGCTTTTGTATACAATGCAATGTCGTGGTATGAAATAGCGACGCAGTTCAGTTTAGAGCCTAAAGATAATCGCATTAAGAGATCGTGGATCACGCTGGGAAGATTCATAATTTTGGAGGCAAGGTTTCAATATGGTCGGCAACATTATCAGATTAATAAAATTATCTCGGGATATTACCATTTTGGGAAATATTGCCGGGGATGGCGCATCATTAAGAAAGACATAAATATCAGTTTGCAAATAAATACTTAGTGACATCACTTGGCAGTGAATCTAAAATAACTTTAGGACGAGAAGTGTTGGCGATACGCAACATTCTGTTGTTTTGTTTTGAAACAACATGCTTGAAGTATCTCTTTTGGAAACGCTAGGAACCAATGATGGTGCCGATAATAATCAGCTAAACAAAATCTTTGCCATACCAACCTGCCTTCTGATACAATTCTTTTTTCACTTTTAGGTTTATTCAATTCGTTTCTTATAATATAAAGGATGCGGGACATCAGAGATTTAAACCGGTAAAGTAAATACTAGCAAATAATAATGCAAAACTCTGTAGATAAAAATGGGGAAATGGACACTTATCCTAAAACTACTTATGAATTCCCCTTCATTACAAAATCTAAATTCGTGCTCTGATTGGTTGTTTACCTACTGTGTGATTTTAGTAAATTGAAGGATAGACCTGCTGACTGATTAGCCCTATTGTCTATACCGTCTTATGTTTCACTAGTCTTTTATTATCTAATTCCGCTGATTATTGTAAAATTGTATTGAACGGCAAAGTGTAAATAGTAATTTTTTCTACAATAAAAGTTGTATGTTAAGCTTGCTTAACGTGAAGAAGATAGCTTTTTTTATATTGTGATAATACGGCATTTTGTAACATTTTTGCAATTAATTTAGCATTATATATCAAAAATAAAAAAAGTAGTACTGATAGAACGTGAAAATAATTAAAATATTGGTAAACACGTAGCAATTTACGTCGATTCATAATATTCCTCGATCCGCGTGTAAAGTTACAAATTTCATACCTAGATTTGGTATTTCATCGAGTTGAGTTATCGCTTTTGCTCTGTGCCGCTAATGTGCTACATCCATCATCCGTAACTCGGTAATATTGGATTTTTTCAACAACGATTTTTGCGTTATTTAATGTTATTGCGAATATATCAAGTGTGTCTTTAGTAACGATGACCCAAACCTTACCGGGATAGAAGAAAACATGGTTTATTCACTATTGCTTCTTAAGTTGTAAATTCTCCAAAGTCGAAGATATTGATAACCATTTAAAAATCAGTTCACGAGTTAGTAAAACGTTTCATAAGACTAATTAATTCTGCTGGAAAATTGTTTTGGGAGTAATGATAATTTTCAGTTTTCTAAATTCTCGCGTTGCTAAACATGGGCTAATTGGTACAAGAAGAATGAAAGTCCGCGTTTTATAATCTAAAGTTGTCATCTACAATCAAACACTTTATTGATGAGAGAACTTTAAAGTCCAGAAATTTTGTATCATGTAGAAAATGATTAGTGTGCCAGGCGATGTTACTAAATCCCAAAAAAAGAAGCGAAAAACATAAAAAGTCGGCTGCTAGCCTGCATCTAGAAAAGCTTTTTATATAAAAAGTTATATTTTTTAATTATTCACACTATCTTTGTGAGCTAACGTTTGTTAACTAAAAAATATTTTATGTTGCCACCAGAAATACGACTGAAACTAACAAAATACAATTTAATAATAAAGAAACGCAACGATTTCACTCACGATTTTTGTCAAGAACGGTCTCATGTCACTCGTATGTATCCCCTTCAGAGGATTGCAACCACGTCGCGCTAAAATACTATTTATCATTATGTATTTTTCTATGTATTTCAAACTTACCTCAATAATAACTACTTAAAGTTCACGTCATCACGTCCACCTAACGCTTTTTCCCTCCTCTCTGGACTGTGCAAACTTTGCCTATGAAGAAATGTCGACTCAATTTATACCAGTAGCAGGCCGACTTGACTTACTCAAAGCAATTATTCAAAGTACTTTTTTACAAAGAGAGTGCCAAATAAGTATTTAATTATTTTGTAACCTATGTCGAAACTGGATGGCTGTTATTATGGCTTTGTATGTATTTTGACACTAATTAAATGCTACTTTGAAATTAATTTCACTTATTTATCTATTCTATGCCAGCCGAGGTGAGCCAATTACGCTGAGATTATGCTTACAAATACTTGAAACTATCAATACAACATCATTAGGTTCTTTAAGCTTGTTATAACTACATTATCTCAAAAGATTTTGGAATTTTGACCTACTGTTATTTATTTCCGAAAACTATTTGGTTCGACATAGCTTTCCTTCTTAGGCAGGAGGCTAGGTGAAAATTATCCCTCAGACAAGCAGTGACAGCTTAATTACGAATGATAACAGTGGTGGGCTGGGCAGACCCATTTCTATGCTAATTCGAGCCCCTACGTGTCCAATATTACTTAACGAAGCACCTGACCGAAAAGGCGAAATGAGTTTTTGCAGGATCGTCACTTGGCGGGTTATGCATCGTATTTGGTGATCTTGAGGATAAAATAAATTGATTATTAAATATACGTATTTAAATAACACATTCCCTGTAAAATGGGAGGGCTAGAAATTAACAAATTATTACTAATATCTACCAAGCGACTTATTTCGGACAGAGCTTGCAAGCTGTTTCCTAAAATCAAACAAAACAAAGCAATCACATGTCTATAATTTACATAGCTGTGATTATTTTTAAATAAATCTCGGTTGTTGTAGTCGTAAAATTTTGGACAAGCCGAATGGTACTTTGCTGTAGCTTCGTGTTTTCCGTGTTTAATTACTGTCATGGAATTCTTGTTGCCCCTAAGAATTAAGAACTTAAGTGGCAGTGGACTCCCCGCATTTCTCGTAGAACAGATGGCTGATAGGGCCGAATAGGTCTCGAATGGTGACCGTGTACCGGGAGAATAGCATGGGCAGACCACCCGTATGGTAGATCGACGATTTGGGGGAGGCTTATGTGAGCACTGGACATCTTTCGGCTGAAACGACCACGATAATGATGATAAAAGAAAAAGCGATATGATATAGGTACGATATTGCTTAGCCAGTGTCGAATAAACGCCTTGTAATTCTTACGAATTTTCTGCGACGGATGCCAATTCCTTTGAAGATTCTCTTATCGAAGAAGAAACGCTGATATTTTTTTTTGATGGATCTCTTTGTTAACCGACAAGTTGGGTGATTCTCACGGCGTTTGTACCGTGTTGCCTCATTTATAACCGACTTAAAAAATCCGAAGGAGGAGGTTCTCAATTCGACGCGTATATTTTTTTTTATATTTGTGTTCACCGATTACCCGGAGATGGCTGGACCGATTTAGATGATTCTTTTTTAAGTCAATAGGGTATTTTTCCAAATTGGCGCCGTTGTTATCAAAGTCGAGGTCTGATGAGAGGATCTATGAGGAATCGAAGGAACTCCTTAGATATTATTGGCACGTCGCATATAGACATTTTGATATTTTCTGTATCAAATCAAGCATTTGCGTTTCAAATACTTTATTTGGTGGAGTGCTATTGTTGCTTGATGTAGAATGTGTGTCGTTCAATTACATATGATAACCACTAAAAAGATAAAAATAATAATAATTAAACAAAAAAAAACGACTAAAACCCTTCAGAAAAGCAAGAAGTAATGATTGGCTTTCGTAGGTCAATTTACCTAGAAACGACAGATATAATTATTTGTAATAAATTAAATATGTCGAAGTCGGTGGCAAGTTAATTTGGTAATACATCCCTCATACTGAGTTCATTTACTTGACAGCGACTTCTATATATTTAATTTATCACTTTATCAATAATATATTATTATTATCTTTCGTTCCTACGTAAATTGACTTACGAAAGTATATCATTATTTCTTACATTTTAGAGAGGTTTTGAAGTCAGTTTTTTTATTTTTTTCTTTATTTTACTACACATAGCGGACTATATACGATTTAAATTTCAACTTTGTATCTTCAAAAAGTGTCCGTGTAAAATGGCTGTGACATACGAACAGACAGGCAGACGGACTTGACGAATCTATAGCCCTATGAGAGCTATAAGGGCCGTTTTTGCCACATGGCTACAGAATCTTAAAAGATAATGTCTTAATATAAATCTATAGTCAATCTAAACTATATACTCCGTAAGCACGTCCTGACAACACTCCGATAACTTACCAAAATTCTACCTCTTACCTATACCATCTTGCCATCCACTAAATAAATTCATGTTACGTGTCAAGGGGTAGTGAAAGTGCTTCGAGCAAACATTGACTTAATGAATGTTAGGAGCAAATACGCGCTGAATATGTTTATACGGGGATGAGGTTATTTCTTCGAGTGTCGATGCTGCCGTGTATGGAATAGCGGAGGGTGGAGCGCAGTTGAGTGAGCTTTGGTGAGTGTTGCTCTATAATTATTACAGGTTACTTTTTATAAGATCCGGTACCGACCAATTGAAAAAGACTAAACTATTGTTGAAAATCGATATCCTTCCCGTTTTATCCATTATATGAAAAATTGGTTCAACACTATTTTCCTTAGAACCGTTAACTTTCCAGGATTGTGTCAAACCAACTTTTATCTTAACCATAAGAACGCACATTATCTACTCATCATGTATGTATCTACACGTCATGAATATCTCATTTGTAAATAGATATTCATGACTTTTTGACAATCGTTGCATTTAGATGACTCGATTTAAACTGCCTTCTGTGCTGGAGGCCGCTGGTTAGAGTCCCACTATGGGTAAACATTGTGCGATGAGCTTTAATTGGGTGTTTAATATATAAATGTATCTATGTATTTATCTATATAGGTATTGGTATCATTGTACCCATAGTACAGGAAATCCAAGTCAGGGACTAGATAAGTGTCTCAGTGTCTAATTATATTGTATTTACAAAACGGCCCATTACAATATTGCTCAGACAATCACACTAATATTATTATGAATGTGTTTGCGAGTGTGTGCATTGTGTGTGTGTGTGTGTGTGTGTATGTGAGTTATTATGTTTGTTACTTGTTGATGAAATTTGGAACGGAGATATAGATAATACCCTCGATTTAACACTTTTTATCCCAATCCCACGTGAACAAAGTAACGGCCACAGCTAGTATTGAACAAATATATGACCTGTTTATATTTCTCAAAGGCTGCATATTTTTTACTATTAAAAACATTATGAACATGCAGCAATTCCCCCAGTTTGTGTTGTATTCCAATAATTTAATTTTTTTCCCTATTTTTCTTCTCTTTAAGTACAATACGTACGCATACAAAGTAAAGGAACGTGCATATACAAAAGCCAGCCAGCGCTAAGAGTACAAAGCTGGTGTTTTTCAAGAGCTAGTGGCATAACACGGGTGCCTTTAATGGAAAATGCCTGTTTATGAATATTTTCATTCCCTGGATTTAGAAACTAGGCAATGCCTTGTTTACGCTACTGCGATTTTCAACTATTGCGATAAAATAAAACGAGGAATACGTGACAAGAATATATTGTGCGAATTTACAAATGTTAGAAACTATACAGTCCTAAAGAACTGAGGAGGATTTAAACAAAGGTAAAATATACACCTGAGTAAGTTCTAGAAAACCAAAGATCTCAAAAGAAGGATATGCCTATCAATACAATCTCGTGTAACAAATCTCATAGAAGGTTGTCAAACGCCAGCGCCATGGCTTACCCACGCACCCTATTGCTGATGTCTTAGTTTTTACAACATACATACAAGAGTCTAATATTGCTTGATTCACATGCTATCATATCATTGTCGGCGGTGGGGTCGGTGGTGCTGCGGTCCCACACCGCACGATGCGGGAGGGCATTTTTTCAATAATAACAGTGTCACTTAAATGCCTGTCAAGGATGGTGGTTGACATGCAACTGAACGTGCCATGGTGTCATATTCGCGTTCTGACACCTCAAAAGTAAGCATCGCGAGAGTTGTTTTGAGCAGTTCCTTACTATATATTTCAATGTAGAAAACTGTTGTATTTAAAAAGAAATCAGAATAAATAACGCTTTTTGTGAAAGTTATCCAGTTGTCATTGTTAATATCACTAAATTTAACTTGGGTCTGGCAGAATAGCTGTTCAATACATTACTAAATGAAGCTTCTTAAATTTCTGGTCAGGCTTCTCTCATTTTGCCTGAATCCTTTGCCGTACGTACGTGTTGTTTGTGCTGAAATGCTACTCTAATACTTGCACTTTGTCGCAAGAAACCTCCATTGACGACCATTTTGAGACTCTCCCCAAGATTGCGTCGTAAATTCTAACAATGTTTTTCTTTACAAAGTTGAAACTAGGGCATAGAGAAAAGACGATTTTCTGCGGAAACGTTACAGAATCATCATGGCTTTCTCGGAAATAAAGTTTTCAAAGTGGTCTAAATTATGTATATGTTTGTGTGTAAATATATAATGAGAAAAATGCTTTTACCTGAATTAACACGTTTTTATATCTTCCGATTAAATTGAGGTCCTACTGCTCTAAACTTGGGTAAAAACAGGATAATACTCTTAATTAAAATAAAAAAAATGTCGAAGCTAGCACAGTCGTAGGTACAGTGATGCAATTTAACACGTATATCTACTTTTAAAGATATGTTATAGTTAAATATTTAGAAACAAAGGCAGTTGAAAGCGGTTAAAGGTTAAAATTAAATTAGTGTTAAAATATTTTTTTATAAAATCCGAGTACGGTCGTAGGCACAAATACCGCGCGTGACCGTGCTGCGCGCGTGACTTGCGCTGCAGTCACTACTGCCAAAACAGTAGCTTCATATAATTAATACTCGTGAAAGATAATATATAAAACCAGTATTTTTTTGAAATACAGAAAAAGCAACTACTCAATACTCAATACTCAATCTTTATTGCGTTCCATAATGTTATTAATTAGATGGTAGATACATAAATTTACTTACAAGTTAAACAGATTATTATGGACCCTGTAGGGCATAGCAACTATAAAACTAGTGTGAGGGCTTATTTATTCTTAATTTTTACAATACTACAGACATACACATACATAGCATCACGCCCAAAATCCCTAATGGGGAGGGCAGAGCCACAAGACTACTTGTGGCCACGTTCGATTAATTAGTCCTAAGATGGTATGAGGAACCGTATGGTGACAGGTGATCAGCCCATCGCCCATACAGATAGTCCACCATGTTGGAGAGGACCCGTCCCTTAGTCGAATTTTACGACATGCCAGGATGATAAGCATCTGCACGCATTCTATGCTATTTCTTCACTCCCTGTGCAGCAGAGGAGCAATACACTACTAGGTTTACTACTAGGTTTACAATACTATTTATCTATTATTTAGTATTTATATATATCTATATCAATTATACCGTCAAAGAACTAAAGAACTAAATCTAACATGGTAATCAATATTTGAAGTAAGTGCCTTTAGAAGCGACTCATACTTCTGCGAAACTTACTTAAAGACCGTCTCGCAAAAAAAAAGTAAAGTCAAACTAAAACCCCACTGGCGATGTAAAAGCATTTTTGCTCCTAGTATGACGCACCCTTAGAATGCTTATAATATGGACTGGCTTTTATAAAATTCTTTTTGTAACGTAATAACAAAATTCCTTAATATTTATTTTGTATTACGTACACCTATTTTGAAAACGGTTCAGGATGTTCAGATAGCCCATGACAATCGCAGGTTCATCACAATTCATAATATGATAAGAGATCGGGATCCGGAGTTAAAGTGCCACCTCCGATTTTTGGTCAAATACATACATACATCGGCTGTTACACTCTCTTTAATACCCTTTGACTTCACGGAGTCGGGTAAAAAATGCCTTTGACCAAAAAAAGCACATTCGATTTCATTTACCCTTTGATAAACAAAAAGACTAACCACTATTACTCGTACATACATAACAACCTCCATTTTGCGTCGGCGATTATACTGAAATATGATCAAACGTCTCGTAAACGCACTGGTTTGAATACCTTCACAATCGAGCTCTACACAGACGATTTCCCGCGTTCATTCGGCTGTTACTGTGTTATATCATGGATTATTAGTCAAAGAACCTTAGATAATCCAATTACAATTGTAAATAAAGGTAAAGACATACTAAACCTACGTATGTCTTTACTTTATATACCTAATGCAACGCATTATGACATCTAGACTTATCACACTTAACACAAAACACAATTGTCATACGCAACACTTGAACACGTTGCGTATGATAATTGATAAGTGTGTTTCTAATGCCCGAATTCAGAAACGCCATGTTACCATTTGAGTAGATATTAAGTTAAATGTCCTTCAACTAGTTGTCAACCTATACCGAAACGTCACTGAAACGTCACTTTAACTAAAGCTCAATTTGAGTGGCCTTTCTGAATTTGGCCATAAGTCTTCCGTTTTAATGCTAATTCAAGAGTCAGGCCGAATTCAGAAAGGCCACTCAAATTGAGCTTTAATTAAAGTGACGTTTTAGTGACATTTCTCTATGGGTTGACAACTAGTTGAGGGACATTTAACTACTTACTTAATATCTAGTCAAATACTTAAGTGGCGTTTCTGAATTCAGCCACAGATGTCATAATGCGTTGTAGTAATAAGGATCAGTATTTCTTTACCTTAAATCGTCGTTGTCGCGAAAAAAATATATTTCAATTGATTGGAATCAAATATGACAGTCGTTGCTACAAAGGCAACGTATTCATTAGCTGTTTTACTGCACCCGTACGGTCTACTGTACCAGTTCACTATTCCTCGCACGCCCCGCTCATCAGTTCAGGCGCAGCCAAGCTTGCTCTCAACTGTACAGCTTAATAATAAACTTTAACAACTCTAAGAACAATTTTAAAGCTCGACCAGAATCCAATTACCGTGCCTTTACTATAACAGATTGACAATCATTCGATTAGGCTGTTGCTTTTATTTAAATTGTTGGCTTAAGTATGAAGTGTTGCGCATGGTGGCGTTTTATTTAAAATTACATTATTAACGATGATGAAGAACAATTTTAAAGTATAGTTATCACGTTTTCTGAACTTGTACCCTGAACATCTATTTTCTTCACGTTTATGATGTTATTAATGAACAATGCTAAGTTTGTGGTCAAATTAAAACTTTCGTAAGAGATTATGAGTACTTGAAATGCACACGGGTCATCATTTGTGATATTCTGATGACATCATGATAAACTGAACTAAATTGTATTTAAATTAATTACACGAGTCTATTTTGTTTACTCACGATTTATTGTCGGAAATAGTGCGCGGGTTGCTCTGACCGCGACCGCACTCAACCCCTGAAGAAGGACTCCATTCGAGTTCGAAACATGTCGGACTACTTCTGAAAATAAATCGTGAGTAAAGCCGTGTGCATTTCAAGTATTCAATGCTAAGTTTGCATAATTTTCACAAACAAATAAACTGGTGTAAGGAATTTAAATACAATTTAGTTCAGTTCATCATGATATCATCAGAATGTCACAAATGATGTTCCATCTGGTACATTATGTAAAGCTTATATGATGAGACGTATCCGACAAATACATACGAAACCCCCTAATGTGGTGGCAAAAATGCTCGAACTTTTTAAATCGATATTCGATATCGTTCGGCACATTATTCACGCTCACAAAATGATTCCATCTCGACATCCGGAAACTACGAGATTCACACTGACACTTGTCAATCAATAAAGTTCCTGAGCCTATCAGAGGCGTGCCGATAAGTTGGGGAATTTATAGACAACTTAGTAAATGATAGAAAATGGTTTCGAGGTACAAAAACGTCGAAAGAAAAAGAAAACAAGCATAAATAGTAATGAGAAGTGAGATGCATCATCAGAGATTGGTTATGTTATAATATAATTTTTTCCAAGAATTATGGATAGTATAGTATACAATTAAACGTTACCAAAAAAAAACTTAAGCTCAAATTGTAAATCGTATGTTAATAGACATACCTATTATTTTTGACGACGCGGTTAGCCTAGTTGGGAGTGACCCTGCCTCCGAAGCTAGCGTCCCTGGTTCGATCCCCGGTAAGGCAAATAAATATTAGTGTGATAAGACTCAGGAAGTCTTGGATGTTTCCTATGTATTTAAGTATTTATTTCTGTATAAAAGTATGTATATCGTCGTCTAGTACCCATAAAACAAGCCTTTAAAGCTTACTTTGGGACTAGATCGATTTGTGTAAAGATTGTCCCCTGATTTATTATTATTATCATTATACAGTTTTAAGATAGGTGATAATTTACATCTTATTTATAATAATAATACGAGTAATAACAGGACGCAGCGTCGGTCGTTTGAAAAAGGAAAATAGGAAAATCAGCTTTAAAGTATCCAATTGGTGGCTTTTCATTAAGCTGAGTGAATGCTATATTCAATAACATGTTATTTTTATATGTAATTAAGTTTCAGTCTTGAATATATCTTATTAAATCTCAATAATCATTAGAGAGCAATCGCAAAATGATGAAATTAACTAACCGCTCCTTGAATCTGAATATGCATAATAAATTGTTTGATAATTGTGGCTGGCCTTTCCAGGAAACACCATTTAAATTATTACGTTATGAATTTTACATCCAAACATGCACATGCCACCCATTTTAGCATATTTTATTTATATGCTAATGCAATCGAGTGCAAGAGCAGTCGTAGCGTAAAGTGAATTATCTTATTATTTGATACGCTATGACAGTTTTGGTGTTAAAAGCAGGAAAGGAATTTACCGACTTCTCCATATAACGTAGCCATGGATTACAAAACTTTATCCCGGTTTAAAACTTTCTTTGATTCATACACTTTCTCGTTCCGAAATTAATTGATTTTGCGATACTTGCTACGCTTTTATTAACTTCCGCGTAATCCACATTACTTAGACTTGTCAAGTAGCATTCCCATTGCTCTTAGCATATTTGAAAATAATCTAATGCATGTGGGTATACTTATGGTTATTAATTTATTTTAGTTTTATTTCTCCCTAAGGCCGGTCGCAATTGTGGGCGAGGCAAGAGCGTGGCGCGATCGCTGCGTGACGCCGACATCTAGTATTGGAAGTTGTAAGATTGAGACGTTACACGTATCACGCAGAGCCAAGGTTTAAAATATGCCACAGCTCGACTTAAAATAGCATTACGCAACAAAATCATGTAGGAAACGTTTGCTTTAATTCGTAGTAAAATGCAAAAATTTTGGCTCCTAACAAAAAGGGACCTGAGAGCCTTACAATAGGGAAGTTTCCTGTAAAATTCTGATTAGTCCGTCATTTATCAATATTGACACATATTTTTTATTTTGTCAATTAAACATAAAATGACGGAGATATACCTAGTGCGTTGAAGTTCCGCGTGACGTCACGACTTCTCACGTTTTGTACCAATAAGTGACGTCATAAGTCCCTATTCCCGAACTTTGATGCGCGTTATCTTTGTCAATTTTGATTGATTTGATAAAGCAATGTATACGTGTTCAATATTTTTTGATAATCTAACGGACTAATTAGATTGTTTTCTTTTAACCCAGGAACTTCCCTAGTAAGGTCCTTTCATAAAGTGACAACTGCCGCCAAATTAAGGAAACCAACGTACCCGATGAACCCGAGACCGCGTTAAGGTAATGCGCATCTAAACTCGAATAACCTTTATCATTCGGCAGAACGACGTCGTATTCGCGAAATCTGAAATTTGATTTTATGACATCATCCTGTTATCGTGGCAGGCCAGGCTGAAAACGACGGAGTTCAGGTTCGTTACGAATTCTGTGTCGTAGGCAGAATTTCATATTTTTTATTTCCGTCACGGACTTTTGGAACGTCTGAGTCGGATCAGTAAAGGTGGAAGGAAACATTGGATAATGCAATTTGTTAGACAGAAATGACCTAGGTACAATTTAATTTTAATAATCTAAAATTATTTATGTAACATGTGCGCTAGGGAGCTGGGTGCCAATATTTCTATATGATTTGTTCGCTTGGCAGACCTGAATTGTTCGATTAATGACAATGTAAAGAAACACAGAAATATAGTCTGCCATCATGGTAGCGCAGCGTTTTCAATAGACAGCGTTTCAAAATTTAAAAAAAAACGGTGTCCTAAATCATTTGTTCGTGTCTGCCTCTTGGACTGATAGTCAGAATCATCCTCAAAACGATGAACATCCATCAGGCAGACGTGCAGGGCTCTGTTTTATAACGGGACGTTGTTGCAAAAATGCAAATGAAAAAAGCTATACTAAATCATTTGTTCATCGTTTTCGTTGCGTCCATTCGATTCATTAGGACTCCAAGACTAGAAAAAAAGTTGGCAGACGTCTAGGTCGCTGATTTTTTTTATGTACGATTTTTTAAAGTTGTAATTCAAAAACGCAAGAACATACGACTTTCATTTACTGGACCAAATCGATTTGTATTGACATAAACTTTCATCCCTTTCAATATGAAAGACGAACAAATCATATACCAAAATGGCACCCAGCTCCCTTACTATAATCTGCTATGCTATTTATAAAATAAAATGTACATTAAGAAGCCAAACTCATCAACCTACCCATTTTCTGAACCAAAACTAAAAACACATTGTATCAGTATACAAAGTGTCAACGTGCAATGCACGTTGCAACAAATTGAAGCTGCGTTGGCTAAACGACACATAGAGAAGAACATCATCGTAAAGCAATCTTCAATCTCCAATTTATTTATTTGTTTGTGTTCCGTACTTCAAAAGGAAAAATGGAATCCGCATAGGATCACTTCTTTGTCTGTATGTCTGTCTGTCTGTGTGTCAAGACCGTTTTCTCAGGAACGCGTGGAGGTAGCAAGTTTAAATTAATATTAAACCAAAAGATACGGCCGTTTATGCCGCATATTTTGATACTTATAAGGGAATCCAAAGGTAATCAAAACCTATAGGGTACTTCCCATTGACCTAGAATAGGGTAGGTTCTCTCCTATCAGACACACCTGACTGAGTTTCTTGGTGCTTCTTCTCAGACTTAACATAGTCTTTCCGAAGCACTGTAGCATTAAAAATCCGATTGTTTATAGTCCCTGCTTAACGTTCTAAGTCCGAGGTCGGTTCAATAGGAGCGCCCTTGGGCATGTTAAGTTAAAATACCCTTAGAGAACGCTCTTCAGGTTGCTCGCTTCTCTCGGGCGAAGCTGTCAGAGTCATCAGAGACTAACAGCGTAGGTCCATTAAAAAACAAACATGCTGACATCTACTTAAAATTTGGTACAAAAGACTCTTTCAATTAAACAATCCTACTTCCTAATAATTCTACTAATGTGTGTGCGTGTGTGTGCGTGCGTACGTGCGTGTGTGTGTGTATAATGGATTTTCACGCGGACGAAGTTAAGGCGGCGGAAGCTAATCATAAAAAGCAGTTTTTTATTTGCGAAATGTTACTACGGGAGCTGAAATTGGGCAGGGCATCCAAAACGATGTTCATGTTGCGTTGTATTTAAATCAAAAGTCGTTACAACCGCGCTATAATAATACTGTTAATCGGCATGTACGTCCTCTAAGCGATTATCTAGTAGGTACCTAAAGCGTATAAGTACCTACTTCCTCAACTCATTTACAGGATAATTATACGTCAGTTCAGTACTCGCCAACAAAAAGAATAATATGTTTTATAACAGTTAATAATACAAAGTAGGCATGTTGAAAATTGTATAGGGTAGATTCTCGAGTCACACATGGTGTCTACTGCCTACTTCACTTTTAAATACGGGATAAAGTACCGTATTATAAACCAAAAAAATATCTCGTCACAACAAATGAAGTTAATATAATCCTTTATTACTATTTTACTTATAATTAATTAATATTACATACCAGTCAATTTATATTAGTAAATATAATTACTATAATAGTAATCAATAATGGATAAAATTAAATAATCAAAACATAACCTTAGCAGTTTCAGTTTAACATTGGTTTATTGCTTAAAGTCGAAAATGATTGAAAACCTAACAATACAATAGCTTCGCCGTGAAAAGCTAAACAAATATAATATCAGTAGGTATAGAATCAGATGTGTTTGTCAATTTATGGAAATTTGAATTTTTGTTTTGTTGTTAATACCTAGTGTTTTTGTTATAAACGGGCTAATTTTTATCCCTGAATATTGCACAGTTTAGGAAAAGTGATAAACGAATTGCATTCGGATGAAGTCGCGGGTGAAAGCTAATTGTGATATAAATCATAAACAAATATTTAGTTTTGTGTCAACATTATTAGGCCGCAAATCACCATTTTAATTGAATGTTTAAAATAGAACATGTGACATAAATTGTCTACTAGCTTAATAATTGACACTTATCCTTTGTCACTGCAACAATTTTCTGGTATTACGCTTTCACGGTGAATTAATTTCAATTTTCGCACATATTTAATATAAAAGAACGAGCGTAACTTTATGTTGTTCACTGTGCTACGATTTACCAGTGACCATGTATCGTGTAATATTATTATCGGTTGTTATTTTGACTGTTGTGACGGTAAGAGGAATAAAATTTGTAGAGACCATAGAGACACCGCTAAGCCTAACATTACTAGCAAATAAAGCTGTGAAACTAACGGGTCGCAGGTTTTTTTTGGAGCGCTATTACCTGTGACTTTTGGTTAGGCGTTGCCTGCTTATAGCCTTATCGCTTATAGTTTTTTGACTATAATGTTGGCAGCAGGGGTTGCCCGGTTATGCGGAGTTCATAGAATAATTATGGTCTGTGATTGCAGTTCTCTCTTTTTGTGTCCACGGCTGATCAGCGATGAGGGATACATTCTTTGAACCAAATGTCTTTGTCCTTACAATCTACATTAATACTTTCTTTGATCCACTGATCAGCCGCTGCGTTAGAAGATCATACTCCTGTAGGTGTTTAAAAAATAGGAACATTATAATTCATTTTTTTAATTTTGAATCTACTGTAGAAGTAAAATTTGCTTCAGAGCCAAAAATTATTTACGTACCTACATGTTAAAGTGTACTAATTAATCACGAGAATTCAAAAATATTTTAGTTGTCCTTATTGCTAAACTTAAGGAAAATATTATGTTCCTTACCAATGATTTTCTTACTTATGCACATTATTTACGTGCGAACTGCAATAACCGATACCCTTGCGGCGAGGGAAAACATGAATACACCTGCACATTTAGGTACCTAACTAAATCTGAAACCATGATCCCATGGTCTGCCTACCGGCCAAAATTTGGGATCATAGTCAAAGCGTGCATTAGAAATGGGGACAAGCGCTAAGAACATGATGATGATTGTACCTGAAGCTAATATAAGGTTTTACATTAAATAGCCAAAATGCGAGTCAGCTCCTAATTTTAATTTATATTTCAGGCCGAACCGAATGAATCAATGAAAAAATGTCACAAACTACATCACCCTGTAAGTACCGAATTAAAAAAAACTGAATTTAGGTAGGTAATGTATGAACGTGTCTGATGCTTACAAATATTTTAGATTTTAGTGATCTTTCATGTTCAAATATTTTATTAAGGTCTGGGCAGGCGTATGATCCTAGTTTCACCTGATGGAAAGCGAAGACAGGGTCTAGGATAGAACAGGATTGCCCAGAAAATTACTATTCACTCTTATCTTGAAGTCACTAAGATTGTTTGATTTTTGCTTGGGAACAGTTCCCAAATATGTACATAATAATCGTTAGCAATCATTTGTGGAACTTGCGAGAGTTGCATAATTCTAAGTTCACTTCCATTGAAGTATTACGTTACACTAGAATAACCATCTCAAACAAATGACAGCGAGCACTTGATGACGGAGCGGGAATGCGCGCCGGGTCCGGCGGTGATCGTTTTCTTATAGGCGTTTGTGCCATTTGGCTAGTATTATATGTCCATATTTGATAACTTCAACTGTTCTGAAAGAAGACTCATTTTTGTTTTAGGGAACTATGAAATGTTGCAAATCACTTGAGTTTTCCATGCCATCCATGAAACTTGAAGATTTAAAGGAGTGTATGGAGATTCCACACGTCCCACGTTCTGTAAGTCTCACATACTTTTATACTATCCTCTCTCTATTTATTAAACTCAGTATTTCACATTAACATTTATTACTACTACTTTATGTAGTGCGTTGATTTTGCTTAAAGTAAGCAAGCCGCATCAAGAAAGTAAATAAAAACAGCATTATTTGGCGATTACATTACATTCGTTATAATCGCGTGGTGTATTCGCGGCCGGCTCGTTGAATATGACGCCGTGAAATTGCGTCACACATCGCAGAATTAATGTTTTAGTTTATTTTGTTTACTTATGCATGTTAGTTTTTAAGGTATTTATGTTTTGAGCCTTGTTGCCTGAATTAAAAGGTTTTTTTTGTATCTTATTTTGTAACATTTTAGTGTGACCGCCATATTTGTATTGGAAAAAAACGAGGATACGTGTCTGAGGATGGCACAATCGATCAAGAAGCATATCAAAAGGTCTTCGAACAGGATTTTAAGGGCTCGCCAACTTTAACTGAAGCCCTTAACACTTGTTTCAAAAGCAAACCTGCTGATCTGCCAGGACCACCAGATATGTGCGACCTTGTGAAAATCGAGCATTGCATACATAAACAAGCCATTAGCGTAAGTAAAAATCATGGTACGGTTGCTGAACTGTACTTTTAATGGAATTTAAAAAAAAACGGTGTAGTGCGAGTCTGACTCGCGCGCCGAGGGTTCCGTGCTTAAAGATGAAAACGAAACAGTACCTTGTAGGTACGGAACCCTAAATATAGAAAAAAAAATGCTTTTAACAACGGGGTAACCATTTACAAGCTACCTATGAAATAAGACAAAAAATTACGGCCTTGCAAAGGTTATTCCGTTTAACTATTACAAATTTACAGTTTTCGGACTTTTTCCTTTATATTTGTGCTATAAGACAGTGCTTTTTCTCAAATTTCATGATTCTAGGTGAACGGGAAGTACCCTTCTATAGGTTTTGATTCCCTTTGGATTTCCTTGAGAGTATCAAAATAATGTAGGATAAACGGCAATATCTTTTGATTGTGGTAACTTAGAAGGTTGATTTTTTCACAGCTCTAAGAGATTGCAAACTAGAGTATTTGTTATTAATTTCAACCTGCACCCGTTTATGAGAAAAAGGTCTTGACATACAGACAAACGGACAGACAGATAGACGGACGGACAAAGAAGTTATCCTTTAAGGGTTCCTTTTTCCTTTTGAGGTATGGGACCCTAAAAAGGGGGTTATCAATTTGATCCGTATGTTTGTATGTTTGTACATATATTATGTCCGCGATTATCTCAAAAAGAACTGCAACGATTGGAATCATTATTTACAATATGTAATCATCAACAACATCACAACGCAATGGATGAGAAATTTTAGTAACTAGTGGACCCGTCACAGCTTCGCCCGCGGTACTTTCCATACAAACTTGATCATCCCGTTTTCACCCATTTAGGAGTGGAATTTCAAAAAATCCCTCCTTAGTGCACCAGGGTACTCGAGGAATGTGTCCTCCAAATCAAACCTCTAGGACCACCCGTTTAGGCTGTGCGTTGTCTATAAGTGAGTCACGGTACTGTTTTGTATATAAAGATTGAATAAATTTCTCTCTCTTTCAAAGGATTGCCAAGAATGGGATGACAACGGGCCCTGCGCTGGAATCAAGGATTTGGTGAACGAGTGCGCCAAGTTGGAATCCTAGTAGTTTAACTTTAAAAGTTGACACAGTTTCACGCGAGCTGGGCTTTCGCAACTCGACGTCTTAATCGCGCCTATTTTGCGTGGTGAAATATTAACGTAATTGGCACTTGGTTTTCTTTATTAATGCTGGAATATAGATTTTTCTCTCAGTTTGCCGTTTTTTTTCTCCTGTACGTAAAAGCCTCCATCGTTGGCTATAAAAGTTAAGTTTCGCCGTAACCAGAAAATAACAAAATTAATAGGTGATTGATAACACCGACACGGTGCAAGATAGGTCCAATTTTTAAACCGTAGTTGAAATTTAACAATTTTTTTGGTATCACTAGCTATAAGATCGTTTGTATAACACTCAGTTGCTTGTATAGCTCTCAGTTGTATGACAGCTGCAAACAAAAATACTGTATTGGAGTGTTGGTGAAAAATAGATTTACTTAGATAGTTGTAGTGGTAGAGCCAAACAGTAGTCCACACTAGATCATTGCTGTTCGAATGGGCCGGCTCGACTGTTGTACCACACTCTTACAGAATATCGGCGTAAAGTAATAGCTTGCTATTGCGTTTCGGACGGTGAGTGACGAGATCCGGAGGCCTATTCCCTCATCCCCATCCCATCCCCATTCCCCATTCTCCCTAGACTGGCAACGCATTAGCAGCACCTCACCACCGTTCTGGAGTTGCAGATGTTCACAGGCGGCGGTGACCACTTTCCATCGGGTGGGCCGGCTGTCTGTTTGTAAGTTAATTGACATTAAAACAATGATGATGTGCAGGTAACATTGGCCACTGTGCTGTTCAGCAAAACGGCTTTTACTAAGGCTCCGCTGTCCGTCTGTCCTACTGTCCGTATGTCCATCTGTCCGTCTGTCTCCAGACTGTATCTCATGAACCGTGATAGTTAGACAGTTGAAATTCTCACAGATGATGTATTTCGGTTGCCGCTATAACAACAAATACTAAACAGGAGAATAAAATAAATATTTAAGGAGGCTCCCATACAAAAAACGTGATTTTTTTTTGTTTTTAAAGCTAATGGTACGGAACCCTTTGTGCGCGAGTCCGACTCGCACTTGACCGGTTTTTAGCATAGCTTTTAACTAAGTGTGAATAGATGCGATACTTCAGATTTTACAAGCAAGTAGATAATGTTACCAGAAAGTGGAGGTAACTTTGGCCGGCTTTTCAAATTACTCTAAAGGTATAAAATAACTTATTGTTTGAAGGTTTTAAATGCCTAAATGTAAGGGATTTGTGCACACTTTACGTGGAAACCATAAAATCTACACTTTGTCATATATTTTTCTGATGTGGCAACAGAATTTCTAGAAAAGGTGGCTGAAGATGGAGAGTTTCACCGGTGGGTATTAATAACGCAGTTTGATAACATAGAATATTCCTTTTAGATACAAATAAAATACTTTTTGGAACATCCAGCTATGATATGAAATCTGATTTAAATATTTGAAAAATACCAATGACAAGATAATTTGCTTGCACTTGGTTTTAGTTTTAGTGTTTTTGGATCATTGAAATTGTTACGATTGGGTTGAAAAAAAAAAACTGTTGAATTTCTTTTGGCGTTTCTTCTCTACGTGGCCTCTTGAAGCGCTGGTAGATTCAGACATGTGAATGAGTCCGTGTGAGTCTATTTATTTTCAATCACCCAAAAAGCAGAACAAACACTGGTGCACAGTAAATATGAAAATAAAAATAAAATGAAATATTTGTTACTATTAATTATTTTATTATCCTGATTTTGGACAATAATTACAGAATTAATTATTGCTTAGTTCCAAAATGTATTGAAAATGATACTCCTCTAGTGTTCACGAACATATTTTTTCAATCAACATGCTTTATGAATGAATGCATGAAACATCAATCAGTCGAAAATCACAAAATTCGTCTGAGACCAAAATCACCAGGATTACACACAAACTTAGAACAATTAAAATTTTACACGCACCCTCAAGAAGATAAGGCTCGAAATACTTCAGACTAGTTTAAAACAAACCATTCAGGTTATTTCGACCACACGTCATGTGAAAACTTCCCGGTCGTATTACCCGGCTTGCCTCAAACGGCGAAACTTTGGCTTAGGCAGAAACACTTCATTTTATGACATTTGTGACTACGGCTACGGTGACTTTTGTAGTTTGAGCGCAAGATTCGAAACTTTGCAGATAGGTACGGTAAAGTGCGGTAATAGAAAACGGAGTGCAAGGTATCGTGACAGACATTTTTAAGTAAAGATAAGCTATAATTTATCCAAGTATTTATTTTCTCTACGATAGAATACAACTTCTGTGAAACCAAATTACTAAAATATTTAAAAAAAGGAAATATGGCATGCAAAATATAGGTTTTATTTAAAAAAAAACTTTCATTAGCTAACAAAAATAATAATAAAGTTTTGTATTCATCAATAAACGTGATAAAATGACATCATTAGCAAAACCTGAACTCCAAATTAAATAACGTAGATACGAGTAATTTAGTAGCTCCAAATTGAAAAACACTAGTGCCTTAGTTTTTATTCAGTACTATCTATTAATTGAGGTCAGTGTAAATATTTTATTCAATGAAAAATTTTTTTCCCAAAGTGTCACATCTATTCAGTTTGTGTTATTCTTCCTCCTTTCTACGTTGGTATCCTTATTAAGCGTCCTGTTAATACCATTTAATGTTATTGTTGAAGCCTTAAGGCACAGATTAGCATATAAACGCCACCATTCTTAGATATATAAGGTGAAACTTGTTGCCTTTTGTCTTTTGGGTGTGGTGGACAATGTTTGTTTTGTTCCGTACTTTATAGCCTGTATAGCCGTCGTTTATCAAGATTATAATGAGACGTGGTGTTAAATTGTCTTAAACTTGCTGATTTTCAAACATGTTGTTGCTGTTGTTTAATAAGGTTAAGGTTGTTGTGCGTCCACATCTGATGAACGCGCCGCGAATGCGTCGCTCGCGCACCATTCGCCAACTGCTCGCGCACAGCACGCGCGCTGCACATGTGTATTTATTGTAAAAGTTTGCGCATCTATTTAGTGCAACTAGCGCAAGGCTCGCATAAAGCGTGTGCTCTGCGAGCGTTGAGTTCGAACGTGTGCACTTAAGGCGGGCGGGAGGAAGCACACGCGCGCGCGCGCTGCATACGCGCGGCGCGTAGCATACGCGGGAGTGACGCGCAAGCGACGCAAGACCGGCACGCGAACTGCTCGTAGATAGATAGATAGATAGATCATTTATTTGTACTAAGCATACATTGTCAACAAGCGTATATCCCTCAAATTACATTAATAATTTCAACAATAAAATTACATATTAAATCACATTACCTACATTATAACAAATTAATTAGACATCAAATTACACTCAACTAAATTGTTATTGACTTAAATAATTATGTTAAAGATTGCGTATGTCGACAATTTACTTATCTGAGAATTCCATAATGGAGTAAGAGGCTTGATTCGAAAAGACCTACTACGTATAATGCACGCGCGCAGTTAGCGAGCGTTCGGCAAACTGGCACATTCGCGGCGCGTTCGCCAGATGTGGTTGGTTTAGATGCATTATGTAGGTATGCTGTTGTTTAGTTTATTGGGATTTCACTTCAAGGTTGGGTTCCAACAGTTTTTGTTAAGATGCAACCTAATTTCCCCAGGAAATCTGAACAAAGCTTCACTTAAATGGCGACCGAAGAGTACAGAATAGATGAACGTGTGAAGAAAAAACGACGCTGACAACCTCAAGAGCCTGAAGCTTTTCTACAATAAATCCAAATAGCACTTATATAATTTGTTAACGCCTGTAGGTTCAAAAAAACTACAGCATCAGTTAATTAGGGGGGTTTTGTTTACGGGCCGACGTTACAGTCGAAAACTCGTCATTTAATTTAGCTTGGCTAAAATGCGAGCTTCCGTCTGGAGTAATTTAACGCCTTACCTTAACACACTTTCGATGCTGAATATCTTCACGACGACATTTACACCTTGTAAGTCTTTTATTCGATTTCTAAAAAACTTGTATATTATTTCGCTAAGTTGAGAGTCTATTCGTTGCTAGTTTGTCTCTTTGTAAGCTAGTTAACTAGCTTGCAGCTAAATTCATTAGGCATTCGAAACTAGAAGTAGTTAAATACTTCGCTGTTAATAGTGGACGACATTCTCTCGAATCGCCCGAAGTCATTCTATAATGAAAAACTCGGGCTCTCAAATTAACCCTTTGTTCCTTAATCACCTCTATTAACATAACAGAGACCCGTGCGGGGCTTAACTGTATTGTGTGAAATCTGCAGTCTACTGTTTTGTGTCGGCTAACGAGAACTCTTCAATTTTTTATTCAGTGCCTTGAATAGCTTTAGGTTCCACCATTTAAGCGTGAAATGTATGCAGAGCGCAGTGTTTTAGCCTGATCTGATCTAATATTTTCTTTTATCCTTATTTATAGAGCAGAAAATATTTTTTACCGCACTTTTAAACACATTTTCTTGACATCAGGGTCAATTTATTTAAAGTGTTGCATGATTCGGTGTGGACATTGTAGTCATGGCTGAGACCATGGAGAACTTCAGTACAATGCTCGGTGACCTCAATAGTCTGCGAACGAGTAGTCCTTAAAATGACTATGGGAAAGACGAAGATCATGTCGAATGTCCGTGTACTGCCAACTGCCGTGAAAATTAGAGACTTCAATGGAAGTTGTTGACGATTATTGATTGATATTGATGTTAAAAAATAGTGTCCAGTTAGGTAGTTCCAACTTCGAGAACGAAGTCCAGTGTCAAAACAATCGGCTAGTCAGCATTTGAGAAGTTACGTACACCATATCTTCTCGCCCAAAATACCGCAGTATCTCAAGACGAAAGTCTTTAACCAGTGTGTGTTGCCAGTGATGAATTACAGAACTAAAACGTGGTCGCTTACTGTGGGTCTCATAAGAAGGCTTATAGTCACCCAAAATGCATACGAGATATACTCAGGGTTTCAATGTGAGATCGCAATTAGAAATGAGAAGATCCGCAAGAGAAACCGACATAGCCCAAAGAATTGCTAAATTTCACTGACGGTGGGTGGGGCATATTACTCGTAAAAGGTCGATGGGGCCGAAGAGTTCTTAAGTAGCGACCGTGTAGTGGAAGGTGCAGTGTCGGCAGACCACTCACACGGTAGACTGACGAGCCCATTGCATAACTACTAGTAACTTGTTAATACAAATTGAAATCTCTTTCTTGTAAAATAAGTTGAAAAGAGGTTTACAACTTACAAGTAGTTATGCAATGGGCCCTTGGTGACCAGCAGTATAGGATCGGTTGTTGTGGCGATCATTGGAAGAGGCCGATGTCCAGCCAATGAATGTCTTTCGGCTGAAATGATGATGATTCGATGCCCTTATATCGGTAGAACAATGCGGTCTGATTATAAAAAATATATATGTACAAAACGGTAACGCTTTCTTTTCATGAATAACATAATATTAAAATATTAATTTTAAATTCAAGGTATTCATATTCTAATTTGATTCTTTGTTTGATTACACAATAAGCAGAGCGTTCTTTACAAAAATTGGATCGCGTCTCGATTAAGCGACCACCTACCTACTGATTTTATTGCTTGACGCAAATTATTTTCGCTTTGTGCAGTATTCGGGTCAATGATGACCGTTTTCATGTAACTGTGCGGAAAAAACTTTGTTCACTCTTTGTATATACTGTTTATAGAAAAAATATGTTCATACGGGATATTAATAATACTAATAATAATATGTGATAATGACAATGTATGATAGTATTTTGTTCCTATATTGTGAAAATTAAGCGACAGCTGTTAAAACAAGTCACAAAATAATGTGTCACAAATGCCAAAAAAGTTGCTTAGAAACGTCCGTGAAATTCAATCAATTAGTTACTTGTAGTACCAAATGAAACGTACAATTTCAGAAAAATATCGAATTTTATTCTCCGATATAATCCCAATTTGAACAAGTTGAAATCAAACAACTATTTATATTTAAATTTCCTGTTTAAATAGTACAACAATGTGGCCAATTCGAACGTGTTTTCGCTAAATTTAGAAGTTGCTAAATTTGAAATAAGAACCGTCAGACTCGATCGACTTTGGAGCTGTACAAAATCGAGGTTGACTTTTCTTATTTTAAATTTAGGCAATTTTAAATTTAGCGAACGCCATTTCGAATTGGACCCAATATATAAACATAAAACTTGTCATTAAGGACACAAATGCATCTTTGTTAACATCACAGCTTAAGACGCAATCGTAAACGTTTTGAAATCCACAAATCTCTGGTAGTTACTTTCATGTTTAAGTTGGCAAGTGCACATTGCTCCCTCACTCCAGCAAACACAACAGAAAGTCACCGGTCAGAGTTTTCTATTTTATTTCACTGCATCGTGCGGTTTCTTTTGTCACAGCGGAATTATTTTTCTGTCTTATAACGTCATCTTCAAATAGCACGTATTATTTCAAAGGTATTTTTACTGCCAGTTCATATTTAGCGGATTTCTGGATTTTTATTTTTAAACCGATGTGATTTGTACTCTTAAAGCGTATGTATGTCTATTTTAAACTTGTTTAGGTTTCATGTGATTTCAAAATTCATTGGTTTATTCGTAATTTTCTTTTTTCTTTACTTGTTCACGTTTATTTAATTTTGTAAAAAGTTAGGCAGTTACTTTCCGGAAGTGATTTTTATTCCTGATTTGCTGTTTATAAAATTCACACTCCATTTTGGGAATCATATACCTCGCCCAATGTAAAAAGAGCGCTGATATAACATGTATGACCGTCAGCGCTCTTTTTACATTGGTTGAGGTATACCACAGTTTTCAACTATTTTATTATAATAGTTTTTATGAACCCGTTGGGTTTGTGTAGTTTTAATTCGAAATCAGTTTCATCATCATCGGCCTATATGCATCCCACTGTTGGGCACAGGCCTCCCTTAATAATAACAGGGACTGGGAAGAACTCCCCACGAGGGCACGATGCGGATTGGGGACTTGATTGTTGAATTACTTCGCAAATATGAGCAGGTTTCTTTACGCAAATGCTAGTTGAATTAAAAATACCCAACATAAAATATCACAATCAGAATTTACCCGATCTGTCAAAATGTCTTCTTGCGCTCAAATTTTCGTTTAATCAAGGGCGAAATATGAAATGTATTAAATTCGCGAAATGTTGGCAAACGCTTACACAAGACAAAGTTAATAAACTCCGCGGAATTAGATTAGGCGCTGGGAATCGTTCAGTCAGAGCGCTAATTACGGACCGACAAGATCTACAAATTGGTACGTTTTCAAGGAAATTATTTGGGTATTACGTTATTGCCCGGGAGCCTTGAACTTAGTCGTTGTTTTACGCGGCTTTGTTGTATACATGACCGAAAACACAAACTGATGGAGACTTAATTATTTGATCTCGGATAAAATGCTTATTTCGGGTTTGTGAATTAAATTAAATGAAATAAAAACTAGACGTCACTTTGACGAGTGCAATGATGTGGTTATTTTAAAGTACTTAAAAATATTAATAAAAATACTGAAAAGAGTACAATGCCTAAAAGCTAGCTTAAACCAGGCTGTGAATCGGGTTAGACTAAGAGAATGCTGTATTATTTCTCTCAATACGGAAGTTTTCTGAAAAATTCTAATTAGTCTGTCATTTAAATGCCTTTTTGAAAATAAAAATGAAAAATGAAAAAATGTTTATTTCCTTTAAACTTACGTCTAAATGACATGATCGGTTGGAACCTCCTAGTAGGTATATATAACCTGTATCAGGAAGCCCCGCTCTTCCATAGCTACAAGTCTACATCCGGAAACATTATACAAAGGTGTGTCTCAAGAATCTATAATTTCATTACACGACACTCAACACAAACAGCGTTAAAATATATTGATACACGTTTTTTTTCAGTTTTTGCTGCTGGCAACAAAAATAAAAAATAATGAACACCAAGTCCTTATAACGCAAATACACTTACTAGAACGAAAAAACCGGACAAGTGCGAGTTAAAGTCGCGTGGAGAGGGTTCCGTTCCATACATGATTATCTGAAATTTCCTATGTTATTTTAAATACCGTAGACTTCTTATAGATTTTCCTGTAATCTATAGGTAAAGAACTATTTTTTGTATTTTTTTCAAAATTTTAGGCCCGGTAGTTTCAGAGATAAGGGGGGGGGGGGGGGGGAATGGTCAATTTTCGCCTATTTTCCTAAATAACTTCCAATATCTTAAAATTCCAAAAAATATATATTTAGGATCCTCATAATAAGCCCTTTCATTTGATATGTAACACAACATAATTTGCATAACTTTTAAAAAAAAAATCTATTTTACCCCCCAAAAGTGGCCCCCATGTTTAAAATTCATATATTTACGTCATGCGTCCGTGTTGCGGTCACTGACTTACATATGAATACCAAATTTCAAATCAATCGGTCCAGTTGTTTCGGGGCAAATTGGCTGTGACAGACGGACAGACAGACAGACAGACAGACACACGAGTGATCCTATAAGGGTTCCTTTTTTCCTTTTGAGGTACGGAACCCTAAAAGTAAGTAATTAATCTTTAATTTCAAATAATTTTCTTCAAATGCTTTGCAGGTGATGGTTACCTCCATGTGACAGGTTTTCCAACATCAATCACTTGCGTTTGATACATCTGGAGTTGATTTATTGCGTAATTAACTACCTAATTCAACGGGATTAGAATCTGGTTTTATATATGCAAGCAGGTCGTACTCCTTGTGAAACGAAAGTAGTATTTATTCATAAATACAAAAATCTGTTTATAGAAACACAGCACATCTGCCCTCGAAAAGTTAGGCTACAATATAAGTACAAGCTGTATGAGCCCCCTGTAAAATTGGCATTGACATCACATAATGCGTACGCAATGTGCATTACAATTCATAATAAACTGCCAAATGATTTTAAAGATAAAAAATTAAATATGTTTAAAAAAATGACTAGTGCATGGCTTACAGAGAAATGTTACTGTAATATTAACGACTTTTTATCGGGATAAATAACCTGAAAATGCTATTACCTATTATTATTAATGCTATTATTAGTATCTCACTGATTATTATAATTTAATTTAATTTTATGCTCGAGTAATGTTAATCAATTAATTTAGTGTAAGGAAATTTGTACGCCTGTTTAAAGGTAAAATTTGGAGATTCTGTTTTTAATTCCTAAGATCACAAGTTCACCCACTTTTGACAAATAAATATTCTATTCTATTCTAAAGTTATTGATACCATAATTAATTTAATAATTCTGAATAAGAGTTATCCTGGTAAAACGCATAGGATACTTTTAATCCCGGCAAATAAGTTTGTATCTATAGAGAATAGAGACAAATACTGCGCAAATATTAAAAAAATAAAATGAGGACCGAATAATCGCACAGCGGCCCTAACATGCATGGCACAAAGATAAGATAGACCGTCTTATCTCTAAGTGCGTCTCTCTCACACTAGTGCCGACGAAAGAGATAGTCATAGAGATAAACGGGCCTAATTCTGCCGCCTGGGCCTCTATTCGGGACTGCTAATGGCATAATTCACAAAGGCGTTTGAGTGACGTTTATGAATAGGTTGACAACTAGTTGAGGGACATTGGGTCATACACACGTTTAGGTTCAGAACTGTCCCCTCCTGTTCCCGAAAGTTGACAACCCTGAGGCCTGGTTCTGTTGCTTGGACTATTTCTGCATGTAGGACATTAGGCATAGTTTTGGCCTGTATCTATAAAGAAAACGTAAAATTAAGCAGTCGTTTTCATTAACTTTCGGTCACAGGAGGGACAATTTTTGTTTCTTGAAGTGTGTATTACCCATTTAACTACTTAATCTCTACTCAAATGCTGAAGTGGCGTTTGTGAATTCGGCCATAAGTGATTTACTACATCGTGGTTTAAACGGTAAAATCGCGAACTTGAACGTCAGACACGTACAAAACAATGACACACGCAGTTTTGGCATTTCAATGATATAGTAAATCACTTAGCTACCAGTCCGGAACAGAGGCCCTGGGCTTATATCCAATTCTTTTGCCCTTCAGGCAATTCGTCTCTAGAACGCGCTCCCGGTTCAGGTAAGCTAAGCCCAGAGCAAATTCTTCTTTAAGAGCATGAAACGCGAGTATTTTTTTGAAAATCTTTATGAGCATCTCTGCATGATATTGATACTATAGGTGTTAATATAATATATTGATATTGCGCTTGAATTAACTCGCCTTTTAACCGTCGATATATTTACTTTAAATAATAAATAAATTATATTTATTTGCGTTAATTATAAATGGTTTATATTATAATATACACCATAGCGTAGTCTATTACTCCTTTATGGTCTATACTTCCTGTCCTGCACCATCTATAATACTTTTCTGGTTGACTGTACGATAGCAATAAAGTTTAAATAAATAAATACGAGTATACTCTGTGAAGTCTATTCCGTTCACTACATAATCTTTATGGCTGGATTTAATAAACATAAGTTGAGTTATAATCATCATATTCGGTCACGAAAGTCAAAAATTGTTACTGATTTACATCAATTTTATATGACATTTGGTCTGAAAGATCTTTATAAAACCCGGCTTAGGCATGCTTAATAAAACTTCGTAAAATCTTCTTCAAACACAAACGTAAGGTTTGAAAGTAATGGCTTATTAATACATTACAAATGTACAACACGAATTTTAAAACA
This sequence comes from Tortricodes alternella, assembly GCA_947859335.1. NCBI lineage: Eukaryota > Metazoa > Arthropoda > Insecta > Lepidoptera > Tortricidae > Tortricodes > Tortricodes alternella. The sequence goes on along the minus strand of OX401968.1, from coordinate 26,982,078 downwards.
AATCCTCTAGTTAATTATATATTAAGAAGCCCTTTCTACGAATAAAAAAGTTAAGAGAGAACACATGACACACGGAATAAAGTATAACGGAACATTTCTAAAGACGCAGTTAAATATATTTAATCCCATTGTATCACTACGTAGAATTGAAGCACCCGATCAACAAATAACAAGCGAAAGTAACAAGGGTCTCTAATATTTCAAGTCCTAAGCTCTATTAAAATATCAGAAAATATTGATCCCAGCAGCCTATACCTGTCCTTGTATTCTTGAGCCAGATGTAAAGGACAGAATGGTTTTCTGAATGCTGTTCAAGTGGAAGATTGGTGACGTCTAATTATAATGAGGACCTTCCAAATCACCAGAACACAGTCAATTCTGCGCTCCACTTGATTTATTTAATAACCAGTTGAATAATTTTAATACCGCTTCCGTAATAAAGGATGCGAACGGTTATATCGCAGGTTTTGAAATTAAATTGTATGCCATTTAACTAAGGAAATGGTTACTGCTGTCTTCAGTATACAGTAGTAAAGATTTGCGATTGGAAGAGATTTATGTAATTCGTAATGTCTGAATGGATGTTTACTTATTATAGATAGTTACAGGCAGATCCCCAAAAATGTTTTATTAAGTTATTACTCGTAGGTACTGTTATATGGCACCGTAACTAAAGATAATGAAACAGTCGTAAAAACCCGCACCCTTCATTAAAATGACCGCCTAAATTAACTAAACGGATCATAGCCTTATTGTTTTAGTAATATGAAATATTCAGATTCAATCCATATTTTTTTAAATTACAAATAGTTTCGAAGTTTTGTTATGAACGCTGACATTAAGTAAATTACTTGTAAACCATCAACGTAAAAATTCAATTTGCGTTAAAGTTTAAAAAACAGGCTTAACTCTAACAAAAAACTAGAAAATTACTTTATTTATTATACGAGTAGGTACATATTATATGCATGCATTCATTTAATATCAATCGTTTGTTCTTTAAACCCTAACTGTAATATTCATAACGAATTCCTTGAAATTTTAAAACACTTTAAATATTCCGAATAATATTACTGGAACTTTTTTGATCTATTCTTTTAATATCTGTAAAGTGCACTTAAATTTCAAGACTGAAGTTCCAGGTAAAACTTTAGACGTCGTATATTGTTTTCCACTTAGCCTCACATTATAATATTAATCAAAAAGTTTTCGTTTAATATACCTTTTACGTAAACGGCTGGCGCTCTGCCAGTGGAGCGATACTATTTTCAAAAGAAGAAAATTAAAACCCGAGCCATAAAGTTGACTCGAACTCTTAGGAGAGAAGAATCCGGTCTGCGCCGATGGCGAAAAATAATGAAAATGCGCTGAAAATAGTCTTTGATGTAATTTAGTCGCTACGATAAGACGAACTTAAAGTTTAGATCAAAAAGACATTTATTGAAAAATATTCAGTCAGTTGTGTTTTTCTAACCAAAAAGTTGTAAATTATTATCAAAGTTTCAAGTAGCTCATTGATATAACTGAATAATTATCGATTTAGATTATTAAATTCCATAAAATAAACCAGCCAGCTGAGAAAACAAAAGGTTCTTTAATTTTATTGTCCAACCACAGGAAATAGAATACAATTGTATATGTATGGTAACAATTTATTTTTTCTAACAAATAGCGTCCTTATAAAATGGCACTGGCTACTCGTATTTAAAATCCTCGGGTGGAAAATAGAACAATTTTCCCGGCGAATATCACAACTGAGATATCTCAAGCATTCGTGGCTTTTAGTATATCAGCTGGGTTTTTTTGTTGATTCCTGTTACTTACTTCAGCACCTCAACTACGTAACCCAATTGGTATCGGTTTGGCTCGAAAAGTAAACGAATTTAGTTATCACTCGATATAAGTAAGGGTACCATTGGTTTACTTTTCGCCAAAGCGATACCAATTGGTGTTACGTAATTGAGCAGCTGGTCTCAAACTATTTTGATTCTATGTGTAATGTGTAATATTCCTAGATTGGTGTTCGTTACAAATTTATAATGAACTCGGAATACTTAAAAAACTCTCCTTCTCGTTACCAACAGTTACCAAAAAGCAAACCTATTTCGTTTTAAAATTAAAATCTGCACTTTCAATTAAAACTGACCCCGCATTTTAACCTCCAAATTTTAACCGTAAAACCGCCACATTTGCGCAGTTAGTTTCAGGTCCTAATTATGTAAATAATCATAACCACAAGCTTGTGTGAACGTATGCTAATATAACCAAAGCCAGACCTCGCAGCGCAAGGAAATTCGGCTACAATATCTGTGCGTGAATTAGCCCGAATTTGACTGAATTCAGAGAGAATTTGCGCAGAAACTTAGGTGTTAATTAGTAAAAACTTGACTTCGAACAGACTGGATTTCTTGATTAAATTTCGAGCTTTTTGATAGCCTGGCTAAAATTTCCCCGATATCAATATGAATTTATTTAACGTACAATTATGGCAACTTGACTTCCGAAAATTATTTCAGACGAATGAGCTACAAGCTGAGGCCTATTCCCTCATCCCCATCCCATCTCCATTCCCCGTCCTCCCTAGACTGGCAACGCATTGGCAGCACCTCTGGTGTTGCAGATGTACATGGGCGGCGGTGACCACTTTCCATCAGGTGGGCCGTCACCTCGTTTGTCAGTCAATTGAAATGATAATACAAAAAATAATACAAGTAAAATAATTTACTGTAAAAACGAAGAGGAAGACAAATTAAGGAACTTGCGAAGTGCGAGTCACTAGAGTGATAATGATCACCACCATCCATAATCAACAATAACCCCAAAGGATGACTCGTTGCAGACGTTTTGGGGAAACATTGATATAGACAGGCAAACCGGCAGACGGAAGGTTATCACCGCCACCAATGAACAAAGATAATCTAAGGGAACGAGGTATAGGTACAAGGGAACTGAACTGAAGTTGATGTTAAGTTCAAGCGTTGGTTAAACTGAAATGTATTTTTAATCTATACATATAAAACAGTACCGTGACTCACTTATAGACAACGCACAGCCTAAACTGGTGGTCCTAGAGGCTTGAAATTTGGAGGAGATAATCCTCGAGTACCCTAGAGGTGCATTAAGGAGGGATTTTTTGAAATTCCATCCCTAAAGGGGTGAAAAGGGATGATAAAGTTTATATGAAAAATACCGCAAGCGAATCTGTGGCGGGTCCACTAGTCTATGAGAAAGTTAAAGACAAAGCAAACAAATTACAAAAACCATACATTTAAAGGTAACAAAAATGATTATCTAAAACTTATCTGCGCTATGCTATGTTTTCTTACGTGACCTACCATATTCTTAGGGTATAATATTTATGAAGTAGGTACTTATGATTTGATCTTGTTGTATGCAAATGCACAGTTTCTTGCTATAAAACATAAACGTTGACTGCGCCTCTATTCGGGAACGCTAAGTCATGTTGTAGCGACTCGCGAGCGAGATTTCTCACCCCACTCTTCCGCACGACGACGCGTAATGCGTAAGAGCGAGTTGCGAGGCTCGCTCGCGGGTCGCTGCAGTAACACTTAGACGATCCCGAATATACGCCTTGCGCCTCTATTCGGGAACGCTAAGTGATGTTGTAGCGACTCGCGAGCGAGATTTCTCACCCCACTCTTCCGCACGACGCGTAATGCGTAAGAGCGAGATGCGATTCTCGCTCGCGGGTCGCTGCAGTATCACTTAGACGTTCCCGAATAGACGCCCTGATCAGTTTTTAAGATTGTTGTGGTTAACCATCGAACGTTATCTAATCCAATTATGGAGATGAACAGAAAACAATTTAGCAGGAGAAAAAACGTAGTAGTCATCCATCAGTTTCCATTTTTCGGTATATATCTGACAAAAATTTCACGCAATTTTTTTAAAGATATTACTTAAAATGTTTGTCAAATGTTTTTTTTTTATATTAAAAGGGAGGCAAACGAGCAGGCGGGCGTAATACCGAAAAATGTTAGGTTTTGCCAAAACTACCAAATATGACTTGGTTTTAGTTGGTTACTTGTTGTCAGCGGGGTATTATTTCTTTTTGGCTGTCAAACTTGCATACCTGACCCGGCTTCCTTTGTTTTACTGGATTAAAAGACACATGACATGTTATGAATAAAACATTTACGAATGCGAGGCAAAAAAATGATCTTAACTATTGAATACTCTTCGAGAAAATCAGTATTGAAGTTAAAAGAACGTTTTGGCTCTCGTGCGAAAGTTGATAAAACCTGATTATTTGTTTCCATTTTGGAGCAGCTGAACTATGAATTCTCCACTCCGCATTGTATTGCCCTTTTTAGTTATTAAACCACTTGATATGTCTTATAGATAACTGCTAATAATATACCTAACATATCAATCTTATTTCGGCGTAAAAACAGGATTCCGATAATAACGATGTTAATGATGTTATTAGGGTTCCGTACCCAAAGGGTAAAACGGGACCCTATTACTAAGACTCCGCTGTCAGTCTGTCCGTCTGTCACCAGGCTGTATCTCATGAACAGTGATAGTTAGATAGTAGACATTTTCACAGATGATGTATACAACAAATACTAAAAACCGGACAAGTGCGAGTTAAACTCTCGTGGACAGGGTTCTGTTCCGTACATGATTATCTGAAATTTACAAGGATACTTTAAATACCATAGACTTCCTATAAGTTTTTCTCTAATCTATAGGTAAAGAACTATTTTCTGTATTCTTTTCAAAATGTTTACCCCAGCAGTTTCGGAAATAAGGGGGGGGGAATGGTCAATTTTCGCCTATTTTCCTAAATAACTTCCAAAATATTTTACTTAAAACTCAAAAAATATATATATATTTAAGATCTTCACAATAAGCCCTTTCATTTGATATGTCACACGATATAGGTTGCATTACTTTTTTTTTAATTTTCAGATTTACCCCCAAAAGTGGTCTCCATGTTTAAAGTTCATATATTTACGTCATGCTTCAATGTTGCGGTCACCGACTTACATATGTATACCAAATTTCAACTCAATCGGTCATGTAGTTTCGGAGAAAATTGGCTGTGACAGACGGACAGACAGACACACGAGTGATCCTATAAGGGTTTCGTTTTTCCTTTTGAGGTACGGAACCCTAAAAACAGAATAAAATTAATATTTAAGTGGGTTCCCATACAACAAACGGTTTTTATAGATAATGATACGGAACCCTTCGTGCGCGAGACAGACTCGCACTTGACCGGTTTTTTTTAACAACGGAATCCTGTTATGTTTGACCATCTAGACACGGCTGGTCTGACATACCCTCTAAGGCAAATGATACCTTGAGGTACGGATCTGTGATGTAACATTATAAATGTAAAAAAATATATGTTTATTTATTTATATATTCTACTCTGTGAATAAAATGCTAAAGTCAAATACCACCCACTAGGCAAACACACTACTTTATCCCTTGAGAGTATCCGAGATAATATTAAATATCTAGCCGGTTGCACAGCTAAGGAAAAACAGATCGTACAGTTTGATCATCAGGATTTTTTAACATATGCATTTTTTTTTAATTTGTTAACATTTTTAACACATAATGTACCCTTATATAATTACAATCTAGCCGAGTAGGCTAATGAGTAATTTTATTTTAACTTAGTTTTATAAAATAAATTGAAATAAGAATGTGTCTAATAGCACTTTTCTTACAGTCTCTAGTTAAGGGGAAGACACTACGTTCTTGTATTCTTTATCAAGTAGCACTTACACTAATTACATTTAGCTTCTTTTTTACTACACTAGCTCAAAAGGTTTAGTTCTTTTGAGTCTTCTCACTATGTCTGTATTGTCAAGGAGCTGAACTGCCTCGACGTTTACATGATAGTGAAGTCTTTGCTGGCGAGCTTCTGCATATTTGTTTATAACTTTATAGACGACCTGTATGTTGAGGTCCCGGTGGAGGTCGCTGCTTCTTATGTACCATATGCAATTTGACGTATTTTACTTCTAATATCGGGTTTCTAAACATATAATTATTATGTATACCTCGTCTACAGTAAAAAGAGCGCTGAGAGCCATATAAAATGTATGGCCATCAGCGCTCTTTTTACATTATAAAAACGTGTGTTTGTGTCATCGCGCCAGTGAATGGGACGCTATACTGCTGCTCTAACGATCGCGGTTCATGAGATACAGCCTGGTGATAGACAGACGGACGGATGGACGGACAGACGGACAACGGAGCCTTAGTAATAGGGTCCCGTTTTTACCCTTTGGGTACAGAACCCTAAAAATGGCGGTCCTCCGCGCAGATACAAGTATGGCTACGCGCGGCCCCTTACGTCGCATCTCATATCGCACTTCGATTGAGAACCGAAAATTTGTTCTGCGCATTTACAGTCACAGTTCAACTTATGTGTGGCGAAAGAATCCTGGTTTTAACTTATCACTCGTTTAAAATTAAAAAGAAATAACGTAAAATACAAATCTAAATGTAATGCTAACGCGGTTGCGTAAACTTTAAAACAAAAGTGAATTTCATTTGAACTTATTCCCTTTTATTTTTAAACGTGCGTTTTAAACGCAACATTGCGAGGGATAATATCAACATATCAGTTTATTTTTCTATTCATCCACACAAATCAAGTACGTCCGAGTTAAAAATAATATAATTATATAATAGTATAATTAACGGTTGATTGTTGGCTGTGCGTTTGAAGCAAACAGTCAGTGGAAGGCGATAAATCTTGCGAAGCGTGGATACGGCTGCTAAGAGCGCAATAAGTACTCTTTTTGCAATCTCTGTTTCGGAGCGTGACGTAAGCGGATATATTTGTGAACATGTCGCACCCACTTACTATCTCAAGTTGATGTTTATAGATCTCAACTGACATAATAGGCGTGTTTCCTGAACAAATCGAATTAGTCCGTCATTTACATTATAAAAAAAATAATATAAAACACATATTTTTTCTTTTGTCAATTAAACAAAAAATGACGAAGACAGTGCGTTGAAGTTCCACGTGACGTCACGACTTTGCGCACTTTTACCATTAAGTGACGTCATGAGCCCCCACTCCCGAACTTTGATGCGCGCTATCTTTGTCAATTTTGATTGATTCGAAAAAGCAAAGAATATAAGATCTGATAGAATAATTAGAATTATTATTTTTTTACTTAGGAAACATACCTATCAAGAAAATACAAATAAAATAGAAGCAAAATGCTTTTATTATTCAGATTGACTATTTCATTTTAATATAATAAGTAGCTTCTTAAGAATTATTAATTTCTATCGTTATTAATTAAAGTTATAACGTGCTAAAAATATTCCAACATCAAAGGAAAATTATACTTCATTAAGGGTGGACTGGAACCAGTACTATGCAAGAGCGATTCTCCATAGCAAATGTCCTTCCTTTTTTGTAATGTTATTTTGATTTCCAGTTTAAACGTGCTCCTTTTTAGGGTTCCGTACCCAAAGGGTAAAAACGAGACCCTATTACTAAGGCTCCGCTGTCCGTCTGTCCGTCCGTCTGTCACCAGGCTGTATCTCATGAACCGTGATAGTTGGAAAGTTGAAATTTTCACAGATGATGTATTTCTGCTGCAACTATAACAACAAATACTAAAAAATAGAATAAAATAAATATTTAAGGGGGCTCCCATACAAGAAACGTGATTTTTTTTGCAGTTTTTATAGATAATGGTACGGAACCCTACGTGCGCGAGTCCGAATCGCACTTGGCCAGTTTTTTATTTTTGTGTTAGGTGTCACAGTGCAGTTTTTTACCCTCATTCATTAAAGTTCCATTGCCAGGTTATGCTAAGTCCTTCCCTTTTTGTAATCTAATATTGACTTCCAGTTTAAACGTGCTACTTTTTTGTTTCGTATTTTTAAAGTGTGACAACATACAGTTTCTTACCCTTACTCATTATAGTTCCATTCCTGGTTATTCACATTAAGTTTGCTTTTTTCCGTGCGCACTGATTGAAAATACACTCAGACGAGAACTAAAAAGAATTGCCAAAGTAATAGTGTTGAGTTACTCATACATGAGGCACCTCAAATGTAACCACCACCACTTTGTTAGATTGTTACAACACCTCACTTCGTAAAAATGTCCCACTTCAATGTTCATGTCCCACTGATAGCGACGAACCGAGCGAATCATGCGAGTGAGGCGAAATAGATGATAGCGTAGCATAGACAACGTAGCGAGTAACTCAAGAGTGTGAGTGAGACAAACGAGCGCCGTCCGCTCCGTACAGTGTGACACGCTGACAGGAGAGCGAGCCGTAAGCTCCGCGTAGTACCTCGCCTCATTTGAGGTAGGACATTGTACCACCTCGTTTTGTAAAAGGAGTTACTCCCTCAAACTCGTTTATATTTCATGTTCTGCCCAACACTACAAAGTAATTCAAATTGTAGAATATATTTCATCATCATCATTTTAGCCGAAAGACGTCCACTGCTGGACATAGGCCTCCCACAATGATCACCACAACGCCCGAGTCGGTGCTGCTGCTTCCGGGTGGGTGGCTCTCTTTAGAACTCTTTAGCCCCATCGGCCATCTGTTCTACAAGCAGTGTGCAGTAGAATGTATTTATATCAAAATATACAGTTGCTCCGTGAGCTGTAGACTTCGCGACAAGCTTAACTTTGCGTTGGAAAATTGTTATCCCAATACATCGATATAGGTCGGGTCAGTTTACCAACACCGCAAATAAGTTTGTAATTGCAAAAACCCCCATATTTCTGCCATTTTGAAAATGTTCGAAAAACAGAATCGTCAAAAAATCTATATAATTATCAAACCTGCTCACAAAATTTCACGAGAATCGGTTGAGAAATGAGACCTGTAGACGAGAACAAATGGACAGCCGACGGACATCCGCTGGACATACGAAAGCATTGTTGCCCAAGCTGAAACGCAGACGCTTCGCTCGCTCGGTCGATTAAGCTCATTATTCCTTAGCATCACGGCCCTCTTTAAACTTTCCGCAAACGCGATAAAGGGATTAATTATATTTGATATAAGATAAGAGATTGCCATTATCGTACCAACTTTCCTAACAAAGGGGCTGAATTTAAGGGCATAGAAACAATAAGGGCAGGTGGCCATGTTTGTTCAACTTTGGTGATAATCGGGCGCTTATTAAGGCTCCGACGTAAATACCCTTCGGAAGGGGATCGTTTATAATGGCCTTCACAATGTGGGCTCACTCCAAATTATTTGAATCTGAAACTTTAACAACCTACTTACGTAGCGTTGAGAGATAATAAAATGTGTAACTAGTTATACATTTACATGTAGATGAATTAGAATTACCTGCAGCTGCGTAAATGAAACTGTTTTTTTTTATTATAGTGCTTTACTATGCTACTGGAATATTATAGATTCAAATGGGTTTTTTATCAAGTAGTCTCTTTGTTATATGTTACTTTGCTGACACGACGTATACAATTTGTTAAAAGAAGCATCTATCTACATAATTTTCTCTAAAAGCAAAAAAAAAGGTTAATTGCAATATTAATATAGCTACGAGTATCTCAAGAGGAAGTATTGAGTCGTACATATAAAATTTATAATTGAAAGTCGTTTATCAAAATATTATAATAATCAGTAACAAGTAATCATTGATTTATTTGCATTTATATACATTTTTAGTGAAGCAGAAAAAAAAGATACTACCTAATCGTCGTACTCCTACAATAAAATTAAGAAGTCACTAAATTTTCATATCAAATTAACAAATAAATTTCAAATCTTATTTTATTTTATTTTAGAGGATTGGCAAAGATTTTCCTAATGCTATTTAATGATCATGTAAGGTATATTTTTATGAAGTAGTCAGTTACCTCTCAAAAGTTCTTACGTCATTAGATTACCATGTATTTTTTTAGTAAACATACCTATCTATGTGTTACGGGTACGCGAGCCCATCCCTCGGTAATTCGTTTATCCTTTATTTAAGTAGAACAGATTCGAGCACCATTTCCCCATACCTTAAAAAATATAACTTCTTACACACAAACACAAACAAAAGCTCCCTCCATACGGAAAACCAATCCATTTGGCAGTCTGCCCTTAGTTAAATCACGTGCCACTCGTAATCTAAAGTTAAATTTGTAAATCAAACCCATTTTTTCAACAATAATCTCCTTTGGGATTAATGTAACGTGAAGGGCTAAATTACGTGGCAGTAAAAATACTAGGTATTATTATACTCGAAGGTATTAAAGTATTTTGAAAGTGTAGCTTAACAATTAGAATGATACACCAAAATGAATTAATTGAATAATAACTGAAGTAAATTAATCATCAATACATATAAAACAGTACCGTGACTAAAGACAATGCACAGTCTACACGGGTGGTCCTAGAGGTTTGAAATTTGGAGGAGATATTCCTCGAGTACCCTAGAGGTGCACTAATGAGGGATTATTTGAAATTCCATCCCTGTAGGTGAGGAGGGGTGATAAAGATTGTAAAGAAAATACCGCGGGCGAAGCTGTGGCGGGTCCAGTAAGTAAAATATAAAATGAAGTATAGCTTTTAGTCATATGTTTTACTTTTGGGATTATTTTAGACGACCACGTACTGGAAGATCACCCACACGGCGAAGATCGCGGGCCTCCGCTGGATGCGAGCCGCACAGAATTGGTCGTTGTGGCGATCATTGGGGGAGGCCTATGTCCAGTTCTTTTGGCTGAAATGATGATTATGATGTAATTTTCGGATTAAAAAAATACACTAGCATCACGCCCGAAATCCCTAATGGGGTGGGCAGAGCCACAAGACTACTTGTGGCCACGTTCGATTAATTAGTCCTCAGATGGTATGATGAACCGTATGGTGACCGGTGATCAGCCCATCGCCCATACAGATAGTCCACCATGTTGGAGAGGACCCGTCCCTTAGTCGACTTTTACGACATGCCAGGATGATAAGCATCTGCACACATTCTATGCTATTTCTTCACTCCCAGTGCAGCAGAGGGGTATTTTAGTAGGTATCAATTGTATAAATACTTGTGATAAATATACTCGGAATTCCGCTACAGCTTGCTTTATTCACCATGCGTGACTAAGAGTATTAATCCGTGCAAAATATCCAGGTTTAATAACCACCGGGCCCCTAATATATTTGCATATGATACGAGTATACGAGTGACATTCAAGCATAAATTCTGACATTGTGTCAGATTAAAATATTACGTGCGTATTTACGTGCTAGAGTTGCTATGAGCTTTTTTGCAATGAAAGGTCGGTCGTTAACGGCTCGCCAAACTCGGAATCTGATTTGACGAAGTACCTACTGCTGTGTGGTTAATATTAAAATCATATTTGTGATAAAAAGGCCCTCGTTATTCACATCGTTGGTAGTAAAATAATGGCGTTAATTCCAAACGATGTCTTCTTAATTTAAAATTTCCTAAACTTTTGATGACCACTTGATTTTGACAGCTCTGTTGTATATAAAATTGAGATTGACATTTTCTATTTTAAGTTTAGGAAATTTTAAATTAAGAAGTCATCGTTTCAAATTGGACCCAATAAATTCATTTCCGTTAACGGTCATTTGTTATAACTTTAGAATTCAAGATAAAGATTTTAATATAACACAATCAAACTAGACGATGGGCCCAATTTGAAGTGGTGTCGCGTAAATTTAAACTCCCTTAACTTAAAATAAGGAACGTCAAATTAGATTTTGTGTGGCACTGAGCTTTCGAACTGGCCCCAATAGCCTGTTTAAAAAATCGGGAAGTTTTATTATTTTGTTATTTATTTATCATTGTGTACATGTAGTGAATTAGGTGCAACATATTAAAATAGTTCCATACATGCTACCTCTGCAGAGGTGTTACAACCCATGCTACTGATTATAAACTAAAAGGACATGCTATTCATAAAAAACCGGACAAGTGCAAGTTAAACTCGCGTGGAGAAGGTTCCGTTCCGTAAATGATTATCTGAAATTTACTAGGTTAGTTTGAATACCATTGACTTAGGTGAAGAACTATTTTCTGTATTTGTTTCAAAATTTTTGCCTCAGTAGTTTTGGAAGTAAGGGGGGAATGGTCAATTTTCGACTGTTTTCCTAAATAACTTCCAAACTATTGTACTTGAAATTCAAAAGAAAATATATTTATGATTCTCACAATAAGCCTTTTCATTTGATATGTCACACGATATAGGTTGCATAAGTTTAAGTTTCTGATTTACCCCCCAAAAGTGGCCCCCATGTTTAAAATTCATATATTTACGTCACGCGTCCGTGTTGCCAAAATTCAAATAAATCGGTCCAGTAGTATCGGAGAAATTTGGCTGTGCCAGACGGACAGACAGACATACAGAAAGACAGACAGACAGACAGACAGACAGACAGACAGACAGACAGACAGACAGACAGACAGACAGACAGGCAGGCAGACAGAAAAACAGACACACGAGTGATCCTATAAGGGTTTAGTTTTTTCCTTTTGTGTTACGAAACCCTGAAAAAGTACTCGAATTAGAAGGAAAAATATTACAAGCATGATTATCACAATAACATTACTAATTTAATAAACAATTCAATTCTATGACATAATGTTTATATTTATTAGTCATCTTCCTGAAATTAAATGTTACTTACTGCCTATAAAGTAACTTGCAGACTTGCAGTCTAAGTCAGTCCGTGTTAATTTGTCTCTTCATCGTGCGGTGTTCGTTAAGAATTCGTCGATTGTGTAATGACATACATTGAGGAGTAGGTTTTTAAGCTTTCTCGCAAAAATATTATCTTTTTAAAAAGTTGTATTATTCCTTAAACGCACAAATCAACGCACTACGTCCCCGTTTTAAGTTCCCAGTGACACAGATTAATCTTAATGATATGAGATAAAAATAGAATTCACCAAACCATACATAAAATATATGATATTCATAGGCTCTCAATCACGGATGCGGAATGAGGGTTCAAGTATGACACATCACGTTTCGATAGTGATGGATGAAGATATCTGGACATCGTGATTAGTCATGTTCCCCCCATATCTCCCGGCTCATGATTGTATTCGTATTTCTATTAGGTTTGTAGGTTTGTGTGCCATCATTTAGGTATAGTTTTATATACATTATTTTGTTTACACGCGATGTTTGGGTACCGTTATTCCCTCAGGAAGTATTTAAAGTTGGATAAAAAAGTCGTCACGGAAAGAAAAGTTTGGCAATGATTATGAATTTTTGCGTTGTTTGCTAAAAAAAAAAAAAAATATAGGGACACGTAAAGATTTCGCTATCATTGCAAAGCATTTTCAAGATCAGCTAAGTGGTCTAGTTGTTATAGGAAATGCTTCGCTCAGGTTGCTAAGACATTATACGCAACGGATAACAAAAAAAATCATCAAAATGAGTTTAGCAACTATTTCTAAATCATTTTTTTCCGTGTTTTTAATGTTAATTAGGAATGTAAAGTATTAACACGATAACTGTCATCAAAATCCGTTAATTTGTTCAAGCGTGGTTAAGTAATATAAACCTCGACGTCCTAACAAATGTTTCGCATTTGTGACATAAGAAAGATAAATTAAGGGAGTTTTGTGGATGTTGGTCTAGTTTGAGGTCTAATTCTCTTCAATAACACTTCTTTACCAAGAGAGCCTTACTTGACCCGTCACTGCGTATAAACTACATGTTCGTTTGTGTCTTTGAACTTGGTCGTATTCGACGCAACTTTGCCAAGTACGTAGCTACCTAACTCTGTATAATGCTTACGAGCGCACGGGTCAATTTATGATTGTCAGTAGAAAGGAGAGACGAAATGAGCGCCGAAATTTGCTAAGGGATTAACATAGCTGAAATGGCTGTATTTAAATACAATGAGTCCAATTCGAAACGGTGTCCACTAAATTTAAAACTCTCTAAAATTAAAATAACAAACGTATACTCGATTTTTAGGGTTCCGTACCTCAAAAGGAAAAAAAGGAACCCTTATAGGATCACTCGGTTGTCCGTCTGTCTGTCTGTCTGTCTGTCTGTCTGTCTGTCTGTCTGTCTGTCTGTCTGTCTGTCTGTCTGTCTGTCAAGACCTTTTTCCCAGGAACGCGTGGAAGTATCAAGTTGAAATTAATATCAAATACTCAGGTCTACAATCTCTTGAAGCTATAAAAAAATCAACCTTCTAAGTCACCGCAATCAAAAGATATGGCCGTTTATGTCTCATATTTTGATACTTTCAAGGGAATCCAAAGGGAATCAAAACGTATAGGGTACTTCCCGTTGACCTAGAATCATGAAATTTGGCAAGAAGCAGTGTCTTACAGCACAATTAAAGGAAAAAGTCAGAAAACCGTGAATTTGTAATTACATCACATAAAAAAAAAGTTAAACGGAATAACCTTTGCAAAATCGTATCACACTCTACGATTGAACGGAGATAGGAGCTTGCGAAAGTCATTTTTGTCTTATTTCATAGGTAGGTTGTAAATGGTTACCCCCTTATTAAAAGAATTTTTTTATTCTTTTTTAGGGTTCCGTACTTACAAGGTACTGTTTCTTTTTCATACGTAATTGCGGAACCCTCGGCGCGCGGGTCAGGATCGCACTTGACCGGTTTTTTGTATAGGACTAAGCTGTCAAAATCGAGTTCGACGTTTCTTATTTGACGTGTAGCGGCTTTTAACCTTAGCGAACACACTTACGAATGGGCCCTAAAACATTAGGGCCCATTCGAAAGTGTGTTCGCTAATGCGTTAATTGTAAAATAAGAAAAGTAGGACAATACAACAGTATTGTCCTACTTTTCTTATTTTACAATTAACGCATTGATAAAACGCGTAAAAGCATTCGCTTTATAATATGATAGTGAAAAATTTGAGGATTAAAATTTCCCTTTGTTGTTTTTTTGTATCTCAACCGGTGGACTACTAAGTACAATCATTCAAACCGACTTCAAAATAACCGAAGGAGGATGTTTTCAATTCGATTCGTATATTTGCTTTTTTTTTGTTCAGACTCGTAAACTGCGGTTATTGAAAGGAGTTGCCAATGATTTAATGCATTATTATAATGTGTATTCCAATTTCAATCAATTGTCTGATTTCCTAGAAATAACAATTGACTGATTGCGGGACCTTTTCAAACGTATAAATATTCTTTTGAACAATTAAGACCTTTGAGCAGTTCTTATTATGTTTTGAGATTATTCTCAGAACTTACAAAGAACATTTTACATGAAAGTTTCGAAACTTCGAAAGTTTAGGTCTGTCGGGAGAAACGCCGTGTTTACAGAGCAAGCGACGAATGTTAAGAAATGAAGCATCTATTGATTTTATTTCGGCACAAAAAATATGATTTTGTAACAGAAATAAAAAATGGCTAGCATTCTTTTATGAACATAGTTGCCAAATATTATTTGGCTTCACAAGTTAGTTTCTGATACCGTTCAGAATAAAAAGGAATTTTGTCAGCAATATCAAAAACTATGCGTTATATTGTAAAAGTTACTAAAATAAAGCATCTTTATATAGAACCTAGACTTACTGAAATGTTATAATGCTACTCTAAAGTAGTTAGGATGTTAAGTCTCGATTTAATCAAAGCTCACACAAAGATTTCTAACATTCGGAAACATAATAACTGAACCATGAATAATTCAAAATTGGAATGTAATTTGTGCTGCCGTCGAAACCCTCGTTTACCGGGATTGATTAAATGTGTTCTGATAACATTTTGTTAACCAGTAGTTTGAATTTCAATTGCGTCGGAAAGTTTTCTCTGTTAGTTTTTTGAGCGTTCGTTTCGCCTATTAATTTGGAAGTATTTTGTATAACACTAAATAATTTTAAAACCACAGTTGAATTTCAAAGTCAACGAACAAAATCACATGTTCTGTGCTTGAAGATTACAAAAAGTTTTTTTTTTAGCATTTAGTCATGCTAACCAAACTGCTGAATAAAAAGCAAGGAGATGTTACGCTTGTCTAGACATAAAGTATTTTTAAGGTAACCCTGAAAGACGTACACTATCTGAAATTGCTAGTCGACCGAGCGAGCGAAGCGAGCGAAGCGTCTCCGTTTCAACTTGGGCAAAAATGCTTTCGTATGTCCAATGTCCAACGGATGTCCATTTGTTCTCGTCTACAGCTCGCAGTTCTCAACCGATTCTCGTGAAATTTTGTGAGGAGTTTCGGTAAAAGTATAAAAAAAAATTGTCGATTCAGTTTTTCTAAATATGTGAAAATGGCGGAGATATGGAGGTTTTTGCAATTACAAACTTACTGGCGGTGTTGGTAAACTGACTCGATGTATCGAGATGTCGGTTTTTCAACGGCAAAGTTAAGTTTGTCGCAAGGCCAATCATAATTTCTTACTTTTTCAAAGGGTTTTTGTTTTAGATTTATTTTTTTGAAGTCTTTTGTCGCGAGGTCTACAGCTCACGGAGCCACTAGTATATAGTTGCGTTGCGGGTTATAAATCTCCCTTACAGCAAATATATGTTAGCTTAAAGGTTTGCGGACCACACCCTTTGCTGCTGCGGTCACCCTGTTGACTCCTACTCACATTGTTTTAGAACATTATAGCATCCGTACATCAAAGTAAATTATAATAAGAGCCACTGACAAGATATTAACAACGTAATAACCAAAATATTGAATTTTGTGTTCAAACGATACAAGGGTGATATTAAGGTGTCACGTAGTGTGGGAAACGTAAGCGGATAGCAATTTAATAACTTTATCGTACAAGCCTTGTATACTTTTTTGGTTATCGACCGGCGAGCGATGCGTCTCCATTTCAGCTTGGGCAAAAATGCTTTCGTATGTCCAGCGAATGTCCGGCGTCTGTCTATTTGTTCTCGTCTACAGGTCGCAGTTCTTAACCGATTCTTGTGAAATTTTGTGAGCAGGTTCGATTATTATATAGATTTTTTTTATAGATTCAATTTTTCAAAAAAAATCAAAATGGTGGAGTAATGGGGGCTTTTGCAATTACAAACTTATTTCCGGTGTTGGTAAACTGACCCGACGTATATCGACGTATGGGGATAACAGTTTTCCAACGGCAAAGATAAGTTTGTCGCGAGGTCTACAGCTCACGGAGCCACTAGTAATAGTTATTGGTTAGGATAACTATTATATCCAAAAAAATATATACGTTTAATCTTGTACGATAAGTTCACTTCGTGTGAGAACAAAACAAATTATTGCAAATAACATTACAACGTGCAAGTAACTTTTGCAGCGGCCAGAAACGGCGAGAAGTTAAACCGTCTTATCTCTAAGTGCGTCTCTCTCACACAAGTGCCGACGCAAGAGATAGTCAGAGAGATAAACGGGGTTTAACGTATCCTCGTGCCTGGCATGCTAGGGCCGCAGTGTCACTTTTTACGAACTTGTAACTAAATCAACGTGATTTTAAGCAATGAATATCAATAGCTGAAGTCTATCTTGTCAAATTATTTACTCAACATATCGTTGCACAAACTACCAGCCGAATATGAAAGTTATTCGTTTGCTTAGCAAGTTATTTAATGTTTGAGCCCGGATGAAACTGAACTCCCGAACTCATGAAATTCAAATTTGCTACAGAAACTACCAGACGCGAAGATACATGATTTTATTTGAACATGTCTGATCCTTGCATTGGTAGTGAGGTAATTTTAACGACGCTGTTTTTAGATTATTTAAAAAAGTATTACTGGTATTAAACGTAACTGAAATTGAACGCAAGAAAAGCAATCAATTAAGGAAAGCATTTATAAGCATTATAAGGCAAACTTATGCAGAGTTTGAACTTTGTTATTCAGTCGCCTGTTACATAGTTATTTTACTATAACTTTAATAAATGATTGATTACTTGATTTTAAAATTGCTTATTATTTATTGTCCAGGCAAATTGCAAAAATTATAATAGCGTTTGCTGGGCCGTGTCGGGTTTTATTATTAAAAATAATATGATTTGCCAAAATCATCATTATTATTAAAAATTCTAGTGGAGTGGTATTTGCAGGCTGGCCTTGTGCTACAAGGTAAAATATATATCAGACTAAAATAGTAAGTAAAATAACGAAAAACACGACGGCTTTTTTTCTAGACGGTATTGTTCGTAAACTATTGAATATAATGACCTAGTCTACAAAAAATATATTTTTGGAATTCACTCTTTTACTTCAAGTCGATTTACCAAAAATATATAATCTTCTTGGATAATTTTATTCTTCAAGTGTTTCTTATAAGTTGTAAACCAGGACATTCAGATTTAAGGAGTTATATAGTTATGGTAGAATAATGATGATTTTAAACCAACACTCATACATTATACAAATCCTCTGAAAACAATTCAGTTCAATTTTGGGCAATCGAGTAAAAAATAAACGAGATCATACGTAAAAATGCAATTAGCTCATATATTCTGATAAAAGTAGTTACAAAAGACATTACCGCAATTTTTTTATTCGTGATACTTTAAGTCTGCATAACTAAAAATGAGGTTACTTATTCAAGATAAGTGAAGTGAATCATCAAACTTAGCTTGGGAAAGAGTTATTTTCATTTAGAACTCCCTGATAACTTTTAGCTGAAATATCTCTGTCGAGAAACTTCATAATTTAAGTTGAGATTAGTTAAAATTAAGGTATTATGCACAATTTCATCCATTTACAATTCTTTTGTCTTACTGCTAATGTATTAGACTTAACTATATTAACAAAATCAGAAAGAAAGTCAAACTTCAAACGATTTTGCTACCTTCGAAATAAAGTTAACCTTTTGGCCGGCAAGCATGTCTGAAAAGTAACACGAATTTCAACTTTAAGTCAAGGTTAGGAAGGACTTTTTTACCCTGTATACGCTGTCACGCATAGTCGACAACGGCGTCCAAAAGGTTAAACACGATGCTCACAATATTGTTGGAAACTTTCTGTACTGACATGTGGCTCAACTGTGGCACAGCTGACATGGAAAGTTGCTTTGCCAAGACCCTGTGAGGCTTAAAAAAATGAATAAAATGAATTTTAGTGATATTTATTCTATGAATTTTTGGTAGGTATGAGAATAGAGCGTAAAGCATATTTCATACCGCTAGGTGATTAAGGTGTCCACGCGAACTACTTATGTCGCCGGCGGAAGCTAGTTATTCTATATTAATGGATATTTTGGGTCCAATTCGAAACGGTATTCTTAACTTAAAATTTCCTAAACTTAAAATTAGAAACGTCATGCTCGATTTTGTACGGTACAAAGATGTCAAAGTCAATGTGACTTTTCTTATTTTAAGTTTAATTATTGACTTTTAAATTTAGCGAACGCACTATTGAATAGGCCCTATTGGTTATTATTTAATCACTTAATGAAATTAGGTTACTTATACATACATACATAGCATCACGCCTGAAATCCCTAATGGGGTGGGCAGAGCCACAAGACTACTTGTGGCCACGTTCGATTAATTACTCCTAAGATGGTATGATGAAACGTATGGTGACAGGTGATCTGCCCATCGCCCATACAGATAGTCCACCGTGTTGGAGAGGACCCGCCCCTTAGTCGACTTTTATGACATGCCAGGATGATAAGCATCTGCACGCATTCTATGCTATTTCTTCACTCCCAGTGCAGCAGAGGTTAATTATAAAGAGTTATAATTTAATTGGATTATTTGTTTAGTCTTTATTGAATGTGATATCGCAAAACTAAGAACAAAGGCAATCGTTATCCTTGGCCAGGGAACCTCAAGGGATGTATTTCTAAGACGCGATGATTTTTTCTATGAATAAGAATATCTGAATTTACACAAAAAATCTTATAGGTTCCAAGTGTTTTTCTACCGTGATTGGAACCCAAAGTTAAGATAAGACAGAATAATCTTTCTTTGAAACACTTTGCAATTGGTGAAGTGTTAATTTATCCAAAAATATTGAATATGTATAAAAAATGGTCCCTCAGGTTGGCTTGCTTATGCTTACCTTTTATGAAGTCTTTATATAGGTATCTAAAAAACTTGTCGGCTCCAGACATAACGACACCTTTTTAATTCATCATCATTACCAGATTATAATTGTGCAGCGAGCAGCTTTATTATGTGCGGTGCTATGTATTAATGCAATGAAATCTATCTATACACATAAAACAGTAACATGACTCAATAATAGACAACGCACAGCCTAAACGGGTGGTCCTAGAAGGTTTGAAATTTGTTGGAGACATTCCTCGAGTACTCTAGAGGCGCACTAAGAAGGGATTTTCCGAAATTCCATCCATGGGGGTGAAAAGGGGTGATAAAGTTTATATGGAAAATACCGCAGGCGAAGCTGTGACGGGTCCTCTAGTAATTGATAAACCAATTTATGTTTAATTTGTTTTCAAATAATGTGTTTAATTTTAGACTTTTCTCAATAACACAAGCCTCAAACCTCGCTTCATTGCGTATAATACATTCGACAAATATCTCGACTGTGACGATAACGAACCGCTCATAACTCAAAGCTAATAATGGAGATAAAGGGTCTAATGCTAATTGCTGTCACCGAATTGCGGGCGCTATCTCGATCGATCCTGAATAGCCCCATTAATTCGAAACAGTTGTAAAGTAAAGTTTTGGTGTTAACAAGATTTTGACAATGACATCCACGTTTTTCTTACTATTTGATGACAAATTTGTTTTACGCCCTTTTTTTTCAGAACACATTATTCAAGATTGATTCATGTTAATATAATACAATTCCAAAAGTAATATATTTTTGTTTCGATTTTCAATTACTATCATACATTTGTTAAAACATGTTCCTGACCATACCATAAGAATTGTTTTCATTTTTTTAGAGCATAGCATTTATTGGACTCCATTTCCATGTATAAGATATTCCTTCACGTCCACAATAAGACCAATTGAAGTCTTAACCTGTGTGCAAATTTTATTAACTACCAGACAACATTCAAAGGCATATATTAGTTTCGTAATTTCAGTATTCACGTAAGCAAAGGTCTGAACAAGACACACGGGTGTAATTAGCACCTGTCAAGGGTCACTGTGGTACATCCCTTTTGCATAATGAGGGGGCGAGGCAACCGCACGGCAAACTCATGCAAATCAGTGCGGTGCAATCATAAGGTGTCATTTGAGGATCAAGCGCAAAATGGGGAACGTGGACGCTGATGAACATCACGATTTCAGTTTCGATAATATTTTATCATCAATACATATAAAACAGTACCGTGACTCACTTATAGACAAACGTACAGCCTAAACGGGTGGTCTGAATCACCTAGCGTTCCCGAATAGAGGCGCAGAACCCTTATAGGTCTATTCTTCTTTCATAGCCTATTTTCTTCGAATTTACTGGATGACAAAAGTTTTGTTTATATTCAGAGTTAGCTGACCCGATCACGGACGCATAACGTAAATAAACGAATTTTGGGGAATTAGTTTTGGGGGAAAAATAGGTTTTTTTTTGTGTCAAATGCATGACGTGATAATAAGATTTTTTTTAAAGTTTTAAAATATATATTTAAAAACGTCAAAAAATACCTAAAATCGAGCCTTAAAAAAAGGTAAAGGCTCAAAATCTTAACGAAAATCCTAAGTCTTAAAATTCCTACGGTATCTTCTCCAGGTGAGTCCAAGTCCCAATTCACCGGTTCTTTATACTTTAATTGCCAAGGACCCTGCAGCCGGATTTCCGGTCGTAGCAGGTTTTCGGTCCAAAGCGGAAAACGCAGCTACTCCTTACAAGTGTCGGGCGTAACGCTACATGACAATTAAAAGTGATACAGAACTGGGTAACATTGCTTCAAATATAACGAACGTTAACGCGAACGTTAAATGTAACGAACGTTTAACGAATAAAGTCACCCACTAAGTAAGGTAATAAATATTTTTTACATCTGATGATGCATCTGATGATGGATTAACACCGTTACGTTATTTATTTTTGTTACAAAACAAGTTACTTAATTATTTCTGTATTAATGACCATAAAAAACCGGCCACGTGCGAGTCGGACTCGCGCACGAAGGGTTCCGTACCGTTATCTATAAAAACGCCAAAAAAATTAAATTTTCTTGTATGGGAGCCCCTTAAATATTTTTTTATTCTGTTTCTTAGTATTTGTTGTTATAGCGGCAACAGAAATACATCATCTGTGAAAATTTGAACTGTCTAACTATCACGGTTCATGAGATACAGCCTGGTGACAGACCGACAGCGGAGGCTTAGTAATAGGATCCCGTTTTTCCCTTTGGGTACGGAACCCTAAAAATGGATGAAGATTTCACAATAACGTTGGTGAGCACGTTAGTCATGTTTTTGTGGTAATAGCATTAAAATGTACCAATAAGTAAGTAGTCTAGCTCTAACAATTTGCTTATACCTATGTCATGAGTCATGAAATTCATCATCATCATTTCAACCGAAAGTACTCCACTGCTGGACATGGTCTCCCCCGATGATCACCACAATGACCTACCCTATGCTGCTCGCATGCAGCAAAGTCCCACAAATTTCACCAGGCTGTCAGTCCACCGTATGGGTGGTCCGCTCACGCTGCGCCTACCCGTGCATGACAATAATGTGCACATTTTTGCGGAAATCACATACCGTCGGTGCGAATTCCAAAATCGCTATAATTATGTTTATGGTCTACTTCTCAGGAGACAGTTAAGACCGTTTGTTTCTTTTCATCACACTTGCTCGGAAAGGGTCTTATTATACGCAAGCGTATAGAGAAACTATATACGATTTAACTCCTCTACGGGCCCCGCCGCCAGCGGGAGTTATAAACCATACAAAATCCATAACTCCCTAGGGAGTTATGGATTTTGTATGGTTTCGAACTTCCGCGGGCAGTTAAGTGCGCCAGGTCGGCGGAGCTGCTCGGGAGCCGCAGCCGGCGGCGCGCGACCGCAAGCCGGCGGAGCTGCCCCGCGCTGATCGCAACGTACGCTCAGTTTATGAACACCCACCTGATGGTCATTCACGATGTAAAATGGAAATAAAATTAATATATATACTTTTTTTGTCTAATTTTTATTTCATTTCCTCGCAAATGTGATGAAAAACATTGTGTGTATCACGGGCAGTAAGGGGATAACAAACTCGAGTCATAAAAGCCCTCGCCTATC
This sequence comes from Tortricodes alternella, assembly GCA_947859335.1. Taxonomy (NCBI): domain Eukaryota; kingdom Metazoa; phylum Arthropoda; class Insecta; order Lepidoptera; family Tortricidae; genus Tortricodes; species Tortricodes alternella. The sequence goes on along the minus strand of OX401968.1, from coordinate 26,958,973 downwards.
GGCGTCGGGCTTCTAACAGACTCTCGTTAGTTATTCCCTTCTTTCGGCCCTAGATGCACAATGTACTATTGCGTAGTTATATATATAATTGTGATAACTAAGTAACTTTTACATCAATATACATTTAATTTGTTTATAAGTTATTAGTGACTTAAACGGAAATATTGGTACATAGCGGGTTTAATTTGTAACATTAAAAATTGCTATCTACCTAGCGGTCACCTGACTATTTTCTTAAATGATGTTTTTAGGAATATTTTGCTACATAGCGGGTTTTAATCACTATATTTGATTAGTAAAAATCACCATGTGTAAAAATATGACAAGAATGCCGATGATAAAATATCGCTATGTGCATCAACGAACACATAGCGAAATAAAACGATCACTTCCTTAAATGTGCATTATAAAATTCGCTAATAGCCCAATTTCACATAGCGAATTTATCAAAGTTCATCTATGCCTACTAACACATAAACCAGTACTGTTAACAAAACAATGTTTTTGTGGGCTGATGCAGAAAATAAAATTGAAACATTTAATGTTAAAATAAAATAAAAAAACACAGCGATTTTGGGATTCGCACCGACGATACATACATAAACACACGCACACGGAGAGACTCGCACGCACGTACGCACGGAGCCACGCACCTCGCATTTTAGGCAAGTCAATAAAAATATTTGTATTCTAAAATTGGTGTCAGAATCAAATGCGTTCTTTATTTGCCGATGAAACGAATTACCGGGAATGAATGCTACGCTTTTCCGCGAACACTGTGTTATTATATCAGAAAATCTCATCAAAGCCCTTATACCATTTGCATTCATTAATTAAATATCCATTTTTTATGAATGTACCGAGCGAGTCTGAAAATTACCCAATGAATATTACATGATTTAATAACTGAATTCATGACGATCGACGCATCGTAATAATTATTCATCAGGGTTTCGACTGTTATTCACTAAAATGCGCAGTTCCTGATTCTTTACAAAGAAGATTGATACAATTTAATTTCGTCTAAGATTATACCAGAAAGAACTGTATTTATAAAGGTGGGCGCGGAGCACAAAGTATTATCTACAAATAACCTTTCACTTCTTTCTTTACGAAATACTTTCTGCTTACCGACCGAAATACAGACGAATTGTAGTAAATATTTAATGTTAGAAGATTACGACTTCCGACAATATTCCGGAATTGTCATAGATACGGTTGAAATTAAGATGAAAATCTACACAATCAGAACTGGCTTACAATTCTGATTTAAATTTTTTAGGGTTCCGTATCCGAACGGGACTCTATTACTGAGGGTACAACGTCTGCCCGTCTGTCAGAGGTCTTTAGCTCAGGCACGGCAAAAGTTAGAAGGCTGAAATTTTCACAGAATATGTGTTGCTATGCCAAATACCAAATTGGCGCAGTACGGAACCCTCGGTGCAAGAGTTCGACTAGTACTTGACCGGTTTTTTTAATTGATACTTTTAGGTATATAGTGTTAAATAGAGAGCTCTCAATTTCACGTGTATCGGGGACATGCGTACTTTTCAACCAATGTCGATTAAGGGAACTTGTTCAAATTTAAGTTCCAAGATTTGACCCTAACACTAACACACTAACAAAGCAAGTTAAATCTGAGTTAACAGGAAAACGTACGTGTTTTTTTTTCGGATATAGTTCGACACACGCACTTTAAATTCACGTGTCACGTGTATTTGGCGAACCGGACCGTACGTGACAGAAATTTTTACTCGTTCAGTACGTTCATTCACGGTACAGTCGTAAGAAACACGAACTCGACTCGAGTCCTAGTATTAAACGGTAATATTTGCACAACTAATCACTAGTGGCTCCGTGAGCTATAGACCTCGCGACAAACTTAACTTTGCCGTTGGAAATCTGTTATCCCCATACATCGATATAGATCGGGTCAGTTTACCAACACCGCAAATAAGCCATTTTGAAAAATTTCGAAAAACTGATTCGACAAAAAAAATCTATATAATTATCAAATCTGCTCAAAAATTTTCACGAGAATCGGTTGAGAACTGCGACCTGCGCCTCTATTCGGGAACGCTAAGTGATTCTGTAGCGACTCGTAAGCCAGATTTCTCATTCCACTCTTCCGCACGACGCAAAATGCGTACGAGCGAGATGAGAGATCTGGCTTACGAGTCGCTACAGAATCACTTAGCGTTCCCGAATGAGGCGCCTGTAGACGAGAACAAATGGACAGATATACGAAAGCATTTTTGCCCAAGCTGAAACGGAGACGCTTCGCTCGCTCGGTCGATTATTTCTCTTATTTAAATCATACACCAAAAGCTGTTCACGATATTTAAAGAACTTTCAACACTCAAATAACATTAAAACAAATCCTTCCAAGATTTTCTACATAAAATAAAACTGTCAAGTTGTCTGCAGGTGGACAGAATTCCCCTTGTTAGATTTTGCATTTAATTCTTGATTCCCTTTAAACTTTATTACTTCTGCAGACTGTGCCAAAGTTTCTTTTTGTGGCCGCAAAATAAAAGTTGCAAGGGAAATATTGTATTCTGGAGTTACGATCTAGTTAAAACTTAGGGGAGTGGATAGGCTGATGTCGTATTCCCTATTCATCGATAAGATATTTCTTCAGGGTTAAGCGTTACTCACAATATCGGGCGTTGGTAAGAACTTTTATCTTCTTTCTTTTATTGGAATTTATAGGGTTTGATGCCAGTAAGATTTGTGTTAACTTTGTTTATCGCCTGTCTGCCTGTCAGTAGAATTGATTTGACATTGACAGCTAGCTCAGATTTTTCGACATTTTAAATTGTCTGTTTAAAATATAACTTCTCTTGCGTAAATAAGGTCTGTTCGCTGAGAGTTGATAAATATTATGATATCGTTTCGAAATAGCCACTGTCGCTTAACGATCGCAAAATGTATGACGAGCGTCGCTTATCGCCGCGCGCACTGAGTTTCGTGGTACGAGGGACGCAGATGTTGTCAACTGAGGTTTTGCGCCGGGCGGACGGCGGCGAATGAAATATACTTGTTTTGTTCATATACACAATCGCCATATTGCAAATTAATGTCTTATAGGTATGTCCGCGTCAAATGTCATGTAAATTCAATAATCTGCACTGGCTTCGGCCAAAGAAACGAAAGATATGTAGCTATGACACATGTTTAAAACGCGCTGAGTATGGATATGACGTGTCTTGTGTCTTTTTACATATATAAATGTCATTGGCTTCGAGTGTGGCATTGGGGTGTTCTGTTCGCGTGTTGTTTTCTTTTTATACAGTTAGGCTATTCAATAATAATATTCTATGAAAAAAATAAAAAAATCTCTTTATGTTTTTATTATCATCGGTAAAAATAATTAGCGGGCCGCTATTTGCAATGAGTTAAGAAGCCCTGACTTTTACTTTTTTTATCAACCCTCGCCGAACAGACCTTAGGTAGTAAAATTACCCATTTAAAGATAAAAATGCAATTATATTTTTATGATTATTACAAATAGTTTAATGACTTAATTATAAAAACAAGAACCTGACTACATAATCTCAAAAAAAAGAAACAAGAAATTGATTCTGCCATGGCCACGAGGATGTTTGGAAATACCAGTCGGTGACTCTCCATAAATCCTTAACAGCTATTCGAAGTCACCGAATGCTATTTCCATATGGAACTCATGGGCACAACAGAATCAATTTCTTGTTTCCCTCAATCAAAAAATATCAAGATAGCTGCATCCGCCACATTAAATTTTACGTGACATCATATACCCAGTGTCACCCGGGCATTTTAGCAGAATCGTTAGACACTGCATTTTATAAAATCAGTTCAATTGTTTCGGTTCTAGGTGGTTACTAATGAAGAGATAATACATATACGTAATCTCATAGATACATTGTACATGGCTGCAGTCAGTTAAAAATCTAATCATAACTAAATATTCTTACCTCACATAACCGTATGTTTAATAATTCAGGACTGAAACTTTAACTACTTGATATGTAGCGTTGTACGAGGACAAAGGCCGAACTACGTGAGTCAGTATCGTGTGATGTAGTTGGTAGTAAAATCTTGCACCTTTTGAATGTCTCCATGAGAGAGATAAGACACGAACGAGCAGTGCAGAATTTGTAATGTGCCTCTTAACTAAAGGCCCGGTCACATCGTGGGTGCGGCAGGAACGCAGAGCGACCGCTGCGTGATGCCATCTGTTGTTTTCTATTGAAAGTCGTAATACATGTCACACATATCACGCCAAGCTACAGTCTCGCCATGTAAAGTTAAGATGATGATGATTATTAAGCCACTTCCACATCACTAGATTTAAAACTAAATATGTGCCGCCCTCGGAAAGTTTTCTTTTATATGGGAAATATTCTCGACCGAAAACATTTCTCATATAAAATGAAGGATTCTTAAAGTTTCCAATATTGGCACGTCTCTAATTACCTATAACGCGGAGTGCTTCTTATACGTATCTCCGAAGTTAATCTGTCATAGTGATTACTTTCACTGTATGTTGTTAGTGTTATAATGAAGAAAAAGATACTCTAATAACAGTAACTAACTAATCTTTCAATCACCTGCAGGCCTACTGCGATTAAAATTATCCATGTGTTATCCAGGGGCTCTTTTCCACATTGCGTAATTAGTATGGTAAGTAGATCATATAGGTTTAATATGCCTTTTTCTTACTTTGTAAGTTAATATTGAAAAGAAAGTGACACAACAAAGTCACATTTCTTTACTATAATAACTGTCAAATGTAGTTATCGTAAAATGTCGAATATAGGCCCGGATTCACAAGAGAAATATTAAATTTGATAACTGTTTGCCCCTGAAGTAATATGTAAGCGTGTAAATGAAAATGATAAATACCAAAGGAACACAACCAACGTCATTCATAAAGTACGATAAAGAAACAATAAAGTTGGGTAAACATATAGATAGGATTGTCTGAGGGCATAGAATAGACCCGCGCTCCATGCGAGGCTTGTAACGAAGTTCGGAGCGTCTATCTCCAAATCGGTGACATCGTTCGAGAACAATGCGATTCAGCAATGTTCGCTTGTCGTCAAAATAAAACGAGACAGTTTACGTTGTTCAGCCAGCCCTCATTGCAGTCGATGTATCTACTAAACGAGTAGGTTTCCTGCTCCAAATGGAAGAAGTTAACGGCGTACAATTTAAATTGCTGCAATTCCAAAGAATGTTGCATTTATTTACAATGACTGTCATTTATTGTGCGTCGAATAAATCAACAGTAAGGAATATTTTGTGTATTGAAAACGAAATTTATTATACTTTATCATTATCAGAAATTTGATTTTGTTGTCTTGAGCAAAAGTATTCAAAATGCAGAGTCATTCAAAAAAGCATATTGTTACCTCAAATGCTGTTTTAATTAAAACTGAGATTCGAAGGCACATTCCCTCCATCTTTTTGTCTCCCTATACGGCATGCTTTAGCAGCAACCTCTGGTATCGCACATATCCATCAGGCTGGCCGTCTTCCGTTTGCCTTTTTTTGGCAATGAAAGATTACGTGAATATACCTATGAAATAAAAACCGGTCAAGTGCGAATCGGACTCGCGCACATAGGGTTCCATACCACTATCTATAAAAGTCAAAAAATCACGTTTGATGTATAGGAGCCCCCTTAAATATTTATTTTATTCTGTTTTTTAGTATTTGTTGTTATAGCGGCAACAGAAATACATCATCTGTGAAAATTTCAACAGTCTAACTATCACAGTTTATGAGATACAGCCTGGTGACAGACGGACAAAGGGACAGACGGACAGCGGAGCCTCAGTAATAGGTTGCCGTTTTTAACCCTTGGCTACGGAACCCTAAAAATAATACCTAATCCTAAACAATATAACAATAGTTGTGCATTTTTTAATTAGCTTTATATCGTCATTTCCGATAAACATCACATACTGTTTGACAGCGGTTTATGTAAACAGGCACCTAGGCTTAAAGCAGAAAATATTCCTTGAACTTGAGCCAAGAATGTGATTAGCTTTTGCAAGATGAAAATGAACCAGTCATCTCGACCCAGATTAAGTGGTTTTCTAGATTGGATATTTTTTAATATGTACGTGCAATATGAATCATTTATTAAAGAACGTAGGAATATTGTGTTCAGCGTAGTTAACGTCTAAGAAGGACGTATTTGTGATTGATTTAGGCCCTTTTGCCTTGAAATTATTTGAAAGATAGGGATATTAAGTACAAAACCCAAAAGAAATAGTTTTTTAACATATTTAATATGATGTCCGTATGCAATCATTTTAATTATAATTAGTTTATATGGTTTTAGCAGTTATGCCATGTACAGAACATGGTTTTTCAGATATCATAATTACTAGCTGTGCTCGCGACTTCGTCCGCGTGGAATAGTGTCTTTGGGTAGCATTTTTAATTATTTCTGCAGTTCCACATTTTGTAATGAATCCGTAAATGTTACATCAGCAGCTCAATTACGCAATACACTCGCAATACCAATTGTATTCAAATAGCTCTCATAAATCTCAAAAAACATCACATAAACCTACATATTTCCATACAATCTTTCATCCCCTATTCCTTCTTGTTATTTACACCCCTGAGGTTAAAACTTTTACAAACTTTGAATGTCATATTTATTTATATCAAATCAACAGCCTAAAAAAATAAGTTTCAAGCTTCTAGCTCTAAAAATGACGATACTTCGATACAAATTTTCATCCCCCCCTTTCAACCCCTTACAACCCTTTTTGGCATTAAAAAGTCGCCTATGTCCTTTCTCAGGCTCTAAAATATCTGTGTACTAAATTTCATCTAAATCAGTTCAGTAGTTTTGGCGTGAAAGCGCGTCAGACAGAAAGACAGACAGAGTTACTTTCGCATTTATAATATTAGTAAAGTAAGGATTATACATATATAGTATTTGGAAAGCAAATTAATGTTGCATTCTATTACCAAAGCAATCATTTTGCCAACTACCATATTCTAGGAATGCTCTGGAATCCTATTAAAGCTATTAGTTTCATACCATAAGATTTCCTTATTTTACCAGTTTTCTAGATTATTACAGGAGGATATCCATTCCTCACCCCAATAAACGATTGTGGGATGCTTGCTTTAATCGCCCCTTGTAACGTAAAATAGATCATTCAGTTCACCTTTTCAACGACTAAGCCTACTCGTAGCGCGCCATTTTCCTATGAAATTATTCACTTAATCATCGTGTGTTTTAAATAACTTAAATTTACCTGAAACTCAAACAAGTTTAAGCCGTTAAGGCTTCTATAGCGAATAACGAACTGCGAACACTCGTTAAAGTCGATAGTCGAGCTAGATTTGTTAGGAGGCTATTACATTATTAAGCCGCTTCCGCTTTTCCAAGCTGAGTGGTGATTCTCTAATTTGCCGGCGATCCCCTCGACGGCTATTCCCATCAAGACAAACTGTTTTCAAGGCAGCAGATGCTAGCTCGTCGAGCGAAGCACATGGAATTTCAAATGACCATAATGGCTCGGCTCACTTTTATTTGTCCGATGTCAGCTTGATTTACTATAAGAGCGAGTACACATTAGGCGTTTTGAAGCGCGCGCTTTGGTAACGCGCGTTTTGAGAACCAGTAGTTCTTATCTAGGTGTACACATGCAAGCGCACGTTTCTGATCAAGCGCGCGTCGAACGCGCGCTTTGAGATTTTCGTTTAAACGCGCGTTGGGAAGCGTCAGCCGCGCGCTTCGAGATACATGCGCCGCCATATGGTTGTACATTTGATCGCGCGCTTTCATGTAGAGTGGACACACATTTCACCAAAATGGAGAGAGATCACTTTGACACAGATTAACTTTAGATGAAATCCAAAAGCGGCCAGCTATATGAGACATGGAAGTCCTGATTATGAAAATAGGAATGGTTGAAATTTCACGAAATCCATTTCCGAATAGAGCCATGGACGCCCTAGTAACGCCCGTCGAACGCCGCGCTAAGCGTGCTGTATGTACGCTATCAACGCGCGCTCAACGCAACGCAGAGCGCCCAATGTGTACTCGCTCTAAGTATAGCGTAAATAAAAATAATAAAACGTATTTAGGTTTATAAATTTTGTCGATTAATGTTTTTTTTATCACGAAGCTCCAGGCCACTTTACTGCCCAAATCAGACATGATTACATCATGCGTGATGTAATTAATAAAACAAAAGAACTCTGTCTTAATTCTGGCATCAGCGAATTGGTCTAGAAAGTATAAGTTAACCCTATAGCTTGTCATTTATCCTTTGCAGCTGGCGTGCAGTTTTCCGATACTAGTTTTTCACACTCTAATCGACTCGAGTTAGCTTACAAGGGAGAAAGATCAACGCGCCTGTCGGAAATTTGTGATACAGGTAGCAATATATAAGTCGTAAATTTTCAACAACGTGGAACCGTTGCAGAGCATATTATTATTATTATGATATTTGGAGACCTTACATCTCCTTCTTTATACTTGACCGCGGAGACTGTCTACATCTTCATTTAACCTAGATTAGGTAATCAATTTAGATGTTTCTTTATTTTAATTATTATTATGATGACCCTTAGAGGCTTTATACATCTCTAAGTAGCTTAACTTGTCCAGACGCGGAGACTATACATCTCCCTTATTAGTTATTTATTAGAATTAATTTTTACCTATTAGGATTGTTTGCTGCCCTTTTCATGTGTTAGTTTTAGTTAAAACTCTAATGTAAAAGTTGAAAAAGAAAAAAGACTTACTGCTGAGTTTCTTGCGGCGTTTCTTCTCAGCAGATGTCACCTTTCGAAGCGCTGGTAGCTTCAGACATGTAAAAGAGCCCATGTGGCCTACTTGCAAAATAAAAATATTTTCATTTTTTTCATTTTTTTTTACTAAAAGGCTAGCAAACGGGCAAAGGTTTTGATATAAATTTTGTGCAATGACAGTTGCTGTAATCAGAATTGCTCTACGATATTAAGAACAGATGGTCCATGGGGCTGAAGAGTTTTTGAGTGGCGACCACGTACTGGAAGGTGCAGCAGGACTACCTCATGAAGATTGTGGGACTCCGCTGGATGCGAGCAGCACAGAATCGGTCGTGGCGATCGTTGGGGAGGCCTATGTCCGGCCGTGGACACCTTTCGGCTGATATGGAGATGATGATTACATGTACAGTTCTATTCAATCTATATTAGCCGCATGGAGACAATAACTATGGCTTAGTTATATACTCACTATGGTAGTTAGTGTGGCTGGTGGCCCAGCGGCTGTCGGTTAACTCTATTTGACTACACTGTATTATTAACCTGTAACATCTTTTTATTCTTTCTGCATAATGACTACAAAACTACGGTTCATCAGCAGCTAGCTTGTACCCGTAACCTCGTCTGCGTGGAACTGTATCTTTAAAATATAACAAATTTCCATGTTCAAATTTAGATAATTTTCCCTCAAATTACGGGCTCTAATCGGGTACGCACAAACTTGCCAATGATTAATTTACATGTTACGACTCTCCCTTAAATTATGGGCCCTTTATTCGGGATATATAAACTTTCAGCCCCTATTCCACCCTTTTAGGAGTTTATTTTCTTTAAAAGAAATGGCTATCTATGTCCTTCCCTAGGTCTCAAACAATTTCCATACCAAAAAATCGGTTCAGCTGTTTAGCCGTGAAAAACGAATTAAATAAAAACAGATATGTATATTGACCAGGGATCAAGGTTAAGCCAGTCCTGCCTAATTATCGTGACGACATCGCTAGAAACCAATTAGCAACGCGTCTCTCCTCTTTGTCATTATATTTTTCATTTCGACGTCCAGTCAACTTTATCCTCCAAAAAAGATGTATAAGGACCATATATCGATTGCGTGTTGAACATTCACTTAGAAATATTTTTAGAGAAAAACGTCTTCTCACGCTAACTTGTATTTATATTTATGATTTATGCCAATTTGTAAAAAAAAATGCTGAATATTTTATTAAAAGATCTTTACGGAGAAAAAACTTACGTATACAGTATAAATACGATTTATTGCTTCCGAAAGTTAATAATACAATGTATAGAAACAGTGCTTTCATCTCTGCAATACGAATATTTAATAAACTTCCTCTAGCCATTAAAATGTTGGATGGGAATAAATTCAAATCAAAATTATATAACTGGCTTATTGAAAGGGTTTTCTACAACATAAAAGAATTTTTTGATCATGAAGATCCAGTGTAGTGTTTAAAAATAAATTAAGTTGTAATTATTTGTAAGTGCCTATACCTATAGTTTAAATTTTTAATTAATATTGTATGCCTATAACGGGCAACTGTTGAAACTAATATTTATAAATCCACCATTTTGTACACAGTTATACAATAAATGATTTCTGATTCTGATTCTGATTCTGATTCGATCCACTTTGAAGCTAATTACCTACTACCCAATTTTTAGAGTTCCGTAGCCAAATGGCAAAAAACGGAACCCTTATGGATTCGTCATGTCTGTCTGTCTGTCTGTCTGTCTGTCTGTCCGTCCGTATGTCACAGCCACTTTTTTCAGAAACTATAAGAACTACGCTGTTAGATGTATTCTGTAAACCGCATTAAGATTTTCACACAAAAATAGAATAAAATAAAAATACTGTCTGGGGGTTCCCCGTACTTAGAACTGAACTTCAAAAATTTTTTTTTCATCAATCTCTTTGGTGTGGGGTATTTATGGATAGATCTTCAAAAATGATATAGAGGTTTCTCATATCATTTTTTACTAAACTGAATAGTTTGTGCGAGAGACACTTCCAAAATGGTAAAATGTGTCTCCCCCCCCTGTAACTTCTAAAATAAGGGAATGATAAAACTAAAAAAAAAACATGATATACATTGCTATGTAAACTTCCACCGAAAATTGGTTTGAACGAGATCTAGTAAGTAGTTTTTTTAATACGTCATAAATCACGGAACCCTTCGTGGGCGAGTCCGACTCGCACTTGGCCGCTTTTTTGTGTGGTCTTCCAGAAAATCAGTCAGTGGGGGCAATTGCCCCCAATGCCTCCCCTGTATCCGCGCCTGACTGAATGAACAAACACATAAATGAATAATGGGTTCAATTCGAAACTGTGTCTTCTTAATTTAAAATTTCCTGAACTTAAAATAAGAAATGTCAAACTCGATTTTGACAGCTTGTTGCTAAATTAAATCGAGTTTGACGTTTCTAATTTTAAGTTTAGGGAATTTTAAATTTAGGCGACACCGTTTCGAATAACTCAATGGCTCATTTTATAAATAGACTAGTGGACCCGCCACAGTTTCGCTCGCGGTATTTTCCATGCAAACTTTATCAACCCCTTTCACCCCTTTAGGGATTGGATTTCAAAAAATCCCTCCTTAATGCACCTCTAGGGTACTCGAGGAATCTCTCCTCTAAATTTCAAACCTCTAGGACTACCTGTTTAAGCTGTGCGTTGTCTATAAGTGAGTCACGGTACTGTTTTATATGTATTGATAAAAACTAAACTCTTTGGAACTGAAAAATATGTAAAAAGAAAACAAAAACATTTTGAGTGCAAGCAATAGTATTTTTTGACAAATAAGTAGGTATTTACATAAGGGACACAAGTAAACCCTCACCTAACCTACCCCTGACAAAGAAAAATGATGCCAAATGATAATTTGATCAAATTATCAAATTCGAAATGGAAATATGCTAAAGATTAGTTTGGGAAATGAAACTACTGTGATACGTTTTTTGGGAAGTGAAATTTAGCAAAAAATATTTTGCCCGAAGGGCAGTACACCGTAGCAGTCACATTATATTTGGCCCAAAAAAAAAACAAATAAAATGTCAAATCTATATTTATGATAAAATCGTAAAGTGGAAAAGTCACATTGAACATAACAATGAAAAAAATGGTATGGGGGCTTCAGAATGAGCAAAACAACATACCCCAATGGTTTTTAAATTTCATGTATGTTTGTCTGTTTGTCTAATTGTATGTGCGCGATAAACTTTAAAACTACTGGATGGATTTCAAGATAGGCGAACGAGAAAAAAAAGGATCTACACCTAAAGGGATGATTTAAGGCATTGAACTTTGTATTGAACTAACTGATTCCATTTGTTTATCAACTTGAAACTTGGTATAAATGCACCATACAATAAACAATTAGGTAACCGTTCAAAAGATAAATGTATCCCCTAAAATGGGATGTCTATATAGTTAGACATTAGCTCCTGGAATAGGAAATAGGATAATTATTATACCGAATAAGTCAAAAGTTCCTGAGGGAATAATTATAACCAAATTAAACGCGGACGAAGTCGCGGGTGGAAACTAGTGATTCAAATAAAATGCCCAGGTGACAATGGGTATATGACGACGTCTAAAATCTAATATGGCGAATAATAGACGAAGTTTTGTTTCATGATAACATTTTCATTTTCATAAAAAGTGCTCTTATGATTAAATTTTATAATGACCAATCAGTGACCAATGTATAACCAAATCTATTAAGACTCAATTTCATTAAAATACGTGCGAATTCAATTAAACTCACCCAATGTTCGCAGTTCGGTTAACGGAACGAAAATAAATGGGGATGTTAATGAAATGAATTCAAATGGGATTCAAGTGTGTTCCCGATAGCATTTATTTAAGTATCAACTACTTTCTTTTACACACTCGTATTCTACTCAAAGTTAAAGTTGCAAAATCAACCTTAAAGTGCTTGTTATGAAGTTAAAATTTAGAGCCAACGCTTTAGCGATATACGCAGTTAAGAAAGTAAGCGGGTAATATCGTAATCCAGAAATGAAAGCCACGCATTGTTTTAAGTAAGTGTGAAATTTCCAGATGTGAGTGGAAATCTCAGATCCCAAAAGTGGATAACAGGAAATGGTGCGTTCCGTGCTTAATCAGTGCTGTGTTTTTTTTGGGTTGGTATTTTCGATTGATGATTCAAATGTTATCAGAACAGTCTCTACATCTAAATACTTATATACACAAATAGATTAAGTAACAAATATAATACAAGTTACATTAATAATCCAGCAAATCCGTCTGCTAGGCAAGGCTAAGTCGGTGAGAGAGGTAAGCGTGTGTTTTGGGATTTGTACCGTTGCCATGAGTTTATGCAAACCGTTCTCGCTATCGAAATTTATCGGAAATACTGCTTTTTGCCGATACAAGTAAAAGGGACCGAGTGATAGTTTTCGATAACTAGAACGATTTGCGTAAACTCATGGTAATGGTACAGAAGAAGCACGGATGAGCCGAGTCGACAATTTTCATGTCGCTTGACCAGGGTCCCAAAGTCTCCAATACAAGCGTCGCAAACTTGTTATCAAATCCATATAAATTAACCATTAGTTAGATAATTCAAATTAACATCAAATGAGCTGCATTCAGCTGAATTCTGGTGTTGACTATTTATTAAATAAACAAATTAGTACGTTTCTAAGAAGCTAAATCATTACTTCTATCATAAACTTTTGAGACTCTAATATTGCTTAGACTTTGCACGATATCAAATTCTGATTTAGATTTTTTCCCAGTAAAGCGTCGCAGAGTAGTCCACAAACCAAATTTCATCGCGCAGTAATAAGCTTATTTCGAACCGGGCTAATATTTTGCCCTGAGCGACAAATAACCTCCGAAATATATATAACTCAATTTCAAATTAAATCAAATCTTGTTAAACAATTGGATACTAGAAACAGGTAGCTAAGAATATTCTGATCGGATTACTATTTAGTGGAATCGTAAACAAGGCGTTACGATTTATATTTTTGGATTATAAAAACGACTTAAGAAGAGCACGAGATACGGTAAATCTTGTTTATCTACACCCATATCATAAAACCTCCATTGGTTAATCAAAAACCGTAGGAAATGACCACCATTTTGACAACCAATTAGGAAAAACCAGTGCTGCGATAAAGAAATAACATGACTTCTTTATCGTTTTTAGTAAAGAAATGAGATTAAATTTGGAACAGCTGTCAAAACTCAAGTGGGTCTCTATTCTAGTATCCATAAAACAGTTATTGATACGAAACGTCAATTCAGTATTTTTTTTAATATAAACTGCACAATATTTGATCTCGAGTGACGTGAGAATAGAGACTTCATCCGTTTGTCTATGATTAAAAAAAAAAAGGTCTTGACGGAGGATCGAATCGCCGCCATTATGTTGACGTTTTGCTGAACGAAAGTAGAATTTTGTTGAATTGAATAGAAAAAGTTGTTTGTAATTTACATTTTAGTTGAAAATATGAATAAGTAGTCTTCTCGGAGTGTGTGTGATGTGAAAATGCGCCGGATATCGGAAATATGCAGCCACGATTGCAACAAATAACTTGTTGCCAGAAAATATTGATTCTGAACCCATCATGGAGGAGTTATAATATGTGTGTAGATAAAGTTATGTATGCAACCCTGCATAATTTGGCCTTAAAACACACGTGCGATCTTATTATGAAACTCGCTTAAGCTCGTTTCATAAAACCGCACTAGTGTTTTAAGGCCTATCATTATGCAACCGTTGCATAAACTACTATTTATCCCATCGAATTAGTGGAATATTATAGTGTTATTATTAGTGGGTTATTCGATATTGTTATGATATTTTATGTAAATAGTTTCTTGCACAAAAACAATAAACTTACAATGGTTGAATGGATAATTTTAATATAAATATATAAAGTCGAATTGCGCCTCTATTCGGGAACGCAAAGTGATTCTGTAGCGATTCGCTAGCGAGATTTCTCATCTCGCTCTTACGCATTACAGTCGTATTTTTAATTAGACGAAGCCAACTGACAGTAGCTAACAAGACAGTAAACGTCAACTGGGAACACAGTAAACGTCAGCGCCTCTATTCGGGAATGCTAAGTGATTCTGTAGCGACTCGTAAGCCAGATTTCTCATCTCGCTCTTACGCATTACGCGTCGTGCGGAAGAGTGGGATGAGAAATCTGTTTTACGAGTTGCTACAGAATAACTTAGCGTTCCCAAATAGAGGCGCAGTTGACATCGTCGAATTAAAAATACGACTATACGCGTCGTGCAGAAGAGTGAAATGAGAAATCTCGTTTACGAATCGCTACAGAATCACTTAGCGTTCCCGAATAGAGGCGCTGATTTATTTATTATTTATTATCATTTAATTGTACATTAACCGAGTATGAGTGCGACCACAAGTATGACGATCTACAAACAATGTTAAAACCTTTAACGCATTACTAAAAAACCTAAAATGAAATAAGTTACTATCCACAGGTCAACGTATGTAATGGCGTGGCAGAATGGTATTCTGCACCAGCTCTCGGCACTTGTGTTCAACATTGCTTGGCATAGTTCTACGTCGCATGATCACGTTAAAGCTGGGGGCCAAGTGATAAGCAACACGTGTGCTGGTTCAAACGCGTATATGCGTTTTTGGCACTTCTGTGTCAGTACTTACCTGTAAATACCTCGGGGAAAAATGGTAACAGGATTTTTAAGGCGACAACCGACTGCGGCGTATGCTGTGTATAGGCATGTAGCTTCCGGTGGCGTCAACTAAATTTTTATACAAAACGAACGAAACTGATGAAATCACCCAAAACCACGTGTCCGTGAACAGCGTGCACCGCAGTTAGCTTCCATCTTTATCATGGTAAGATGTCACTGATTGCCCACTACACAGGCCAGATTAACTATATACTTTGTTCAAACTATTGAAATACTCGTACAAACAAAATGTGAATGTGCTGAAGCGCCCCGTCCATGGGTGCGCTTCATGCAAACGTAGTTCAGTTGCGATTTGGACATTTAAAGCAGGATCGTATAGAAACTTTCCAAAAATATAGATAAAAGACAAATCTAGGTTTGTACATGACGAGTTTTGAGATAAAATTTAATTGGCGTATATAATAAATTGTTTTAAATTTACATAAAATCCTGTTTTTATCCTGTTTTATATTGTCATACATCTTTTCAATCTCGTAAAGTACATACTTCGTTGCCTTATATCTATATCCTTGCAAGGTTTCAATGCGATCCGGCTAAAAATATCCATACCACAACTAAACTACGGTCGTATGGAGCGCTACTCAGGGACGGGGTTCTTACGACGTGATCATCATCAGCATCATCATCAGCCTACATACTTACCACTACTACTACTACCACTACTACTGGCCTCTTCGGGCGCAGTGCGGAATGGGGACTTCACACAAATCTTTGACGTACTTCACAGATAGCGTGCAGGATTCCTCATGATGTTTTCCTTGACTGAAATGTTCGTGGTAAAATAATAAAAAATAAATCATTTTTATAACAAGATTTTCTGCTCATTGTACTTAAATATTGCAATAAAATGCATATACTAAATTTCGTGTGTGTGCTGTTGACTGTTGAAGAGTTTCTTTATCTGGAGCTAATCCTGGATGTCGATTCAGGGGTTAAGCAAAGATGAAGGTCTTCTGAAATTGATTTATTAAATTATTCACATGCTCTCACGCCAAGCGTTAAACTAGAAATCTCTATATAAAAGAATGACATAGTCTGTCTTCTAACATCCAGACATTATGTTTTATAAACAACCATTCTATCTAGCCTGCTCTACATTGCCATAAAAATGCATAGTCATCGGAACTGAACCAATGTGTAAAAATTCAGCTCTGTAAAATAAGAGGAAGTGGTTCTAATTCAGCTTGTGAGATTCGGCCCGAACATACATAGAAACATTGCAAATACCTAAATAAAAAGCTTGTAAAATGGTAGGCAGCAGAAGGACCATGATTAGAACCAAAAATGTATTTATCAACACCCATATCATAAAACCTCCATAATGTAATCAAAAACCGTAGGAAATAACCACAACAACCTGTACTGTAATGTTATTGCAGTATCGATTTTAGTATCGTAATGGTCATAACGATACAGTTATGAGCTACAGGCCGGCGCGCCGCCATCGCCGCAGCCGGAGGGGCCCCATCGTCGCCGCAGCCGGAGGGGCCCTATTGTCGCCGTGTCGCGGTTTATAATATGTGTGTAGATAAAGGTATGTATGCAACTCTGCATAATTTCGCCTTAAAAAATACGTGCGATGATCTTATCATAAAACTCGCTTAAAAGCTCGTTTCATAAAACCGCACTAGTGTTTTAAGGCCTATCATTATGCAACCGTTGCATAAACTACTATTACCGCACTTGTAACTTGGGCCGATCTTCACTGGCCACTACAATAATATCGTACGTGATAAATCCCCCTACACCTCTTCCAGCGATGTGCTAATTTAGTGGAATTATCCGTCTAAATAATGCGTGTTAAGGGGATCATTTTCCAGAATTTAGCAGCTTCCTTTTTATTATGATACGATGCTCGATATCCACCAATTCAGTTTCCCTCAGAATATAATTTTAGGCAAAGATTATTTTCGGGTAATAGAATAAAACATTTTTGGGTTAGAAGGCTATTATAGGAATAGAAAGGATTTATTATAGTTGTTCACTTTTTGAAAACTTGGAAATTTTGCTGTCAAAAAAATCTAACGATGACCGCCATCATCAATCTCATCAAAATGATGAAATGCGGTTTCAAATCAGTCTTCTTTGCACAATCAATAATTTTCACTTTAACCTGTACCCATGATTTATTACATATCTTTGCAGCCACTATAGAAGATAATTAATTGATTTAAATGGAAAATGATCTTGGAATACGATCACTTAATTTTGAAATTGTGTTATGTGAACGACCTTCAGCTAACGCTTTTCTTCTTTGTGCTAATTTGCTTATTGCATGGAGAGCCTTTCTATTGTATTTTATTACAGTGCGTGGTTTGTGATAATTAAATTCTTATTAGTGATATAAGAAAATGTACTTACCTATGAAATATAAGTGACGTTGATAAAATTAATACTTAACATTTATTTTTATATAATGAAACAATTAAAGTATAATTATGAATACTTGAAATACACACGGCTTTAATCATGATTTATTGTCGGAAATAGTCTGATTTGTTGCGAACTCGTATGGAGTTGTTCTTCAGGGGTTGTATGCGGTCGCAGTCAGAGGAAACCTCGCATACCCGCGTGTGTATTTCATAATATCTCACGTAAGTTTTAATTTGACTAATATACCTAATTATTAATACTAATCACCGCTTAATATATACCAATTGTCTTGATAAAAGGCGGCTCTGTACAATTTTTGTATTACTTATGTGAAAATAAAATATATTTAGGGCAAAGCGTGACTTGTAATTTTTCAAAGCTTTTTTATTTAACTTGCAATGTCAATTCGGGTCAAATCTTGCAAGCTGAATTAGAACCACTTCCTCTTATCCTACGGAGCTGAATTTTTACATGTTGATTCAGTTCTGATGATTATGCATTCTTATATGGATTAGCTCCAGACAAAGGAACTCTTCAACGGTCAACAGCACCGACACGAAATTTTGTGTAGGCATTTTATTATGACAACTGGTTTTTAAGTTTTACCATGACATGGTTGCTGCACTCAGGGTTGGCTCCTAAATAGGGAACTCTTCAACGGTAACAGCACAGACACGAAATGACGTATACGCATTTAATTAACCATGCCGTTGTCTATGTAGGCTCACAGCTCTTCGCTGCTGAACAAGCAGACGTGGCCTTAAGTAGAGTTACGTCGCTAGAAGGTCTCCATTTTGAAGGACTAGACTGTACTAAATTAACAGGCAAACGACCATGCAACAATGACGCATGACATGAAAATTCTTAGAAACATGTCCAACGAAAACGAAAAACTAAAATATAGATTAATAGTAAAAAAAAATTACTTTTATAAACAAGCTTTTATATAAATGCTCTAAAATTAAGAAAATAAATTTTAAATTAGGTCAGTCCTGGGTAGTTGGCCATAGAGTTTCTAAGATGCTGTTAAAAAAACGTTGACGGGTTTGATTAAATTTAAAATTTATTTTCTTTTTTTTGAGCATTTCAAAAAAAGCTTGTTTTAAAAAATGTTTTTTTACTATAATGTTCTTTTACTATATTTTTTTTATCTGTACGAAGGTTTGAAGTTGATAACAACCCACCTTGAATATCAATCGATTGTTAAGTGTTCACAATTTCATACAATGTACTTCATTTATCAATTGACTAATGATTAGCATATTAAGTGAATGCCGATAATCTAGTTAATCCGCCATTGTGTAGCCGCTAACAAAGGATTTGATAATTATTATAATGGCTCTGCTTCGAGCAAGTCTCCCTTGATTAATACTGATGCAGACAAAATTATATAATGTATTAGCAATATTGCCATTAAGATCAGGTTAAATAATCCTTTGAAAAAAATAAATATAAATTTGCATAATTTGTTGTGTTTTTAGGGTTCCGTACCTCAAAAGGAAATAAAGAATCCTTATTATAGGATCACTTATTTCTCTGTATAGCTATGTCTCAAGACCTTTTTCTCAAGAACGCGTGGCGGTATCATGTTGAAATTAATATCAAATACTCAGGTCTGCGCATCTATTCGGGAACGCTAAGTGATGTTGTAGCGAAGCGACATTTCTCATCCCACTCAGCCGCATGACGCGTAATGCGTAAGAGCGAGATGCGAGACTCTATCACTTAGACGTTCCCGAATAGACGCCCGAAATCCCCTGGAGCTGTGAAAAAATCAACCTTCTAAGTCACCGCAATCAAAAGATACGGCCGTTTATGCCACATATTGACGGAAAAATATGTAAAAAGAAAACAAAAACATTTTGAGTGCATTTCATCGGGCCATCATACATACAACATTACATTGTTATTAAGCTAATTTGTGTAAATTATTATACAAGGCGAGGCTTGGTGAAATACATTTTATTTATGGTCTTAACGTATGGCTTACGCGTATGGTTTATAATAAATAAAAAAAACCACTACTTTCACTTTAAACACAACACTCACTGCCGTCTACTCCGCTTAAGTCTGTCGCAATATCAGTTGAAAAGCCAAAATGAAAACGCATTCTGATGAATAAGTTTCATTTGTAACTAGACAGCCAGGATATTAACTCCAAGGCTATTGCGTTATACATGAATGTTGCATTTTGCATTCAAAATATGATACTTTGAATATTTTCTGTAGTGAAATCGGAGTGGGAAATAGGTGAAATGTAAATTGGATTTTGCAACGTACTTGAATTGCGCGTATAATCTGTATAAATATGGAATGAGCTTGGTCGTTCCAGAAGTAGATTAATTATTTTCTACCCGACTGCAGCGCAGCAAAAAGGAGGGTAGTTTTGTATGTATGTATGTATATATGTGATCATTCTATTAGCTCCCGCCTACAGGGATACTCAACCTGCGGGGCAGCATGCGGCCCGCTAACCTTTTCTTCACGGCCTGAAACCTAGCCACAGTATTTTTAGATAAATAAATTACTAATATAGGTTTTTGCGGCTCGCCTAATGTAGCAGTCGGATTACTAATGTATGGATGGGCATAAAACTTTTCCCTAAGTATCAGATCCCAAACTATTTTACTCAAATTACCATTTGGCAAAAATTCATTAGTCAAATCAGCTTATCGCAATTTTACAGTAAGCAATAGTATTTTTTGACAAATAAGTAGGTATTTACATAAGGGACACAAGTAAACCCTCACCTAACCTACCCCTGACAAAGAAAAATGATGCCAAATGATAATTTGATCAAATTATCAAATTCGAAATGGAAATATGCTAAAGATTAGTTTGGGAAATGAAACTACTGTGATACGTTTTTTGGGAAGTGAAATTTAGCAAAAAATATTTTGCCCGAAGGGCAGTACACCGTAGCAGTCACATTATATTTGGCCCAAAAAAAAAACAAATAAAATGTCAAATCTATATTTATGATAAAATCGTAAAGTGGAAAAGTCACATTGAACATAACAATGAAAAAAATGGTATGGGGGCTTCAGAATGAGCAAAACAACATACCCCAATGGTTTTTAAATTTCATGTATGTTTGTCTGTTTGTCTAATTGTATGTGCGCGATAAACTTTAAAACTACTGGATGGATTTCAAGATAGGCGAACGAGAAAAAAAAGGATCTACACCTAAAGGGATGATTTAAGGCATTGAACTTTGTATTGAACTAACTGATTCCATTTGTTTATCAACTTGAAACTTGGTATAAATGCACCATACAATAAACAATTAGGTAACCGTTCAAAAGATAAATGTATCCCCTAAAATGGGATGTCTATATAGTTAGACATTAGCTCCTGGAATAGGAAATAGGATAATTATTATACCGAATAAGTCAAAAGTTCCTGAGGGAATAATTATAACCAAATTAAACGCGGACGAAGTCGCGGGTGGAAACTAGTGATTCAAATAAAATGCCCAGGTGACAATGGGTATATGACGACGTCTAAAATCTAATATGGCGAATAATAGACGAAGTTTTGTTTCATGATAACATTTTCATTTTCATAAAAAGTGCTCTTATGATTAAATTTTATAATGACCAATCAGTGACCAATGTATAACCAAATCTATTAAGACTCAATTTCATTAAAATACGTGCGAATTCAATTAAACTCACCCAATGTTCGCAGTTCGGTTAACGGAACGAAAATAAATGGGGATGTTAATGAAATGAATTCAAATGGGATTCAAGTGTGTTCCCGATAGCATTTATTTAAGTATCAACTACTTTCTTTTACACACTCGTATTCTACTCAAAGTTAAAGTTGCAAAATCAACCTTAAAGTGCTTGTTATGAAGTTAAAATTTAGAGCCAACGCTTTAGCGATATACGCAGTTAAGAAAGTAAGCGGGTAATATCGTAATCCAGAAATGAAAGCCACGCATTGTTTTAAGTAAGTGTGAAATTTCCAGATGTGAGTGGAAATCTCAGATCCCAAAAGTGGATAACAGGAAATGGTGCGTTCCGTGCTTAATCAGTGCTGTGTTTTTTTTGGGTTGGTATTTTCGATTGATGATTCAAATGTTATCAGAACAGTCTCTACATCTAAATACTTATATACACAAATAGATTAAGTAACAAATATAATACAAGTTACATTAATAATCCAGCAAATCCGTCTGCTAGGCAAGGCTAAGTCGGTGAGAGAGGTAAGCGTGTGTTTTGGGATTTGTACCGTTGCCATGAGTTTATGCAAACCGTTCTCGCTATCGAAATTTATCGGAAATACTGCTTTTTGCCGATACAAGTAAAAGGGACCGAGTGATAGTTTTCGATAACTAGAACGATTTGCGTAAACTCATGGTAATGGTACAGAAGAAGCACGGATGAGCCGAGTCGACAATTTTCATGTCGCTTGACCAGGGTCCCAAAGTCTCCAATACAAGCGTCGCAAACTTGTTATCAAATCCATATAAATTAACCATTAGTTAGATAATTCAAATTAACATCAAATGAGCTGCATTCAGCTGAATTCTGGTGTTGACTATTTATTAAATAAACAAATTAGTACGTTTCTAAGAAGCTAAATCATTACTTCTATCATAAACTTTTGAGACTCTAATATTGCTTAGACTTTGCACGATATCAAATTCTGATTTAGATTTTTTCCCAGTAAAGCGTCGCAGAGTAGTCCACAAACCAAATTTCATCGCGCAGTAATAAGCTTATTTCGAACCGGGCTAATATTTTGCCCTGAGCGACAAATAACCTCCGAAATATATATAACTCAATTTCAAATTAAATCAAATCTTGTTAAACAATTGGATACTAGAAACAGGTAGCTAAGAATATTCTGATCGGATTACTATTTAGTGGAATCGTAAACAAGGCGTTACGATTTATATTTTTGGATTATAAAAACGACTTAAGAAGAGCACGAGATACGGTAAATCTTGTTTATCTACACCCATATCATAAAACCTCCATTGGTTAATCAAAAACCGTAGGAAATGACCACCATTTTGACAACCAATTAGGAAAAACCAGTGCTGCGATAAAGAAATAACATGACTTCTTTATCGTTTTTAGTAAAGAAATGAGATTAAATTTGGAACAGCTGTCAAAACTCAAGTGGGTCTCTATTCTAGTATCCATAAAACAGTTATTGATACGAAACGTCAATTCAGTATTTTTTTTAATATAAACTGCACAATATTTGATCTCGAGTGACGTGAGAATAGAGACTTCATCCGTTTGTCTATGATTAAAAAAAAAAAGGTCTTGACGGAGGATCGAATCGCCGCCATTATGTTGACGTTTTGCTGAACGAAAGTAGAATTTTGTTGAATTGAATAGAAAAAGTTGTTTGTAATTTACATTTTAGTTGAAAATATGAATAAGTAGTCTTCTCGGAGTGTGTGTGATGTGAAAATGCGCCGGATATCGGAAATATGCAGCCACGATTGCAACAAATAACTTGTTGCCAGAAAATATTGATTCTGAACCCATCATGGAGGAGTTATAATATGTGTGTAGATAAAGTTATGTATGCAACCCTGCATAATTTGGCCTTAAAACACACGTGCGATCTTATTATGAAACTCGCTTAAGCTCGTTTCATAAAACCGCACTAGTGTTTTAAGGCCTATCATTATGCAACCGTTGCATAAACTACTATTTATCCCATCGAATTAGTGGAATATTATAGTGTTATTATTAGTGGGTTATTCGATATTGTTATGATATTTTATGTAAATAGTTTCTTGCACAAAAACAATAAACTTACAATGGTTGAATGGATAATTTTAATATAAATATATAAAGTCGAATTGCGCCTCTATTCGGGAACGCAAAGTGATTCTGTAGCGATTCGCTAGCGAGATTTCTCATCTCGCTCTTACGCATTACAGTCGTATTTTTAATTAGACGAAGCCAACTGACAGTAGCTAACAAGACAGTAAACGTCAACTGGGAACACAGTAAACGTCAGCGCCTCTATTCGGGAATGCTAAGTGATTCTGTAGCGACTCGTAAGCCAGATTTCTCATCTCGCTCTTACGCATTACGCGTCGTGCGGAAGAGTGGGATGAGAAATCTGTTTTACGAGTTGCTACAGAATAACTTAGCGTTCCCAAATAGAGGCGCAGTTGACATCGTCGAATTAAAAATACGACTATACGCGTCGTGCAGAAGAGTGAAATGAGAAATCTCGTTTACGAATCGCTACAGAATCACTTAGCGTTCCCGAATAGAGGCGCTGATTTATTTATTATTTATTATCATTTAATTGTACATTAACCGAGTATGAGTGCGACCACAAGTATGACGATCTACAAACAATGTTAAAACCTTTAACGCATTACTAAAAAACCTAAAATGAAATAAGTTACTATCCACAGGTCAACGTATGTAATGGCGTGGCAGAATGGTATTCTGCACCAGCTCTCGGCACTTGTGTTCAACATTGCTTGGCATAGTTCTACGTCGCATGATCACGTTAAAGCTGGGGGCCAAGTGATAAGCAACACGTGTGCTGGTTCAAACGCGTATATGCGTTTTTGGCACTTCTGTGTCAGTACTTACCTGTAAATACCTCGGGGAAAAATGGTAACAGGATTTTTAAGGCGACAACCGACTGCGGCGTATGCTGTGTATAGGCATGTAGCTTCCGGTGGCGTCAACTAAATTTTTATACAAAACGAACGAAACTGATGAAATCACCCAAAACCACGTGTCCGTGAACAGCGTGCACCGCAGTTAGCTTCCATCTTTATCATGGTAAGATGTCACTGATTGCCCACTACACAGGCCAGATTAACTATATACTTTGTTCAAACTATTGAAATACTCGTACAAACAAAATGTGAATGTGCTGAAGCGCCCCGTCCATGGGTGCGCTTCATGCAAACGTAGTTCAGTTGCGATTTGGACATTTAAAGCAGGATCGTATAGAAACTTTCCAAAAATATAGATAAAAGACAAATCTAGGTTTGTACATGACGAGTTTTGAGATAAAATTTAATTGGCGTATATAATAAATTGTTTTAAATTTACATAAAATCCTGTTTTTATCCTGTTTTATATTGTCATACATCTTTTCAATCTCGTAAAGTACATACTTCGTTGCCTTATATCTATATCCTTGCAAGGTTTCAATGCGATCCGGCTAAAAATATCCATACCACAACTAAACTACGGTCGTATGGAGCGCTACTCAGGGACGGGGTTCTTACGACGTGATCATCATCAGCATCATCATCAGCCTACATACTTACCACTACTACTACTACCACTACTACTGGCCTCTTCGGGCGCAGTGCGGAATGGGGACTTCACACAAATCTTTGACGTACTTCACAGATAGCGTGCAGGATTCCTCATGATGTTTTCCTTGACTGAAATGTTCGTGGTAAAATAATAAAAAATAAATCATTTTTATAACAAGATTTTCTGCTCATTGTACTTAAATATTGCAATAAAATGCATATACTAAATTTCGTGTGTGTGCTGTTGACTGTTGAAGAGTTTCTTTATCTGGAGCTAATCCTGGATGTCGATTCAGGGGTTAAGCAAAGATGAAGGTCTTCTGAAATTGATTTATTAAATTATTCACATGCTCTCACGCCAAGCGTTAAACTAGAAATCTCTATATAAAAGAATGACATAGTCTGTCTTCTAACATCCAGACATTATGTTTTATAAACAACCATTCTATCTAGCCTGCTCTACATTGCCATAAAAATGCATAGTCATCGGAACTGAACCAATGTGTAAAAATTCAGCTCTGTAAAATAAGAGGAAGTGGTTCTAATTCAGCTTGTGAGATTCGGCCCGAACATACATAGAAACATTGCAAATACCTAAATAAAAAGCTTGTAAAATGGTAGGCAGCAGAAGGACCATGATTAGAACCAAAAATGTATTTATCAACACCCATATCATAAAACCTCCATAATGTAATCAAAAACCGTAGGAAATAACCACAACAACCTGTACTGTAATGTTATTGCAGTATCGATTTTAGTATCGTAATGGTCATAACGATACAGTTATGAGCTACAGGCCGGCGCGCCGCCATCGCCGCAGCCGGAGGGGCCCCATCGTCGCCGCAGCCGGAGGGGCCCTATTGTCGCCGTGTCGCGGTTTATAATATGTGTGTAGATAAAGGTATGTATGCAACTCTGCATAATTTCGCCTTAAAAAATACGTGCGATGATCTTATCATAAAACTCGCTTAAAAGCTCGTTTCATAAAACCGCACTAGTGTTTTAAGGCCTATCATTATGCAACCGTTGCATAAACTACTATTACCGCACTTGTAACTTGGGCCGATCTTCACTGGCCACTACAATAATATCGTACGTGATAAATCCCCCTACACCTCTTCCAGCGATGTGCTAATTTAGTGGAATTATCCGTCTAAATAATGCGTGTTAAGGGGATCATTTTCCAGAATTTAGCAGCTTCCTTTTTATTATGATACGATGCTCGATATCCACCAATTCAGTTTCCCTCAGAATATAATTTTAGGCAAAGATTATTTTCGGGTAATAGAATAAAACATTTTTGGGTTAGAAGGCTATTATAGGAATAGAAAGGATTTATTATAGTTGTTCACTTTTTGAAAACTTGGAAATTTTGCTGTCAAAAAAATCTAACGATGACCGCCATCATCAATCTCATCAAAATGATGAAATGCGGTTTCAAATCAGTCTTCTTTGCACAATCAATAATTTTCACTTTAACCTGTACCCATGATTTATTACATATCTTTGCAGCCACTATAGAAGATAATTAATTGATTTAAATGGAAAATGATCTTGGAATACGATCACTTAATTTTGAAATTGTGTTATGTGAACGACCTTCAGCTAACGCTTTTCTTCTTTGTGCTAATTTGCTTATTGCATGGAGAGCCTTTCTATTGTATTTTATTACAGTGCGTGGTTTGTGATAATTAAATTCTTATTAGTGATATAAGAAAATGTACTTACCTATGAAATATAAGTGACGTTGATAAAATTAATACTTAACATTTATTTTTATATAATGAAACAATTAAAGTATAATTATGAATACTTGAAATACACACGGCTTTAATCATGATTTATTGTCGGAAATAGTCTGATTTGTTGCGAACTCGTATGGAGTTGTTCTTCAGGGGTTGTATGCGGTCGCAGTCAGAGGAAACCTCGCATACCCGCGTGTGTATTTCATAATATCTCACGTAAGTTTTAATTTGACTAATATACCTAATTATTAATACTAATCACCGCTTAATATATACCAATTGTCTTGATAAAAGGCGGCTCTGTACAATTTTTGTATTACTTATGTGAAAATAAAATATATTTAGGGCAAAGCGTGACTTGTAATTTTTCAAAGCTTTTTTATTTAACTTGCAATGTCAATTCGGGTCAAATCTTGCAAGCTGAATTAGAACCACTTCCTCTTATCCTACGGAGCTGAATTTTTACATGTTGATTCAGTTCTGATGATTATGCATTCTTATATGGATTAGCTCCAGACAAAGGAACTCTTCAACGGTCAACAGCACCGACACGAAATTTTGTGTAGGCATTTTATTATGACAACTGGTTTTTAAGTTTTACCATGACATGGTTGCTGCACTCAGGGTTGGCTCCTAAATAGGGAACTCTTCAACGGTAACAGCACAGACACGAAATGACGTATACGCATTTAATTAACCATGCCGTTGTCTATGTAGGCTCACAGCTCTTCGCTGCTGAACAAGCAGACGTGGCCTTAAGTAGAGTTACGTCGCTAGAAGGTCTCCATTTTGAAGGACTAGACTGTACTAAATTAACAGGCAAACGACCATGCAACAATGACGCATGACATGAAAATTCTTAGAAACATGTCCAACGAAAACGAAAAACTAAAATATAGATTAATAGTAAAAAAAAATTACTTTTATAAACAAGCTTTTATATAAATGCTCTAAAATTAAGAAAATAAATTTTAAATTAGGTCAGTCCTGGGTAGTTGGCCATAGAGTTTCTAAGATGCTGTTAAAAAAACGTTGACGGGTTTGATTAAATTTAAAATTTATTTTCTTTTTTTTGAGCATTTCAAAAAAAGCTTGTTTTAAAAAATGTTTTTTTACTATAATGTTCTTTTACTATATTTTTTTTATCTGTACGAAGGTTTGAAGTTGATAACAACCCACCTTGAATATCAATCGATTGTTAAGTGTTCACAATTTCATACAATGTACTTCATTTATCAATTGACTAATGATTAGCATATTAAGTGAATGCCGATAATCTAGTTAATCCGCCATTGTGTAGCCGCTAACAAAGGATTTGATAATTATTATAATGGCTCTGCTTCGAGCAAGTCTCCCTTGATTAATACTGATGCAGACAAAATTATATAATGTATTAGCAATATTGCCATTAAGATCAGGTTAAATAATCCTTTGAAAAAAATAAATATAAATTTGCATAATTTGTTGTGTTTTTAGGGTTCCGTACCTCAAAAGGAAATAAAGAATCCTTATTATAGGATCACTTATTTCTCTGTATAGCTATGTCTCAAGACCTTTTTCTCAAGAACGCGTGGCGGTATCATGTTGAAATTAATATCAAATACT
Organism: Tortricodes alternella; assembly: GCA_947859335.1. NCBI lineage: Eukaryota > Metazoa > Arthropoda > Insecta > Lepidoptera > Tortricidae > Tortricodes > Tortricodes alternella. The sequence goes on along the minus strand of OX401968.1, from coordinate 26,930,475 downwards.
CAGGTCTGCGCATCTATTCGGGAACGCTAAGTGATGTTGTAGCGAAGCGACATTTCTCATCCCACTCAGCCGCATGACGCGTAATGCGTAAGAGCGAGATGCGAGACTCTATCACTTAGACGTTCCCGAATAGACGCCCGAAATCCCCTGGAGCTGTGAAAAAATCAACCTTCTAAGTCACCGCAATCAAAAGATACGGCCGTTTATGCCACATATTTTGATTCTCGCATGGGAATCAAAACATATAGGGTAGTTCCCGTTGACTTAGAATCATGAAATTTGGCAAGAGCCAATTTCTTATAGCAAAGTAAAGGAAAAAGTCCGAAAACAGTGAATTTGTAGTTAGTTTAACGGAATAACCTTTGCAAAGTCGTATCACACTGGACAGTTGCTCGAAGACAGGAGCTTGCGAAAGTTATTTTTCGTCTTATTTCATAGGTAGGTTGTTAAATATGGTTGTTAAAAGCTATATTTTTCATTTTAAGGGTTCCGTACCTACAAGGACTGTTTGTTTTTCATAAGTAAGTACAGCGCCTCTATTCGGGAACGCTAAGTGATTTTGTAGCGATTCGCGAGCGAGATTTTCTCATCTCGCTCTTACGCATTACACGTCGTGCGGAAGAGTCGGATGAGATATCTCGTTTACGAATCGCTACAGAATCACTTAGCTTTCCCGAATAGAGGCGCAGGACCCTTAGCGCGCGAGTCCGACTCGGTCTTGACCGGCTTTTTGTCATTATATGCCCCGCCAATGTGTACTGAAATCCTCACTTGATGATAGGTACTGTCTTTTGGTTCTCACGCGGAGTTAGTTAGGATCGGTGATTTCATATTCAACCTTGAATTATGTCGCTAGATCGCACGTTGCCTGATTACGTTTTATTTCAACGAGAATCTCGAGGTAAATTTAAAATTCCATTCCATTCCACCACGTATTATGTTCTGAAACTCACGGTATAGGTATGTCAAACGAAAGATGCATTCATTGTAGTGGTGTTGTTTGTTTAGCTTTCCATATATAAAACAGACACAAAACGCGTACGCGTGCGTTTGTACTAACGCTATGTGTGCGCTGAATAAATGGTATTTTCTTTCTTTCTAACTAACATAGGAAATTTCATATAATTACGAAACCCTCTCCACGCGAGTTTAACTCGCACTTGTCCAGTTTTTTAGACATCCTGCTTTTTGGCTATCTCGCTTCTAAGACATCTTGCTTTTTAGATATTCAGCTTGTTAGGCATCTTGCTTTTTAGCCATTTTGCTTCTGAGGCATCTTGCTTCTGAGACATCTTGCTTTTTGGCCATCTTGCTTTTGAGGCATCTTGCTTTGTTAGGCATCTTGCTTAGTAGGCAACTCGCTCATAACCGATTTATACTTTTCCAAATCGACTGTTATGCAAATTCATCTTTATAGTCATTCAGCTATAGTTGGTTATAAACTAACAGTTTGAAAGTCGCGCTTAAGTTTTTATGACTAGCTATGAATAAAATTCACTCAGTTTACTTTTATTACTACGAGGTAATTGCGATTGTAGATACTAAGATAGCGTTGTAGTGTTACTTTATGCATTTCTATCTACTTAACTTACAATTAAAATGAACAGTGAAGTGAAAGTATTTAGTTTTTATTTTATTTGTAACTCGTATCTGTTTATGCTCTCGTATTCAGATATCTGAGGTTTCAGTTTCGCGTTGAAATATTTGCTGTTTTAATGAAATAACAGTCAAAGTTAGAAAAGACAATTCACGAGAAAACAATTTAAAACGCATTTCACTTTTTCGAAACTCACCCACGCAGAAAAAGGTCGAAGTCAATTAAAGACTGAGTATTTTTTTTAAAAGCTAAATAAACAGCCTTGACTCAGACTTCTAATCTAAAGATTGAGCTCAAGTTTATAAAAAATAAAGAGTCCCTACAGACTTTTAAGGACCAGATTTGAATTGAATTCCAAATTCATTAAAGTTCTCTATGATTTACCAATTCCGTTACGTATTTTTTCGTACAATCGTGTTCATTTGTAGATAAGACCGTAATTTGCACGCAACTTGAAGAAGGTAAATCGAATTAAAACTTTTTCGATTTGTGTCGGGATCAACAGTAATCGTTATATAAATATATATAAGACGATCTTGATGTATTATTTCCTTAGTTATAATATAATACGGAGTAGGGGAGACCGGGGCTGGAAGTTCCCGGGGTAAGTTGTTCCGACAGTAATAACTTTGTAAAGAAAAGAGATAACAATACACGCAAAGTGGGTCGTTTAAGCATCAGGTGATGCGCCGCGCTGGCGGTCTTCTAAGTTGCTCCGACGACAGCGGACGAGTGGCTGTGCGCACCGTGCTATTAAAACACCACGTGAGTAAATTTTTTCGTATTTAAACTTTTTGGTCTATTTTTATTTATTATTGACCAATTCATTTGTGACTTTCCTATTTTGAAGTGGCATTAGTTAGGTATCTTATTGTTTGAGTGTTTTTTTAATTGATTTCATTAATTTGCTAGCATGACAGTCTTCATATAAAAACGTAATTTGGGGATAGAAGTTCCCTTGCGAAGGGGCTGGTTGTTCCCCGGAACAACTTACCCCAATAGACCGCGCCTTCAATTTTACCATAATTTTTTAAGGTAATTTTTCCTTTTTTAAGATGCGCACCTACAACCGATAAACTGACAGAGGGAAAACCTCCAAATCGCTATTGCGTCAAACTGCAAATGCTGTCATAAAAGAGGGAAGACAAATAAAATCGGTGGCCAGAGAACTGGTAATTTGCCACATGGCATGATGCCCCTCAGACTGCTACTATGACCATTAATAGTGGACAAGAACTTCAATTAACACCAGCAAAGATAATTGCTTCAGCTGTTTTTAACCCCGAAATCGTAAAACCTTTACCAAAGGCACCACCATGATTGCAAACTGCTACAAAACGACGTATAAGCAAAGAAGGGAAAGAGGAAATACAACAACGGTAATGGAAAAGGTAAAGGCAATGGAAAAGGAAAGAGATAAACTCAAGAAAAAGCTAAACGAAGTGTATTGCAATAATGCGAGAGTGATACTGACAAGGATCTGGAATAGTACTGCATAATTTGTTCTGATTACACATATTCATGAAACGTTTGTCTGGAGGTTACCAGTTATGTTATGTAGTTTTTATAAGATCATTTATGGATCTGATAAGATTTTTAACTTGATGAATCTCTATTATGGTTTAATTTATAAAAGGAACGGTTATGTGAAGGTTACCAGTTATTTTTTGTTGTTTTTTTAAAGTTCTGTTATGGATATGACAATATTTCTTAGTTAATATATATATTAATTATAAAATAATCAAGATTTTTTTTATCTCGATGGTTCCAGGTATATTTTTTTTATCCTTAAGTTTAATGAAGCATCTAATAAGATTTATATGCCAATAAATATGATCGTAGATCTCAATTTTAGTTTGCCAATACAAAAAAAGTTTATCTGGAGGTAACCAGTAATGTTTTGTTGTTGATTTTTTTAGTTATAGCATTGCATGAACACACAATAAATGAAACTATAGAAATGAGTGTTATAATTAAAAGAAACCTATGTTATTTTTATATTTTATTCACGGAACAATTTGCCCCACAAATGGAACAACTCGCCCCAAAGTGGGGCTGAAAGTTCCTTTTCGAAATTTTGCAAAGAATTGGCTGTAAAAAAAAAACTATTGAGATACATGCAGAAATTACTATACTATTACAAAGACCGATAAAGATGTTTTAATAGTTCCAAATATCAAAAATGTAACCTTTCATTTTCATCATGAAATTCCATGTTATTTGAAAATCGGAACTTCCAGCCCCGGGCTCCCCTACCTACACATGAAAATGTTTGCGTTACAATTCGAGTCTCCTATTTAATTCTTACCATGTTATATTTCTTACACGCAACCTTTTGTATGATGAATATTTTGTAAATTGAGCTTTAAGAAGTGATTTACTTGGTATTAGTAATAGATATAGTCTTCATACAAATTTGATAGAATGGGGAACATGCATGAAAATCATAATGAGGTTTAAATGATATATTATGAAAGTAAATGTAAACAAAGGCATTTTACAGAAAAAAGCAGATCATTTTGACTATTCATTTTTATTTGATTAAGTGTCAAAATTGATGAAAAATATAATTTATTTTTATTAGTTTTTTGACATCCTCATCAAATTTATGTCATGTTTTATTTCGCCGATGTTGGTCTAAAAACAGTATTTTCGGAAATAATTGTAGATTTCGTTTATGCTATACTTACATGTTGAACAGTCTAACGACAGCTCTGACGTCATAGCTGTTGTCCATTTTGTATGGAGTGTTCTTGGGAGTGGCATGTACAATGACTTTTCAAAAGCTTAATTACTCATAAAATAAACAACATAATAATGTTTTGCGTATACAGATCGGTTTTTATTACTCAGCACTTTGCACAAGATTCCGTGATTTATGACGTATTAAAAAAAAACTACTTACTACATCTCGTTCAAACCAATGTTACATGGTAATGTGCATCATTTATATTTTTTTTAGTTTTTTCATTCTCTTATTTTGGAAGTTACAGGGGGGGGGGACACATTTTACCACTTTGGAAGTGTCTCTCGCGCAAACTATTCAGTTTAAAAAAAATTATAATAGCAACCTCAATATATTTTTTTAAGACCTACCCATAGATACCCACGGGTGTGGTTTTTGAAAAAAAAAATTGAGTTTAAGTTCTAAGTATGGGAAACCCCCAAAAATTTACTATTTTTTTCTATTTTTGTGTGAAATCTTAATGCGGTTCACAGAATACATCTACTTACTAAGTTTCAACAGCATAGTTCTTATAGTTTCTGAAAAAAGTGGCTGTGACATACGGACGGACAGACGGACAGACAGACAGACATGACGAATTTTGCCATTTGGCTACGGAACCCTAAAAAGAATATGCATGTTCCTATTGGACCCATTTGAAGCTTCTCTTCGTTACACGACACTCTAAATTATAACTTAAAATTATATTATTAACTGCTGCAATATTGAGTTGAGGAGCAATTATCACAGTAATGGAATAAGGATTATTATAATCAAGGTTAAAGGAAACAACGGCGAAATTCAACCCACAATCCTATACTTTTTGTTATTTGATCTAGTTGAAACAGATAGGCTGTCATTAACGATAATAAATAAACCATGGCTTTAATAATAATAATACTTAACTAGGTATTATCATTTTTCTATCGAAATTATGAATAAATAATCGGACAATCTTTTACACAAATCGATCTAGTCCCAAAGTAAGCTCTAAAGGCTTGTGTTATAAGTGCTAGACGACGATATACATACTTATATAGAGAAATAAATGCTTAAATACATAGGAAACATCTAAGACTCAGGAACAAACATTTGTGCTCATCACACAAATATTTGCCCTTACCGGGGATCGAACCCGGGACGCAAGCTTCGGAGGCAGGGTCACTCCCAACTAGGCTAACCGCGTCGTCAAATTATAATATTGAAATGTTCAAAGTTATACCAAGATTACGTAAGCATTGGAATGATCCAGATCATCAGATGTAGGATGTAGCCTCTGGGGCTGACGTCCTGACAATGGCTCCTTGTTTTGAATCCAATCAAATCGGGCACAATCCCGTTCCCTGAGGAATGTAAGTTGCCTCGTCTTATTCGGCTTTATTCGTCAGTTTGATCGGTAAGGAAGCCTCTATTTTGTATTGGAGAATACTGGAAATGTTTTTTGCATTGAGGCGGAATAATATAAAAAAGCGCCAAGTTCGATTCGGACTCGCCCATTACTTACTTTTTTTATTTTATTTTTATTTAATTTTAACCTCTTAATCTCGATCAAACCAATTTTCGGTGGAAGTTTACACGGTAATGTACAGCATATATTTTTTTTAATTTTTCATTCTATATTTTAGAAGTTACAGGGGGGAGGACACATTTTACAACTTTGGAAGTGTCTCTCGCGCAAACTATTCAGTTTAGAAAAACATTATATTAAAAACCTCAATATCATTTTTGAAGACCTATCCAACCCCACATGTATGTATGAATGGGTTTGATGAATTATTTTTTTTTAGTTTTAGTTCTAAGTATGGGGAAACCCCAAAATTTATTGTTTATTTTTAGGGTTCCGTACCCAAAGGGTAAAAACGGGACCCTATTACTAAGGCTCCGCTGTCCGTCTGTCCGTCTGTCCGTCTGTCTCCAGGCTGTATCTCAAGAACCGTGATAGCTGATGTGTTTCTGTTGCCGCTATAACAACAAATACTAAAAAACAGAATAAAGTAAATATTTAAGGGGGCTCCCATACAACAAACGGGATTTTATTGCTCGTTTTTGCTCGATATTGATAACGGCGAGAGGTAGACGCTTGAAATATTCACAGAATATTAAGATATATATTAACTTCAAAAATAAATAATTAAATGAAAATAAAAAAAAAAATATTTAAGAGGGGCTCCCATACAACAAACGTGGTTTTTTTTTGGCTTGATTATAATGGTACGGAACCCTTCGTGCGCGAGTCCGACTCGCACTTGACCGGTTTTTTATTTTTGTGTAAAAATCTTAATGCGGTTCACAGAATACATCTACTCAGAAAGTTTCAACAGCATAGTTCTTATAGTTTCGGAAAAAAGTGGCTGTGACATACGGACGATCAGACGGACAGACGGACAGACATGACGAATCTATAAGGGTTCCGTTTTTTGCCATTTGGCTACGGAACCCTAAAAACCGGTCAAGAGCATATCGGGTCATGCTCAGTGTAGGGTTCCGTAGCCATTATAATTCCAAAACCATAAGGTTCAGCTAACTATAGTTTCATGCTATGTTCGATGTTTTTCAGTAGGTATACACATGTTAGTCGCCTATAACGCATGAACCAATGAACCTTACTTAATCGTGATAGCCTTTTAACTTTTATTTAAGATATATTTTTTAATTTAATTTACAGTTTATGGTTGTTGTCGAGGGAGAGGACACGTAATTTCAACAGAAATGATGCTTTTAGAGCTCAATATTTCCTAAATGGTATCTCACATCTAAGGAAATTGGTTATAAAATATCTACTAGTTATAATGAGCTATCCAAGGACACCCATTTTTAGAAGAAAAAAATTACACGTGTGGGAGCTACCGTAAAAAAGATTTTTTTTTTCAATGTATTTATGCGCATAACAAACTGTCAGCTTTGTAGCTTAAATAGTCTGCGAGAAAGAGTGGCTGTAACATACAGACAGACAGACAGTCCGACACGGTGAAACTTCCTATTTTTAATGCCTTCGTGATAATAGCTGCGTAACGCATGTTTCACCATATTATAAATTATATATTTTTTAGTTGAATGATATAAATAGTACATTGTGCATCGGGGGCCGTCGGCGTCGGGCTTCTAACAGACTCTCGTTAGTTATCCTCTTACTGCCCGTGATACACACAATGTTTTTCATCACATTTGCGAGGAAATTAAATAAAAATTAGACAAAAAAAAGTATATGTATTAATTTTATTTCCATTTTACTCCGTGAATTACCATCAGGTGGGTGTTCAATGTTCATTAACTGAGCGTACGTTGCGATCAGCGCGGGGCAGCTCCGGCGGCTTGCGGTCGCGCGCCCCGCCGGCTGCGGCTCCCGAGCAGCTCCGCCGACCTGGCGCACTTAACTGCCCGCGGGAGTTCGAAAACATACAAAATCCATTACTCCCTATGGAGTTATGGATTTTGTATGGTTTATAACTCCCGCTGACGGCGGGGCCCGTAGAGGAGCTAAATCGGCTGTACGGCTTCTATACGCCTGCGTATAATAACACCCTTTCAGAGCAAGTGTGATGAAATAGTAGTTTATGCAACGGTTGCATAATGATAGGCCTTAAAACACTAGTGCGGTTTTCATGAAACGAGCCGATAGGCGAGGCATAATAAGATCGCACGTGTGTTTTAAGGCCAAATCATGCAGAGTTGCATACATAACTTTATCTACACACATATTATAAATCCTCCATGATGGGTTCAGAAACAATATTTTCTGGCAACAAGTTATTTGTTGCAATCGTGGCTGCATATTTCCGATATCCGGCGCATTTTCACATCACACACACTCCGAGAAGACTACTTACTATTCATATTTTTCACTAAAATGTAAATTACAAACAACTTTTTCTATTCAATTAATTCTACTTTCGTTCAGCAAAACACCAACATGGCGCCGATTCGATACTCCGTCAAGACCATTTTTTTTTAAAATCATAGACAAACGGATGAAGTCTCTATTCTCACGTCACTCGAGATCAAATATTGTGCAGTTTATATTAAAAAAAACATACTGAATTGACGTTTCGTATCAGTAACTGTTTTAATATCTATGGATACTAGAATAGAGACCCACTTGAGTTTTGACAGCTGTTCCAAATTTAATATCATTTCTTTACTAAAAACGATAAAGAAGTCATGTTATTTCTTTATCGCAGCACTGCTTTTTCCTAATTGGTTGTCAAAATGGTGGTCATTTCCTACGGTTTTTGATTAACCAATGGAGGTTTTATGATATGGGTGTAGATAAAAAGGATTTTCATCATGGCAACCGATTCATTATATTTTACCAACTTATCTATTTATTTTAGGCAAGGTCAAACTGAATACAACTCTGTACGAAATTTACCATGAGAGGCACTGTTTCTAATTTTGGTCAGCAGTTAAAATAAATTGGTACTACAAGCTGCCAGTTTAATGTCAGAATCTCGGGGCTGGTCAATATTTATGTCACAAAAGGGGGACCGTCTCATACTAAGATGCTTAAACTTGATCTATGCTGTGGGCATCCCTTACAAATTTAGGCATTGCGTAACATCGTACAAGGCTAATATTATTAACAGCTTTTTCCCACGACTTCGTTCGCGTTGAATTCGTTTATCGCAATTTTTTCTTAATACTTTTATAAAAAACCGGACAAGTGCGAGTTAAACTCGCGTGGAGAGGGTTCCGTTCCATAAACGATTATCTGAAATTTACTAGGTTACTTTAAATACCATAGACTTCTTATAGGTTTTCCTGTAATCTATAGGTAAAGAACTATTTTCTGTATTTTTTTTTCAAAATAATGGCCCCAGTAATTTCGGAAATAAGGAGGGGAATGGTCAATTTTTGGCTATTTTCCTAAATAACTTCCAAACAATTTCACTAAAAATTCAAAAAATATATATATTTAGGATCCTCACAATAAGTCCTTTCAGTTGATATGTCACATTATATAAGTTGCATATTTTTTATTTTTATTTTCTGATTTACCCGCCAAAAGTGCCCCCCCCCCCCATGTTTAAAATTCATATATTTACGTCACGCAGCCATGTTGCGGTCACTGACTTTTTTTTTATATTATAAAGTGGGCAAACGAGCAGACGAGCCACTTGATGGGAGGTGGTCATCGTCGCCTATGGACATGTGCAACACCAGAGGAGTCGCCAATGCGTTGCCGACCTTTGAGGACCCTATTCACTCGCTGTTTGAACATCCTCATGTTATAGTGCAAGGGAAACATCTCAGGAGAAAGGTCATTCCACAACTTACATGTTCGCGGAAAGAAAGAGCGTGATACCCGAACGTTTTTGGGTCGCCAGGCGTCCAGTGTGTGCGGATGAGCCTTGTTCCTTTGGCGGGAGGTGCGGTGGTTAAAACGTGACGGCGGCACCATTTCGCGTACCGCTTTGCTCTGTTGAGCACGCCTAATTTTTTTGACGCCAGTTTAGATTTGTACTCCAAATGACCCCGACATTGGACCTCGTTCGTAATGTCGACTCCAAGTATTCCAAGACTCTTAGCGATTGAAAGGGAAATGTTTTGGAGCTTTGGCGCTATAGTAAATGGGGATTTCTTAGCGGAAAACACGCAGACTTGTGTTTTGGAGGGATTGAATTGGACGAGATTTCGTCGGCCCCATTCCGAGACTTGCTCCAGGGAAGCCTCAATATCAGACACAAGTCGTAATCTGCTCTGTGCTAGTTGCTCAGGGGAGAGATTAGCACGGCCTGTATACTGGGCATCGCCCGTACTGTCATCCGCATAACAATGAATGTTACTAGTCAGTAACATGTCATTGATATGCAGGCTGAACAGGGTAGGTGATAGCACAGAACCCTGGGGTACACCAGCATTGATGGGCATGGAGTCGGAGCATAATCCGTCGACAGCGACTTTTATTCTCCGCCCGGATAAAAAGCTAGCGACCCATGTGCACAGCCCCTCAGGTAGCCCATACGATGGTAAATTCGAAAGAAGTGCCTTATGCCAGACCCGATCAAAAGCCTTGGCGATATCTAGGCTTACTGCCAGTGCTTCTCCCTCACTCTCTATGGCGGCTGCCCAGCGGTGAGTGAGATACACAAGAAGATCGCCAGTACCGCGACCGCGGCGAAAGCCATATTGTCGGTCACTAATCAGCTGGTTTTCTTCGAGGTAATCGAGAACACTTACATATGTATACCAAATTTCAACTCAATCGGTCCAGTAGTTTAGGAGCAAATTGGCTGTGACAGACGGACAGAGAGACAGACAGGTGATCCTATAAGGGTTTCGTTTTTTCCTTTTGAGGTAAGGAACCCTAAAAACGACAAAAAGTAGTTTGTCTTTTTTTGGCTCTTCAACTATAGCCTCTATAGGTCTCTAGCAATGATCGCCACAACGCACCATTTTTGAGGTTTTCAGTCCACCGTATGGGGTGGAGTACCCACGTCGCGTCTTCCAGTTCAGTTCGCCACACAAGAACTCTTCGGGCCCAGTGGCTATCTGATCTATGATCAATGTGCATCACCCACTGCGGCTTACGTTTAGAAAATGTTTGGGCTATGTCGGTTACTCTAGTTATTTCGAGGATTTCCTTATAATTAGTCTCTGCATAATATTATAGGTCAGGAATTATTTTATTTTTTTCTAGCGTATCATTTAGAAACGTTGTAATTTGACCAGGGAAGTGTATGCAGGAGCCGTCTTAATTTTTGGTTATCTAAATTATAATTAATAAATAAATAATAAATCAGGGGACAATCTTTACACAAATCGATCTAGTCCCAAAGCAAGCTCTAAAAGCTTGTGTTATGGGTACTAGACGACGATGATAATATACACACTTATATAAATAAATAACCGCTTAAATACATAGGAAACATCCAAGACTCCGGAACAAACATTCGTGCTCATCACACAAATATTTTCCCGTACCGGGGATGAAACCCGGGACCGCTATCTTCGGAGGCAGGGTCACTAGCAACTAGGCTAACCGCGTCGTGAAGATATAAAGTGAGTATAATTCTTTATTTCAAAGTATAAAGTGTATTATGTGGGCATGGGTTTCATTCACGATTTTCAGTCAACTGGGCCTCTATTCGACATTTCCAAAGGGATAGATATCGTGCTGGTACTACAATGCGGCCGCTTTAAGAAACAAAAATTGTCCCTCCTGTGAGCAAAAGTTAGCGACTGCTTAATTTTACATTTTCTTCACACAGGCCAAAATTATGCCTAATGTCCTACATGCGGATATAGTCCAAGCAAAAAAGTTAGGCCTCAGGGTCCTTAACTTTCGGGTACAGGAGGGGACAGGTCTGAACCTAAACGTGTGTATGACCCAACTACCATATCGTAGCAAAACAATTTGCGATATCGTCGTACGCAATGTTGAATACAGACCCTGCGGGGGAGATAAAAATAAAAATAACATGTCGTTTAAAATAACCGGACTGATAACTTAAACCACACATATATAACTTACTAATAATAACTTAAACATTATTATTATTATATTATTAATTACTTCTTGTATTAATATAAAAATTGCATATTACATATTTTTTTTATAATTAATACAAAATTTAATGATTAATAATATAATGTTTAGAACAAGAAATGATACACCGGCTTACCCTCACGCTTTGCCTCTGACTTAAACCTAACTCTATGTATCCAATTGTACCCTAAACCGGCGAGCGTGCATGAAGAACTTAATAAGAGTAGACGAAGCGAAAGGTGTGTGTCAGGATCGTAGCAGGTGGAAATCCGTGGTCTCTGCCTACCCCTTTGGGAAACAGGCAGCGGTGATATATGTATGTATGTAGGTATATCCAATTGTGGCTTAAGTAAGGGGTGCCTTCAAAATTATCACCATTTAAACTAAATCCCATATAATCCGCGAACAAACGCACCCGCCGGGGAAACAGTTTAGAATATAGATTAAACTTAACTAGGTATGTGATCCCTATTTAGGCTCTAGTGGCAAATAATTTAATACTTAAGTGTAACTGTCAATCAAATATGACTTCTAAGTTGACAAGTTAAATTCTAGTTTTGTTTGAGGGTTTGTTTCGTTCTTAAGAGATAAACGTTGAGCTACTGGGAACTGGGACCGAGGGATATAGCAAAGTGGGATTAAACAGTAGTTTTGAAAGAGGCATGTATGTAACTTTAAGAGGACAGTCAACAACTGCAAAAATGGGAAATCATTTTTCCCCTTCTAAATATTAACCGATTTTGTCAATTTTATAAATGATGTTTAGGTAGGTCAAAATCTACATGGTGAATACATTTTAGATTTTTTATGTTGATTATAGATAAGGAAATATGAAACCCCAGACCCCAGACCCCAGTCGCAGCTTTAGTTTCGGTTTTTTAAAATCCCCTTACAAACTCACCATCGTTTTACCCTTTGACGTTGGAAGTGCAAAAATTCCCCATGGGTTTTTATCCTTCTATCAGATAACATAATCAGGTAGTCCCCGCCCGAATTATATGGTTATCTTTGGAAGGAATCAAAATCTCTCAGCTATATCTTATATATGTAGGTAGTATCTACATAGAACTACTCTTCTATCCATAATTCATTTAAAAATATTTTCGCGAAATAAACAGTACAAGTAATATTCCACATAAACCCGGAAATAAACGTGTGCAATATCAAATTTCTCTATAACACAAAATAATATTACCTGTGTAGGCTTTATTCAAATTTCTAACGAGACTCTATGGGATCAGACAAGTGTAAAATATTGAATTTCCATAGTGTGATTCCAAATATGGAAGCTTAGGAATCAAAATACTATTTTATCCAAACTTTAGGAGTTAGTTAGGTAGATGGGCTTATGTCACCAAAAAACGTGGTTTTGTTCAATAAATTCATCATCATCATTTTGGCTAAAAGGATCTACTTCTGGACATAGGCTTCCCGCAACGACCATTTTGTCCTGGTTGTATCCAGCTTCACTAGCTTATCTGCCGAAGCTACGTCTTCTGGTCGCCACTCGAGAACAGATTGCAGCTAGAAAAGATATCCTATGGGCTATGGGACCGAAGAGTTCTCAAACAAGTCCCTACTTTGTTGGCATCGATAGAATTAGAATCAGACCTAACTGCCAGGTTTCCTTTGCAGAATACAAGAATAAAGTATTAATAATTCTTCTCTGATAATATATCTTGACATAACGTAAGAACCTAATATTTTACCGAACTGTAGTGAATAATTTAGGAAGGACATAATGAAAACCCTTTCAAAATATTTGTTAAAATGCCTTTGAAGCATGAGTAAATAACTTCAGCAAAGTTACCGCAAAGGAAGTGCCGATGGGGTGCGAATGTCTTTCCCTCTCATAAATTGTCGATTATAGGTCGAAGTAATTAAGATCCGAATTTATAAAGCTATCTTAATAAAACCATTCAGTTGGAACGCGATTTAGTACATGAAATATAGTGTCACAGGATCTTTAGAGTTGATTGAATTGTGGAATAAGTTGAAAAACGTTGCCAGGTTGGACTGTGTAAGTTATTTAGCCGAATAAATATAAAGAAAAATAAGGGGTTACAACTACCAAGTAAAATTCATGTCTTCTGAAATGCCGCGGGGAAAAAATGTTTAACGATGACACAGCTTTTGATATTCTGTAATATATTCATTTAATTTTATTGAAGTGTTTATATGATTTAAAGTCCAATTTATGTTTTGTATCGATGATTTTCTGATGATTTCTTCTTCTTAGTAATGATGGTCCTTTCCGAAGTGCTGGTAGATTCAACCTATTTCCAATCGATTTCGAAAAAGAGCAGGTTCTCTATTCGGTTGTATTTTTTATATTTGTTACGTCAGAACTCCGTCATTTGTAAACCGATTTGAAAAACTTTCAATTCGGTTCCATTGTAGTCAACGTGGTGTGATTAGAGGATCTATGAGGAATCGATGAAACTCCTTAAATATTATAGGCATATAGCAATGTTGGTATTTTCTCTAACTACTAAAGTAGTTGCATTCTAAAAGCATTATTTGGTGAAGTGGAACTGTTGATGCAGACCATAAATGATCACCGGAACTCCTAAATGATAAGTATTTCACGGGTGCCGATTAGATTTCTGTATAAGGTTCGGAAGTGTAAAATAGAAATAGTGGTGAAGAACCAGGAGAATTCCTCAACGATTGCCATCCTTGCACCTTAGATAGCAACAGTTTGTAAATGGTGATGAGCAATTGGCATTATGCTATTGTTAATGGATGTAGTAAATGTTTGTCGTTAAATCACATGATAGTTACTAAAATGTGAAAAAAATAATCTTTGTTTCGTCGGTTTTTATTATTGGTTAAATTATAATCTTCTAATTTATTCGTTCTGATGAGTAGGTGGCCAATTTGCTAAATAAACGTTGTGAATTTTGATTTTTTTGCCGTCAACGCGATAGTTAAATATCTAGTAAAATATTACAGTAATGACTTGAGACTGCTGATTCTTCTAATATCCAAATCCCCTAACGTAATCAAGTTTTAAGTAAGAATGGATTGTGTGCTCTTAAGAAATAGTCATGTAATTTGTCAAAGCAAAATCTATTGTACCCTGTTAAATCTCATCTATTTCACGGCTATTTAATTTTTAAACGGTTCGGTTTTTCTGTTCAGTTTTTAATTTATATGCATTGAACAGTGGGCTAGTCGTGTAACCATGCTGTATTTTTATTAAGTTTTCATTCACCACGAATTTTTTATTAATACGACGCCATTTTTATTTCAATCGTATGAAGGACCTCACAAAATAAACCGATTTTATTTATTTATTTGGTCACATTTGGAAACTAACATAACTTATTAATGGAAAATGTGCACATCACGTAAAAACCCAAGAATGCGTTTTATTCATCATCTCACAAAACTCTCAAGCTCAAGCATTCATGACATACAGCCGTCCATCTCCACGCAAGCAGGTCACACTCTGGAGCCGATACCAGGCGCCTTCAATAGGGTCAGTGCACGAAGGAGCGGCGAGTTTTTATGTGCCACTGTGCGCGCCGTCGGCACTGCTAACAGGGGCCGCACAATGGTGACACATTAGGGTGATCCTTGGCTCGTCTGGGATGACCGATGACTTTGTTGATCACAGAAGGAGTACGATTGCCGGATGTGGAAGACTTTGCGGGAGACCTTTGTCCAACAGTTGACGGCCTCGGTGTTCGTGATTGACCCATTTCCAGTTTAAGTAATATGTGCAACGTTTCCGTTCATTCTCACATTCACTCTTTCTTTCACTTTGCCTCTTTTACTTTGCCTCTTTTACTTGAATAAACAACACAGATAGTCTCTGTAATTGTGTATACAAATATTATTTATAAAATAAAACAGCCGTTTGTAACATTAAATGGTTAAATTATGTTTATCTACACCCATATCATAAAACCTCCATTGGTTAATCAAAAACCGAAGGAAATGACCACCATTTTGACAACCAATTAGGAAAAACCAGTGCTGCGATAAAGAAATAACATGACTTCTTTATTGTTTTTAGTAAAGAAATGAGATTAAATTTGGAACAGCTGTCAAAACTCAAGTGGGTCTCTATTCTAGTATCCATAGATATTAAAACAGTTATTGATACGAAACGTCAATTCAGTATGTTTTTTTTAATATAAACTGCACAATATTTGATCTCGAGTGACGTGAGAATAGAGACTTCATCCGTTTGTCTACGATTTAAAAAAAAAATGGTCTTGACGGAGGATCGCCATGTTGGTGTTTTGCTGAACGAAAGTAGAATTGTTTTTGAATTGAATAGAAAAAGTTGTTTGTAATTTACATTTTAGTTGAAAATATGAATAGTAAGTAGTCTTCTCGGAGTGTGTGTGATGTGAAAATGCGCCGGATATCAGAAATATGCAGCTACGATTACAACAAATAACTTGTTGCCAGAAAATATTGTTTCTGAACCCATCATGGAGGATTTATGTTATGTGTGTAGATAAAGTTATGTATGCAACTCTGCATAATTTGGCCTTAAAACACACGTGCGATCTTATTATGAAACTCGCCTATCGGCTCATTTCATGAAAACCGCACTAGTGTTTTAAGGCCTATCATTATGCAACCGTTGCATAAACTACTATTCTCGAATACTCAGGTTGAAATGTTGATGATGACGTATAAAGCAAAGCGACAAACGCTTCATTCTTGTGCAGGGAATTGACAGTCAATTTAAAAGTCAGTAAAGTTAATGGACACCCTATTAAGAGCACTTTTCCGTCGGACTAGGTTTCGATTAGCTCCTTTCATCCGAGCCCGCCGCCGGCGACGCTCTGGTTTAGTGCAGCGCCGTGTAATAGGATATATTTACCGACTTTACAGGTGTTTTTGACAAAGGTGAACATGGGGTGGCAAGGTTGTTTACTGACGATGGGATTTTCTCTCTGGTAACTTTTATATACAAAAAAAAAGTTGAAGTGTGTTTGTAATGCAAAAACTTTTTACTAAATGCATATAAAAGTATATACGTTGCTATAATATTTTTGTCTGCCTGTTTTTTTCGGCTAATATCCGAAACAGTTGGACCGATTTTGATGGGACTTACACTAGCAGATAAGGATTAGGATTCGGTTCAAAAAAATAATCTTGAAATAAAACAGGATACTTTTCATCCCAATCCCAAGCAAACAAAGTCGCGGGCACAGCTAGTTGCAGATAAGTAAAAAAGATTTTGATAAAATAAAGTATTCCACGAACGTTAAATTTGTAGGTTAATTAGCGCTCCGCCTCGGTACTATATGGATGATTATCTATACATATAAATAAAATATGTACACGTCCCATTGCTGGGTATAGGCCTCCGCTAGTCTTGTCCCAACGCGAGTCCCATTGAGAACTTGACACACCATGTTTCCTAAACCGAATTTCATGGTGAGTACTGAATTCACAAATGTTCCGAAAACTGAGGTCTGAGCCGGGATTTGAACTCCCTAGTCGAACACACCCCAACCCAACTCATTTCTTAAGAGTACTCTACCCTAAAAATGCTGTAAACTGTAAAAGAATGTCATTGACTTTTTCTTGATCCCAAGTAATGATTGTTTCTTATTTGTCCGTGATTTCTGAAGTTTCAGTTATGGTGCAATGTTTGCCAGTTATAATTTTTTAAAATGTTATCTAAATTTTCAAATACCTCAATAAACTCTTAGTATACTTACATGTACGGGCTATTCTCGGCGCCATTCAGGAAAAACTTGTCATTGAAATTATTTTCCCTGACAGGTTTACGATAGGTTTTTATTGACTTCTTTGATTACATACTGGTAAACATAACAACATTATAAGTAATGTTAAAATTATGTTAAGTAGTCACTTTTGTTTAAGAATTGCACTAAACTTTACGTACGTACCTATAAATAAATGTATAGAAATAGACTCGGTTGTAAATTTAATGCTGGTACCACACGATCGTCCAACACCCTAACTAATTGCCAACCCAGCCGAATTATAAGCCAACCCAGCCGCCCTCGCGCCAACGTGTCCAACCCACCCTCTACATTTCAACGGTTGGACAATAAGTTTAGGTGTTGGACGATCGTATGGTTCCAGCATAAGATATCGGCAAAAAAATATATATACAAAATAAAATCAGAATGGTCAAAGTACAATCCAAAAATGACATTTTTAGTTTTTTTTTGTCTGTCTGTTTGTTTGAACAAGTATCACAGGAAAACTACTGACGGCATCTTGATGGGATTTCAACAAGTGCATTAACGTCCAGGTAGTATTGAATCTTTGTTATACTAGTAAAAAAAAAGTAACGACGTAACTCCAACAGAAATGACACTTTTAAAGCTTAATATTTCTCAAACGGTAAAAATTGGTCATAACATACCTATAATCCTTTTTAAAGAGCTATCTAATGCACCCCATTTGTGATTGTAAAAATGATAGATATGAATTAATTAAAATTTCAGCTTTGAAACTTAGTCTTCGAGAAAAAAATACTTCGACATACAGACAGACAGACAGGCCGACGGATATAGCGAAACTATAAACTATAGGGTTCCTTGTTAGACTACGGCACCCTAAAAAGGTACCTACAGCTATTTGAAATTTAAAGCAATAGGAAAGACAGGTGGTTCTCTGCGCGTAAATTTTCTATACACGAGTATATATATATTCAGTAATAATCCCCCGTTTAGTCTTCCATACAATAAACTGAACTCAGCTCGTGTGTCATGGTGGTATTAATTGGGGTCTAATTAGCAACTTCTACATATCGCAACTTGTCTATGTCGCATTTGGTCTAAATATCTGCTGGTCTAAACAGCAACTGGTCTACATTTTTTTTGAGTAGCAACTGTCCGTCCGTCTGTCACCAGGCCGTATCTCATGAACCGTTATAGTTAGACAGTTACAATTTTCACAGATGATGTATTTCTGTTGCCGCTATAACAACAAATACTAAAACACAGAATAAATGAAATATTTAAGGGGGCTCCCATACAACAAACGGGACGTAGCTAGTCAAGCGACTACTTAAAAAAATATATAGAGCTGTTATTTTTTAGACCAGCAGATATTTAAACCAAATGCGACATAGACGACTTGCGATATATACGACTTGCTCATTAGACCCCTATCCCCTCTGAGGGTAAGGTTAGGCACAAAATATCGAAAAAACGAGCGTAATAAAAACACTTTATTTAAATCAACTTCGAATTTGAGAACAATCACTAATCTTATTTGCTAATTACAATTTGATTTATTGTTTTCTGCTCATAATGTACAATATTCTGAGATTTATGACAACGATTTGATAGAAATTCTTACAATAGACATTCAATTCAACTTACTGTGGCGGTCAATTCACAAATAATATATTTAAACATAAATATTTCATTAAAAAACATAGTAACCAAGTATTTTTCTAAAGACTTATTTAGTCAGATTAACAACTTTATATTGTTAAATTACTCTCAAATTCAATTTATAAAAAAACATTTTTTGTTCAATGTAACTCAATATTTTAAATTATTTACAAATTACCCTGATTATTAGGATATATTTTGATTGACACATGCCTTCAGGCTTCTTCGATGTTTCGCACACACACATCCATAATCCTAAATATTAAACGCTATTTACACTTTCTTAGACAGTTTTAAGATTAAAAAAGTAATTTGGCTTAGCACTTTGATTTCACTGTTAAAATTTACACTGTCACTTTTTGTAGTAATGAAGTAATCAAGAATAGTGTCAGTAACCGCAGACTGCTTGGCCAACTCGCCCTGCCTTGCATCGCTGCGGGCGTTTCCCCTGCGGAAAAAATAACAGTGGGTTAACAGTGGTGTGGTTCTTTTACGTGCGCAACGGCTGATCAGCGGATAAACGGGACTATAAATTTAGACTGCAAGGACAAAGTTATTCCTCCAAAATTGGCTATTATATGCATTTATTTACGTCAAGCTACCGTTACACAGAAATATATTAATATTTCTTAGTATAGTCATACTTAGTATAGTCATACTAAGAAATATTAATATACTTCTGTGTAACGGTAGCTTGACGTAAATAAATGCATGCAAAAAGAAACAAAAAGATAATTTTGACTGTTAGTTACTTTTTCTTTTATTAAGGGTCAAAAATAGTGAAAAGAAAATATTGTTTTTCAGTTCTGAATTACTAGTTTTTGACATCCTCATCAAATTTCTGTCATTTTTTATTTGTACGATATTGGCCTAAAAACAGTATTTTCAGAAATAATTGCAAATTTAATATTTTGTATACCACCTAGCCCAATATAAAAAGAGCGCTGACGGCTATATAAAATGTATAACCGTCAGCGCTCTGTTTACATTGGACCTGTATACACTATAACTGCACTGTGACGTCATATTTCAGGGCCATTTTGTATGGAGCGTTTTTGCAAGTGGTATGAGCTATGAATTTTCAAAACTTCCTATCTCAAAAAATTAAACAACCCAATAATGCGTACACAGTTTGGTTTCTATTAATCAGTATATATTTCAAAACAAAAAAAACATGCAAGTTCCCTATTCCCCCTTCGCTGGCCGGACAGTGGCTTGCTTAGCGCTAAGAGCCTAGCGAGTCAGGTGACAATTGAAGGCGCCAAGCGCGCAGTGCGGCCGGTGCCGAGAAATCTAGAACGTCTGTTTTAGCCAAGGCTCAAGGCGCTAAGCAAGCCACCTGTGAGTTTCTGGCCTTAGAAGATTACATTACTGAACTACCCGCGCCCCACGATAAGGGCGTGTTTTATAAAGATCCGTCAGACTAAATGTTAGATCAAATTTTACTACGTAGATAGGTACATTTTTGAAATTTTTGACTGAAATTTTATCGAACGGATCTTCAATTAATTCGATTATTATTATTATAACATATTGTTATAGCTAAACAAAAACGTTGTCATACAAACAAAACAACTCGTAGTACGAAACAGGGATTTAGTTCATTTAAAACTTAATTTTGAATGGCATAACGATATTGCAATAAACCGAATGGTATTCTAGTTTTTATTACTTTTTGTAACGTCGTTTTAATTACTTTCTTTCTGAAATAAGTATTAATCTCTTTAAATTCAAGCTTGAATTAAAATTCGCACACTGTAATATTGTGATATAGGGGCCAATTTGAACATGTTTTCGCTAAATTTAGAAGTCGCTAAATTTGAAATAAGAACCGTCAGACTCGATTTTGAACCTTGGAGCTATACAAAATCGAGGTTGACGTTTCTTATTTCAAATTTAGGCAATTTTAAATTTAGCGAACACCGTTTCGAATTGGACCCAGTGTTGTATTTATTTATTCCACTGAGATGCATTTAATAACGTCTAACATGTGAACATGATTTATACATCAATATTAATTTGTTCAGGGTCTGTCTTAACCATTGCCAAAACGATATCGCAAATTATTTTATCTACACCCATATCATAAAACTTCCACTGGTTAATCAAAAACCGTATGAAATGACCACCATTTTGACAACCAATTGGGAAAAACCAGTGCTGCGATAAAGAAATAACATGACTTCTTTATCGTTTTTAGTAAAGAAATTAGATTAAATTTGGAACAGCTGTCAACACTCAAGTGGGTCTCTATTCTAGTATCCATAGATATTAAAACAGTTATTGATACGAAACGTCAATTCAGTATGTTTTTTTAATATAAACTGCACAATATTTGATCTCGAGTGACGTGAGAATAGAGACTTCATCCGTTTGTCTATGATTTAAAAAAAAATGGTCTTGACGGATTTTTGAATTGCCGCCATGTTGACGTTTTGCTGAACGAAAGTAGAATTGTTGTTGAATTGAATAGAAAAAGTTGTTTGTAATTTACATTTTAGTTGAAAATATGAATAGTAAGTAGTCTTCTCGGAGTGTGTGTGATGTGAAAATGCGCCGGATATCGGAAATATGCAGCCACGATTGCAACAAATAACTTGTTGCCAGAAAATATTGTTTCTGAACCCATCATGGAGGATTTATAATATGTGTGTAGATAAAGTTATGTATGCAACTCTGCATAATTTGGCCTTAAAACACACGTGCGATCTTATTATGAAACTCGCCTATCGGCTCGTTTCATGAAAACCGCACTAGTGTTTTAAGGCCTATCATTATGCAACCGTTGCATAAACTACTATTGCTACGATGTGGTAGCTCTTCTTAACCTGACAGCAAAGGTGGCCACATTGTAAGCCATCGCGATAACTATCGCTTAGGCAATATCGGATAGAGGCCCCGATCGCTGATCCTACTTTTATTCTAATAGAAAGTAGTATTAATGAAAACATACGAAAAATATTTATGATTTCATTAATCTGCAACATTGAATGAGGCATTATTTAAAGGTATTCATTAGGAGAAGCGTTTATAAGTCGAGTGTCTTATTGAACCTTTTTAATAAGCACTGGATCGTGCCCGAGCGTTCATGCGAAATTTACGTTTATTATGAAAAAGTCACTACGAGCGACTTATTTATTGCCTTTTTTGTATAACATTGAGTCAAGGTTCTGTTTCCGTGCAAAATAAAATTTCCCATTAGAATCTTATGTATTTAAGTTTTTATATTTTTATGATTTCAACTGGTCAACTGGCGCAACTTTCGCCCTTAAGTATTTAATTACTCGTTCTTACGAATAAAAGTACGCACAATGACAGTCACAATCTTTCAAACAAAGAGCATGTTAAAAATTATAAATCATGTACTATTACGTTCTTCCAATACCGTATTGACCGACCGTTAGGCGGAGTTGACTATTGGACTGCGAAGTTCTAGGTAGCGGGTTTCATTCCAGATGCAGATACCCGTAACATAAAAATATTCTACTTATATTTATCTTATAGTCCGGTCATTTATATTTCTTTTGTATTGTTCACTCAATATCGAGTTATCATAGCTTTAAAAGGGATACAAAAAAAGCACACTTTATTCTAATATTGGTGTTGTTGTGTGTAACGTGTGATACATACCAGTGAGCACGTGCACTCGTGCCGTGGCTGACAGCGCGTTGTCGGGCGCACACTGGTACGACCCCGCGTCTGAAGTACGCGCCGACTGTACTAGAAGCCTACTGCTGCTGTGCGTCCCCTTCTCCGTGACCAGCGATATGCCGCCACGCGTCGAGTCGAAGTTTATTGTCTGTCGCAAAAATAACCCAATCATAAATCGCTGCTCAATTACGTAGCACCAATTGGTATCGCTTTCGCGAAAAGTAAACCAATTGTACCCTTATTTACATCGAGTTAGGACTAAATTGGTTTACGTTTCGGGCTATACCGATAAAAAATTGTGTTCCGTAATTGAGCTGCCGTTCTTGGAACTGTATGATTATAAAAAGTGGGCAAGATGTTGCTTGATAGGAAGTGGTGAGTATAAATAAATAAATAATTAAAACGTTATTTCACAATAAACGCGAAGCTATGACAGATAGGTGACATTTGCTTTAATTTTGGCGCCGGATAAAGCACAGTATTCATCCATATTTGTCTTATTTGGTAAACAAGTTTCTAACCTCAAAATCTGCAAGTTTTGGGTGAAACAGCTGTTATATCCTAAATAAAGCAAGCCTAGGCTAAAATTGGCAAAGTGACGGCTAAAATATTGTCACCGGTTCCTTTATTTGCAAGGAAACCGCTGTTTTAGCCATAAAAGGTGCATTTTGAGGTTAGAAACTTGTTTACCAAATTAGGCAAGTATGGATGAATTCATTGTACACTTGTTAATTCATAGTGATAAAAGTTATTTAAAGCTATTTGTTTGAATTTGGATGAAAACAGCGCTGTTTTGAGACTGAACTAGTGACAGCAGGTTTCCTAGCCATGTTTTTCCTTCACCGAGATCACCTTCTCCATAGTTTTACATATATTTAACTTTAATAAAAACCGGACAAGTGCGAGTTAAACTCGCGTGGAGAGGGTTCCGCGATTATATGAAATTTCGTATGTTAGTTTCAATACCATAAACTTCTTATAGGTTTTGTTATCTATAGGTATAGAACTATTTTCTGTGTTTATAACAAAAATTGAAGGTCAGTAGCCTCGGAGATAAGGGGATACTGGTAAATTTTCGCCTATTTTCCTAAATAACTTCAAAACTGTTTATTTTAGAATTATAAAAAAAACATATCTATTAATATTTTTATAACGACCCCTTTCATTTGATATGTGACACGCCATAGTTTGTAAAACTTTTTTTAAATTTTCTTATTCACTGCTCAAAAGTGGCCTCCGTGTCTTAAATTCATTTATTTACGTTACATATCAATGTTGCGGTCACCGACTTACAAAATGTGTTGTGTAGCAAATTTCAAATTAATTGGTCCAGTAGTTTCGGAGCAAATTGGCTGTGACAGATGGACAGACAGACAGACAGACAGACAGACACACAAGTGATCCTATAAGGGTTCCGTTTTTCCTTTTGAGGTACGAAACCCTAATAAAAAGCAAAATATATTGCCGCTTAAAGACCACTCTCAAAATCGATACCAAACAGAATATATCAACGTATATAAACGCATACGAAGATAAAGCGAAGCGGACAAAGGCTTTACGATATTCCGTCCGCCACGATTCAACTATTCATTGCTTTGCGGGATATCGGTGGATGTGAATAGGATTGGCTGGTGGAATATATAATGACGTTCCTAGCGCGTGATGATGGTCGCGTATTGGTTTACACTGGGTTAACAGGCAAGCTCAACTTGTCCCAGCTGGGACATGGAGTGCTAGCATGTTGTTATTTTTTTCTGATTGGGTTCTGAGAGATATATGTTTAATTTAATCGAGTATTCAAATTGAAGTACCTGCTTCTTCGTCTCACATTTCGACTGTAATCATAGATTGACCCGTGCGCTCGTAAGGTCTGTTCGGCGAGAGTTGATAAAAAAATTAAAAAGTCAGGGCTTCTCAACTCATTACAAATAGCGGCCCAATAATTATTATTCCCGATGATAATGTAAAATTAAGGGGATGAATTATATTGTTTTTAATAATATTATTATTGAATAGCCTAACTGTATAAACAGAAAGCAACACGCGAACACCCAAACGACACACTCAAAACCAATGACATAATATATGACATAGTATTATTATAGAAAAATATCCATACTCAACGCGCTTTAAACATGTTTCAAAGATAAAAAAAATAATTTTCGTTTCTATTCAGTGCAGATTTATGTGACATTTGACGCGCACATAAATATATAAGACATTAATTTGCAATATGGTGATTGTTTATATGAACCAAACAAATATATTTTTTTCGCCGCGGTCCGAGTGATATCGCACTTGACAACATCTGCGTCCCTTGTACTACGAAACTCAGTGCGCGTGGTGATAAGCGACTTCCGTCATACAATCTGCGATAGTTAAGCGACAGTCGCTATTTCGAAACGCTATCATAATATTTATCAACTCTCGCCGAACAGACTTTAGGCATTACGCGGAGTTAGGTCCCTACGTCCGTGGCCGGTTGCGTCGATATATGAACAAGGTCGAAGACACACACGAACATTGTAGTCTGTACGCACTGACGCGTCAAGTTAGGCTCGCCGACGAGTTCATGAACGAAGTTTTATTTTAGGGAATCACACCCTTGGTAAGATTAAATATCTAGTGTCTCGGTTTAGCTAACTTTTGTACTAATGCTTTTCACTGTATTATTGACAGTAAATTTTTTGAAAGTCGTTTGGAAGTCTGTGGTCTTTTGGTTAGTAGATAATTTGCAACAGAGCAGCGCGTATTTTGTGCCAATGTCAGGCTAAAACAATTATAAATTTTGTATTTTCAATATTTCGAGCTATCAGGGCATCTATTTGACATTGCCTAACTCTTTCAGTGCCAGGAGCCCGGTAGACGGGCGCTCTGTTCGTAGCGCATTTTCGCTACAAAGTTGAAAAACACTGCTACGCGCTAGCGCGTTGTGATTGTTGGCACTGAAAGTGCCAAGCGATACATATCGCAATGATTTTATAATGCGGCCGAATTTGCTGTCAAGTTAATAAGAGCTACTATAACGTAGCAAAATAATTTGCGATATCGTTTACGCAATGTCGAATATAGGCCCAGGCCCCCAATTCTCGGTGCATTCGAGATAATGTCAATTGCGTGATTAAACGTCAGATTCATACAGTTGTGTCAAACGACTGTATGAATCTGACATTTAATCTCGCAATCGACATTATCTCAAATGCAGCGAGAATTGGGGGCCAGGTCTTAGGATCGTTATGTATCGCATCTATTAATAACCCATCTTAACATCATTGTCAAACATATAGCAATAACGCCTACATCGAATGATAAATGCTTGTTAAAATAAAATTTTATTTATGAACACTTTTATATAATAAATTACGATGTAACGTTGCATTTTTGGATGCACGCAATTACACGTGTCAGTACAATAAAGCCATTCAAATAGAATGATCCAGCATCCAGCATTGACGTCTCGACAACTTGACGGGGTACAGTCGAGGTCATAAATATCTGGGCAAAAATATCTGAGCGCTCTTATGCCCTTGGCAATAAAGTCGTGTTCACATATTTTTGATCACTTTGTCTACGTAGATATTTTTGACCTGCCTGTACAGTGTACAAGTGTAAATTGGCTATATCATCAGTTGCGTCAAGCTGAATGCGTCATGTCAGTATTCATTTTACCGGGCTTAATAAAACTTCCTTTTACGTCGTTTTTCAACATTAAGTACTACTGGACATGTAATGAAATTCAAAACTTCGTAAATTAGCTATTAAATATTGTTGCTTTTTAAAAAACTAAACGTCCATGTTTCTGAATGACAAATGAGGTACAGATGTAGTGCATAATTAGTTTCCATCGTGTTTTATCGGAAAAGTTCGTATTTATCGTGCTCTCTCAATAAGCTTCAGCAGGCCCCCAATTCTCGGTGCATTCGAGATAATTTCACAATCGAGATTAAACGTCAGTGCATACAGTCATTTGACACAACTGTATGAATCTGACGTTTAATCTTGCAATCGACAATATCTCGACAACATCGAGAATTGGGGGCCAGTAGCCATCTTACCATGCTTTCATTTTTCATTTTGACATTTGACAGTAAATAATATAGTTTCATATTAATGAAAATAAACATGTCACTCATTGAATACAATAATTAATTGACACTTCGGGTCCCGTCGTCTTCCGATTGAGATCGGAGTTTTACCGATGAAAACATATTATTCACTATATCTGTAAATGGATTAAAACAATCCATAATGAAATAGAATAAATACACTTCGAAACAATCTACTTGACAATTAAGTGTAAAACACACGTTGAGTGCACTCCGCGGCCATTTTCCTAATAACTATTTATTATCACATTGACACTTATTTAGAACGTTGCCAACTTATTGAATAGAAAAGCTTCAATAAAAAAAATTAAAACATCACGGAATTACTTTATCCTTACCTTGCCTCTGAGTGTCCAGTTAATTGTATTTGGCGGTTCTGGAGTGTGCTTGACTATACACGTCAGGTTTATTGTGGATCCTGCATAGATGAACAAGTCCGGCCCGCCCAGTATTTCGGTTTCTGGTTCTAAAAAAAATTACGTTTTATTAAGAAGCCAGATTTTGGCTGATTGTCCTTATATTGTAAAGAAAATGGCAATTATAATGCATCATTGCCGTACCACTTTAAAATAATAACTTTACAATTTATCCTCATCACCATCCTGACTTAACTTTCTGAGATAAAATAATAGACGTACTAATCTCTATGCTACTGGTGTACTGCCCTTAGGGCAAAATATTTTTCGCCCAATTTCACTTCCCAAAAAAACTTAGTACAGTAGTTCCATTTGCGAAACCAATCTTTTGCATATTTACATATCGCATTTTATTCATTTGGTCAGATTATCATTTGGCATCATTTTGCTTTGTCAGGGGTAGGTTAGGTTAGGGTTAACTTGTGTCCCTTACGTAAGTACTTATTTGTCACAAAATATTTTTGCAAACTGTAAAATTGCGATAAGCTGCTTTGAGTAATGACTTTTTGCCAAATGATAATTTGAGTAAAATATTTTGGTATCTGATACTTTGGGAAAAGTTTTTTGCCCATACATTAGTAATCCATGCTACTTTATCTTTGGCGGATTTATGACTTGGAGTAAAATCTACACACTTTTTAATTTACAGACAAACCATATTACTTGAAAACAATCCCTGAATTACTAAAAGAGCGGCCCATGTTTTAGGTAACGACTTTAATCGTAACACTATCCATTTCTATACGTCCACGTCATAAAATCTTCAATCTCCAAGAGCAAATATTCACTGTAAGATTAGCTCTTTGACACGAGTACGAATGCAAATAAGGCATGTTGGTGACAGAGTGGAGGCAAACAATACCGTGCCGGGTAAAGTGTCCTATTTAACATCGCCTCTAGTACATTACGTAGGCATTAAGGAATTACTTTCCCTTCAATTTTTCGCTCCACTTTCCCCTTTGATGTATGAGCGACTGAAAAGCATAATCCACTCTGTAGCTCTTGAATCTCTGTAGGTAAATAACCTCGATTTATTGTAAACGTCTCCCGGGGTTTCTTTTTTACCGTTATTTAGTTGCATTTGATGCGTTTTATGAGGTTTTTAATTTACTACTCTTACAAGCAATTTTATTAATGGCAATCTATAATTTGGTACCATTATCGTGTTACATTGAAAGTTTTTGTAAATATTTCTCTCATTAGCGTCTTCATCATCGGACTATATACGTCCCACTTCTCGGTATAGGGCTCTTATCGTAATCAGAGGGACTGGGCATAATCCCCACGCGAGTCCAGTACCGATTGGGAAATTGAAATAAACGAATATTTTTCTGTGTAACTATATTTTTGCGTTTAACATCATCTTTATTTTTATTCACTGTCCACTTTTTTGCAAGTTAAATTTTAAATCTGCGTTGTTGGGAGATAATTTTATTTCATACCAAACGGTGACCTGGCGCCTCATTCGGGAACGCTAAGTGATTCTGTAGCGACTCGTAAGCCAGATTTCTCATTCCACTCTTCCGCACGACGCCAAATGCGTAAGAGCGAGATGAGAGATCTGGCTTACGAGTCGCTACAGAATCACTTAGCGTTCCCGAATGAGGCGCCTGGTAGTCTCTAAGCCATGTAAAATCCTACTGTCAGTTTATTGATTAAAACTACACCCAGTTTCCAGGCGGTGGGATCTGGCAGTCGCTCCAGTGGACTTACCAACCTACTAATTGGAATCGTATCCGGTTCAGACTCGTTCCAGTTAAGCCAGCGCCTGCAGGAAGCTTGCCACTTGTTTATCTGTGTTACTTGTCTTACTTGGGATTAAGTTCCTGGTTTATTTATTAGAACGTGCAGTAACATCGAGTTCATCAATGAGATTTATTTTTTTAGTTTCATAATGTATACATAGAGGTGTAATGTTATATGAACCTAAAACATTTCTTTATTTTCTGTATCGTTGTATTCCCTTTAGGTGATATTTAAAAGTAAATAAACAATACGGAAAAACCATGAGTGCACGTAATATCGTTCATGATCATGAAGAACTTTTCTTTATTCAACTGTTTGCTGAAAGACCTCAATGTTTTAATGTAGATTTAAAGCATCATTGTTCAACACAATTAATATTTAATTTAACAGCCCTTCGTTGAAAACTTTTCATAATTGTCTCCTAAGATAATTGCTATTGGCAATTTTCAGGAATTATTATGTACAAATCACAATTAGAAGCAAGAATTATGCAGATGACAGTGTGATAGAAGTGCACAAAAATAGAACATATTAATGGATTAAATTCATATTAGGCTGCAGGTGTACTGCTATATTAAAAATATATATTAAGTGGTAAATACACCTCTAGCAGCCTAAGGCATCGACCAGTAGCGTAACTCACCGACGATGTTGAGGAAGACGGCGTGCCCCACGGGCGGTGTGGTGGAGATCTGGCACTCGTACTGGCCGGAGTCGCGCCGCTGCGGGCTGCGGATGCGCAGCGCCCACTCCTCGGAGCGCGGCTTGTGCTGCGCCTCGAACCGCTGGTCGGACGTGTACGTGTAGCGGCCCACCGTCAGCAGGTGGATGTCGCGGTGGCGCACCCATGACACCTTAGTTGAAAAAGTAATTCATTGATTCATGTTAACGCATGAGCGCCAAAGGGATCAGTAAATTCAAATTCAAATCATTTATAAAAGTTGGTCACGTGTGGGATTTTTTACTCGTCAAATTACTCGTTAAAATAAATACTCTGTCTGTTTTAGTCCTTGAGATGAACATGGGCTACCTTTTTTTAAGAAAACCATCGCCTCAAATGGGGATGTAGGGGCTGGAAAATTGTTTAATGGGAATTCATGCGTGCCCTATGAGAGTCGATTGATGTGTTCTTATGTGTCTGTGAAATTTACGGCCAAATCGCTGTACTGATTTTGATGAAATTTGGTATGAAAATAGTCCGAGCCTAAAAGGGTGAAAAGGGGGCTGGAATTTAATTAACTAAAAAAAATATATAATTCTTGAACCTGCTCACAAATTTCATGAATACCGGTTGAGAAATGCGACCTATAGAAGAGAATAAATGGACATCCGCCGGACAGACATACTAAAGCATTTTTGCTCAAGCTGAAACGGAGACGGACCAATGTTATGGCTGGTTTTATCAATCAATCAATCAATCAATCAAAATTTTATTTGAATAAACAAGAGTATAAAATGGTGTTAAAAATAAATGTCAAAAAGCACATTTCTTGTTTTACCATAATATGGTGTGCAAAACTTACATAAGAATTATATTAGGTACATTAAAGTATTTAGTGTCACGCGGACCGTCAGTACGGATCACTCTGCACAGACCGATGTGTATTGGTCCGTACTGAGCGTTTTAGAGTAATGCGGATGGGTCCGTATACGGACCCATACAGATCGGTCTGTGCGGAGTTATCCGTACGACGGTCCGCGTGACACTAAAACCAGCCTATCGACCAAGCGAGCGCGGTCAAAAACATTGGGCCTTGCGAGCATGAACAGTCTAGATCGCACATACAACACCCGTTCACGAGTATGACGCGTATCATACCTACTGAAAACAAGCAAGATAAAGCATGGGAATAAGCCTTCAAAGAAACTGAAATAGATTATTGATTATTGATATTGTAAACGCATGACCTTATATTGACGGAGATAATGGGGATGGAGAATTTACTAGAAACGTATTAGAACGGTAAAAGCGCCAGTAGGATGTTTGTATGTTTGATGAGGATGGCTAATTACTTACCTATACCAAATTTCCAAGGAAATTATTTCCACTTATTTGCTTTTCTTCTGATACGTATATTATTAATGTTCTTGATCGTAATTTCATGTCACAGTTATAGTTACCTACTTATATATTATTATTACTAACTCATCTCATTAACTTTAAAGCCCACAACACATGCACGCTCATAACAATTTTGTTCTCAAAATTAAATCTCAAAACACGTTGCATCACGAATGAGTCGAACGAGTCGGCAACTTGGTTAATTCCAAAATACGTGTGAGCGCTCGCAAACATAATGTAATCATGGAGTTTATGAAATTGAAACTTTGAGCATATTCCATACCATTTGGAATGTTCCGGCTTAACTTGTAAAGCTTAGATACCGGAGATTGAACGGTTTTGCTTAAACCGTTTTCACACTCAGGTTTGGCGTAAAAAGTTGATACAATTAAAACTTTTGAACTCTTAGCGTTTTTGTCACTGAGGAATGGGGCTTGTAATATTTCTTCGGAAGAGACTTTTGATGTTGTTTTTCTGATGCAGAGAAACATTTTATAAAGAGTTGCCTTACATCTAAGATGATAAACTTAGAAAGATATGCTTCGTCACTGCTCTTGCGTTTTATCTATCGATGCTATAGTGGATTCACCCGTACTTGTCTTATTTGGTAAGCAAGTTTCTAACCTCAAAATGCACCTTTTTAGGGTTCCTTAACTGAAAAGGAAAAACGAAACCCCTATCACTCATGTGTGTATCTGTCCGTCTGTCACAGCCAATTTGCTCCGAAACTACTGGATCGAGTGGACTGAGTTAAAATTTGGTATAGATATGTAAGTCGGTGACCGCAACACGGACGCGTGACGTAAATATATGAATTTTAAACATGGGGGCCTCTTTTTAAATTAATAAAATGAAAAAAAAAAAGTTATGCAACCTATATTGTGTGTCATATCGAATGAAAGGGCTAACTGTGAGGATCTTAAATATATTTTCTTTTGAATTTTAAGTAAAATATTTTGGAAGTTATTTAGGAAAATAGGCAAACATTTACACACCACCCACCCCTTATTTCCGAAACTACTGGGGCTAAAATTTTGAATAAAATACAGAAAATAGTTCTTTACCTATAGATTACAGGAAAACCTATAAGAAGTCTATGGTATTTAAAGTAACCTAGTAAATTTCAGATAATCATGTATGGAACGGAACCCTCTCCACGCGAGTTTAGCACACTTGTCCTGTTTTTTGGCTATAACTGCTGTTTCCTTGCAAATAAAGGAACCGGAGACAATATTTTAGACGTAAATTTACCAATTTTAGCCTTTGGTTTATTTAGGATAAAACAGCAATTTCACTGAAAAAATTCACATTTGGAGGTTAGAAACTTGTTTACCAAATAAGACAGGTGTGGATGAATCAACTATTAAAAGCATTATGATTTTGAACTTTTTCTATCACTTGACTATAATAGTTTGTTAATAACAAAAAGACACCTCAAATACGAGTTACTACTTACAGTTCTATTCTGCAAATTCTTCACTTTACACAGGAGCGTGACGGGGTGTCCAACGAGACCAGTCACGTTGTCCGGCGTGCTTGGGTCGAAGTAAGGCGCCCCAGGAGCCTGTGGCCAGTCTTCCAAGAACTCTGTACGAAACCTCCTAGACGATTCCGATACTGTGCTTTGATCTCGTGGCCTGTTGTTACCGCTGTCTTGACGACATACTGAAGAGATATTTTTAATTAGCAATTTTTATAATTAATTAAGAAGTATTAAAAACAGCTATATAACTATCAATCCTTAACCTTAATTCGTGCACTTACTATTAAGTCTTTAATTACCACGTAGCGCTTCATTATATAGGGAAAACTCGTTGTTAAAGTATAACCCGGCTACCGGGTTTTCAACGAGGGTGACAATGATAGTGTCGCAAATGTTGTATCCCTTTTGAAATTGGAGCTCCAGATTTGTTATTTGATTTTTAGTATCTACGCTTTCCTTTAACTTTGAAGCTTTTCGAACCTTATAAAATGTAGTACAATATAAAAATCCAATACATTTTTCTACTTTGATTTTGGGGCACGTTTGGAACTCCAAAACGACAAAAAACTACCTGCGAGGATGTCGCACTCTACTTTAAATTGCAACTGGGAATAGAAATGGATACTTAGCAATCATT
Organism: Tortricodes alternella; assembly: GCA_947859335.1. Classification (NCBI taxonomy): domain Eukaryota; kingdom Metazoa; phylum Arthropoda; class Insecta; order Lepidoptera; family Tortricidae; genus Tortricodes; species Tortricodes alternella. The sequence continues at coordinate 26,897,217 of OX401968.1, read as the reverse complement.
CTCTATCGCTCTTTGATAAAAAAAGATAAAATAGATCAAAGCGGAAACGGAAACAGTCTTTTTACCAGCGACTAAAGAATTTGGGAACTTTATTGAAACTATAAAATATCAAGAAGATTTTACACCTTACACCTATTACTATAAGCAGCCTCATGATTTGTTTACAATGAAAATATAAATAAAGATGAGAAATAAGTCATTTTTAGGGTTCCGTACCTCAAAAGGAAAAAACGAAACCCTTATAGGATCACTCGTGCGTCTGTCTGTCTGTCTGTCTGTCTGTCCGTCTGTCACAGCCAATTTGCTCCGAAACTACTGGACCGATTGAGCTGAAATTTGGTATACATATGTAAGTCGGTCACCGCAACACGGACGCGTGACGTAAATATATGAATTTTAAACATGGGGCCCACTTTTGGGGGGTAAATCAGAAAATTAAATAAAAAAGTTATGCAATCTGTATTGTGTGACATATTAAATGAAAGGGCTTATTGTGAGGACTTTAAATATTTTTTTTTCTGAATTTTAAGTAAAACAGTTTGGAAGTTATTTAGGAAAATAGGCGAAAATTGACCATTCCCGCCCCCTTATTTCCGAAACTACTGGGGCTAACATTTTGAAAAAAATACAGAAAATAGTTATTTACCTATAGATTACAGGAAAACCTATAAGAAGTCTATGGTATTTAAAGTAACCTAGTAAATTGCAGATAATCACGTACGGAACGGAACCCTCTCCACGCGAGTTTAACTCGCACTTGTCCGGTTTTTTTTTTTAATTGGTGTTAAGTACAGAGCCGCTATTCGGGAACGTCCAAGCGATATTGTTGAGGCTCGCAAGCGAGACTCGCATCCCACTCTTACGCATTACACATCGTGCGGAAGAGTGGGATGAGAATCTCGCTAGCGCTTCCCTACAGTATCGCTTGGACGTTCCCGAATAGAAGCGCTGTGCATCTATTTTCTTAAAATGTTTCTCGGCAAACTTCATGTTTCGTCAGTCGTCGGATTTCTGTCAGTTAAATTCGTTTGTAGGTAGTATTCGGAAATGCGATGATAGCCGAGAGACATAAGTAAGATGCACTGTACCTAACGATTAATTACGTATTTAAATACGTAACGTATTTATGTTGCTTAGATGGTTTGGACATGTGGAGAGGATGAACGAAAGAAGACTAACGAAACAGATTTATAAGGCAAGTATGCATGGTAGGATTGGAAGGGGAAGACCTAGGCGAACGTACCAAAACCAGATCGAGGACGTTCTGAAGAAACGCCAGGTCAAGAGTACCCAAAACCGGCGAGCGTGTATGAAGAACTTAATGAGTGTAGACGAAGCGAAAGTTGTGTGTCAGGATCGTAGCAGGTGGAAATCCATGGTCTCTGCCTACCCCTTTGGGAAACAGGCGTGATATATGTATGAATGTGTTAAATATTCCTTTATTTCTGTTATATTTAACAGTTAAAGCTTTATACAGGAATCTAGATAAAAACCATGCACTTATTTCACAAATCACTTCTAACTCTAGAGTGATTAACATGTGATGTAAAGCTGCCAGAAGAGCGGTAAACATTAAATCCGTACGGAACTTGATAATGAAATTAACTTGAGTTGAACTCGCTTTTGTTCGTTAAGTAAACGTAATCGTAAATCACGCGTAATTATTTATATTCCACGCCTACTACCTATATAAACAAAACGATAACTTCATTACTCTGGAAAAAGGGGCGAACACGTCAGGGGTTTGTTATTATCGAATATATCATTGTTTCGCGTTCAATTTATAAAGAGGAAGTATTTATTTTTGAAAACTTTGACATTTCAACACGATTTTATTACTTTTAATATTTGGATTAGTCCAGTTTTAATATAATCACGGAAATATGAAGCGCCAGCAAAGTGGTACCAATATGGCTTGTCTAAAATTTTACGGCTACATACAACAGAGATTTATTTGAAAATAAATTATAGCTTTGTAAATTAAAGACATGTGATTGCTTTAATTTGTTTGATTTTAGTAAACAGCAATAATTTGTTTATTTCTAGCCTTCCCAGTTTCTCAGTGATCGCTGAAAACTAGTTAAATGGAAAATTGAAGAGAATATTACACATCAAAGAAGTATTTGTTTTGGATGTGGGCTGTGTAGGAAAGCGCTCTAATTTATTAAACACAACTCACCCGATGCTAGGAAATGATCAGTTGAAAGTTTGAATCATGAATCAAAACTTTGATGGTCACGACTAGGGGATAGGCGGCTGTTTTCTGTCGAGGTCCATTAATTATTTATACTACATTTAGCTCCACCCAAAACTTTCAACTATGTTCAGAGAAATCTCGATTCAATAAATAAAGATCGTACTAAAGTTTCGCAAGATGCACTTTATTTGATTTTAGTTTTGAAACTCGGAATCTATTGTTGAAAGTTTCCAAATTGAGATAATTATCATGGTTGGATTGTTGAAGATTCAAAGTTGAACTGTACTAAGTAATTGATTTAAATAAAGTAGTTAATTATTATAAATGAGCAATGAAAATAAAACGTAACGAAAACTTAGGTAACTTTATTTTGGTCTAGAATATATAAAATTCGTCTTGATTCTGTTGCTATTTGAAACGAACATGCAAATCAATCTTTTGCTTTCTGTTGACTAAATTGTCAAAGTCAATAACATTTTGGTTGTAATGTTTTAATTTGTTAAGAGAACTGTGAACCAAAGGCAAAAATCACCCTTTTCATACAAACGGCGATAACAATTATCACCCCTTAAATGTTAACCAATTTTGACCATTTTATGACAGGTTGTCAGTCAGTACAAAGTCTAGGTCTGTTTTTTTGAATTTTGATTAAAGATCAAGAGAGTCACATAATGCCAGAATTAGTTTTGTATGAGAATACTGAAACCACAATAAAACTGAATTTAAAGTTTATAGTGAAAAAATCAAAACGTATAGACCTAGATTTTGTTCTGACTGACAACCTATAAAAAATTGGTGAACATCGGTTAACATTTAAGGGGTGGACATCGTTATCGCCTTTTGTATGAAAAGCCGTAGGTTCACACTCCTCTTAAAGCACTGAGGTAGAGTGTTCGTATTAACCATCTTTAAAGATATCTCATTCAAGATACACTCTTATCGCCTATATTATGCACGATCTTTGCAAAAATATCCCACGATTTAAATTCACCAGTCGCAACGGGTGTCAGTATCGAGTGGGAAATTAATGGTTGTTGGCGATCAGATTAAAAATTAATCGAGTTATCTACCTAAAGACCAGCTCAAAGAAATGGTGTGGAAAATGAAACGCTCCCAGCGGAGACGTAAATCTTGATTGTCAGCCAAAGCTTGATTAAGTGTTAAAATTTAAATTATGATCCTCTCTTTGTCCCGTGGATGGACAGCTTTACAACACCGTTTTATGTCAACCCACGCGTTTTGCGAAATTTTATGCTTAACGTAATAAACCTCGTGCTCTTTAGAACCATAATTTAGTTTATGTCTGACTGATCCTAATCTCTTTTTCATGGAATACTACCAGCCATCCGTAAGTCAGTTACGTCTGCTATAAAATTATTGATTAAATATTTTAACCAAAAAAAAGTCTTTATTCATCGCATTGAATTTCTGAACATGAACATAGGTACCACACCCAGCTAGGAGCGGAGCCTGACCCGGACAAGCCGGATAAACCAGGGGGCACAGATTTTTTAGGAGTCACACGCTCTAGGATGGGAGAGGACGGCCGACTAGCCGCAACCGGTCGACCACAATCACCCGGCTATGCAGCCTTTAGGCAATATAGGAAATTCAATAAATATATCTTCCTCTTTTAAACATGAAACATGTGTCAAGAGATACCGCTCTTCCATTATGTGGTAACTATAATATAAATACCAGTGTTATTGTAAAGTCAGAGTCGCCAGTAAACTCGTGTAGCGCTCAAAATGTAGTTACGTTTTAATTTTGAAATTAAGTGATGGATTTATGTAAAACTTTGCCACTATAAGAAGAGGATTCGGATCTTGATCGGTTTCACTTCAAAAAAACATAAAATATTTATTAACTTTTAGGCTTAGCCTTTAGGCTTTAGCCGCTTTTATTGTGACATTCATACTCTCGATTATTTAGTTATTTCTGATTTCGGCTGATAATTTAGTAAAAAAATAACAAAGTTAATCCGTAATAATAATAAAATATTAGAATTGACAATATAACTACGAACATTTTTCATAAAATAATATTGCGCTCTATACAGTGCGTTTCCTAATTCACACTCTCATTCTAGCAGCGTTCCGTTTTATGCCAGATAAAGCAGCGACAAAATAACCCAGTGTTTTGTGAAGCTTGTTGAACAAGCGTGTATTTACCTATTGTTACTGCACCCGTGTAGGTATACAACGCAAATGTGTTTTTATTAATAGTGATAGTAGCAAAAGAGCTAATTAATTAATTCGTTAGGCATAATAGCCGGAAAAGAGCTTCTCATGATATATTTACGTATACAAGAGCGAAGGCAAGAATTTACAAACATTCCGTACGAATCCATCACATGTTATTTACTCCGTCACCCTTTCACACTTCTTCAAAAAGCAATTCAGGTCAAGTGCGTGCAATCAAGCACCATAAAGCTCAAAGTCGCTCGAGCCGCTTACACAACACTTAACAATACGTCAAGACACTCACCTATAATGTGCGAGAGAAAATGGACTGTAAAGAGGTAGACAGCCCTTGTGCGCGCCATCATCAGGCTCTTGGAGCGAGGTCATTGATCCTGAAACAAAAGGCTGTTTTAATAACCCTTCCTTAAACTAAGAAAGGAAATAAATGGAAAGTTATTTTCTTGAATCAACAATAACGTGGGTTGTTGTTCCGTCAGCTTCTTTCGCTAAGTTATTATGGGGTCGTTTACGAAAGTTTTATTGAGAAATAGATAATAAACTATTTTGCATACTTTTTACATGTCTTACCGCCAACATTACTTATAAAAAGCCGACCTCTTGTGTCAGTGACACGACTGCAAATTTAATGTAGAATACATTTCATCAAACTGCCCTTCTTCTGACTTAAGTGAATAACGGCTACGAATTAGCAAAGATTATATAGTTTTGATGAAATTTACGATCTAGAGAAGAAACCTGACTATTTGTCTTTCTGACCTTTTTAACGGCCAAACCGCTGAACCGATTTGGATGATATCACATATAGGACACAGTCTTGGGCAAAAGCTAGTATTATTATATGTTACCTAACGTTAAACAGTAACTATTGATTAACAGATTAATAAAGAATCATGAATATTTTTTATGTTATAGGTGCATTTATATACATCAATAAAATAACGCATGTGATATGGACATGCGTTATTTATTGATAACCATTATACCATATAGCTTTGCTAATGTCAAATAGAGGCCCTAGATATTGTCTTATTCTTTACAACTTTAACCGTATTATCTTGCGACTATGTAGTTCTAGATGATGTGGTGTTACTTGAAACTCGAGTAAATGGAAGAGATTCAATTTATTTTATAAAACTAGCTACAAGAGTTTCTCGGAGTCGTTCTATTCTGGCCGTGAATGAGCTTTTCGAGTTTCCTACGGGCATTTTTATTTATAACGTCTGCAATAAATGTATTCATTGTAATTTGCGGCATGCGGATATTTATTCCAACTATTTTGAACCCTATAATTTGATGTATTTAATTGTTATTAATTACTATACATATTTTAATTAAAATATTGTTAATTTAAAATAAACTAGAAGATTTTTAATATTTTGTAAATTACGCAAATAGTTGGCTTTTTACTGTAACTGCCATCTAATGCACAGGTTAGTACAAGTACAGTTGTGAAAAAAAATATATCATAGCAAATAATCATACAAAAATTTTCGCAAGCTACTTTTCAAGTTATGAATTTGAAGTCTAGAACGCAGCAGTGGAATATACCTCTTCGTATTTAGGGAATTTACGGCGGCCATCCCGTAGAATAATTAGTTTAGGGAGGGAGGATCAATTGTCCTCGACAGATGTGTACTAAGAAGTACTAAATTATGTCAATTTTCTGACATTCCTTTTGTTAACGGTATTATCTGGCTACAATTTGTGTTTCGTGAGCCCACCTTCCGCTTCTCAGATTTTTGTAATATTCTTATCCTTACTTACTTATACATGTGAAAGTGTATTTGCTTGTAGTTATTTTCCTGTTTAACGTAATAAAAAGAAAACAAATTGCTTGATTTTCTGGAGTGATCGTTGGTGGGCTTGATAGTTCTCAAGTACCTAATCTAAGAATGATTAAAAAAAACACGTAGACGAAGTCGTGCGTATCCTGATACACATAGCTGGGCACAAGATCGTTAATCCGTTAATAGTTAATTAATTATAACTTATACTTATAATTAATTAAATTAATTAACGAGGTTAACATTTCGAGTGACGGATTTACTTTTAGTTATCTTACAAAATTGTTAACGGGCTCATTAAGGCCCGTTAAAACAATAAAAGTCTGTTAAACTTTAATTAAGTACCTACTATTTGCCAAAAGGATACCGCGCGGCTTATGTCAGGTATAGCTTTTGATTTGAATTAGATCTCTAAATAATAGGCTCTAATGCAATACCCTATTTTTATAATTTTTCATGTCGTGTCCTGTCTAAACTTCCATACCACATACCATATAAGTTATTAAAATAATAACGCAGCCACATATAAAACGCAATTTCTCACGAGTTAACGTTTCACGATTAATATTATCTTCCGTTAAATCTTCCGAAATGTAACGATTTCATGTTTAACGAAGTAGACTTACGGATTTACGATTAACGAACTTAACTATTTGATTTACGGTGCCCAGCTATGCTGATATATGCGATCGTACCTCTACTAAAGATATTTTGCCAAGCGTTGTGATGAAACAATCCAATTAAATAATTAAGTGATCAATTAAGAAGTGATGTAATAAATTTATGCTTATCATTATCTATTCAAATAGTAAAATGGCAACGACCCGTAAATATAATCGACCGAGCGAGCGAAGCGTCTCCGTTTCAGCTTGGGCAAAAATTCTTTCGTATTTCCAGCGGATGTCCATTTGTTCTCGTCTACAGCTCGCAGTTCAACCGATTCTCGTGAAATTTTCTGAGGAGGTTCGGTAAAAGTATCAAAATTTTTGTCGATTCAGTTTTTTGAAATATTTCAAAATGGCGGAGATATGGAGTTTTTGCAATTACAAACTTACTGGCGGAGTTAGTAAACTGAATCGACGTATGTTGATGTATGGAGATATCAGTTTTTCAACAGCAAAGTTAAGTTTGTCGCAAGGCAAATCATTATTTCTTACTTTTCAAAGGGTTTTTGTTTTAGATTCAGTTTTTTGAAGTCTTTTGTCGCGAGGTCTACAGCTCACGGAGCCACTAGTTCAGTCCACTTAATAACTAAACAAGCAAAAGCTTCTTATCAACAACCATCTTGTTGAACAAGTAACACATACGTCCAAGTTATTTCTTTCACCGCAGCCTCAAATTCCTGTTAAACTTTTAAGACTCATGGGTAAACTGGGAAGTTTTGAACTTCACTTGTTTCGCTTCACCGCTCGGACTCCCGGATTTTCTTTCCTGGCTTGAACACGTGTTTGAGACTGATCTTAGGGTTCCGTTATTTAAAAGCCATGTTTTAATCTCGTTATTTATAAGGTTCATTCATCATCATCATTCGACTTTACGTCCCACTAGTGGGCACAAGCCTCCTCTTATTGTGAGAGGGACAAGACGGTAGTCGCCACGGGGGCTCAGGGCGGATTGGGGACTTCATTCGTATCGTTGAATTGCTTCGCAGATGTAGCAGGCGTCGCAGATTTCCTTAAGATGTCCTTTGCGCAACAGCTAGTGGTGAATAAGTATTTAATTGAATTGACTTATTCCCACTATTACTACCACAAATTCCTACCAATAGGAATACTGTTTTTTCCCAGCTGTCCTCCTAGTAGTAAAAATGGGAAATGCATTTCTCATCTTTACTACCGCATATAATAATAAAAGTACCTACTGACAAATAAAAGGAATCAATGAGTGAGTTCAATAGATAGCATAATGCACTTACTACGTAACATTTAATCCTGCGTCAGAAATTGACGTCCTTTCATTATAAACTATACCTTTTCCCGACCTATACATGCCATATAAAAATAGCCGGTAGAAATAGTGAGAAGGAAATACCCACTATTACTATTAGCGGTAACACTGATAAAATTGGTAGTAATAATGGGAAGTAAATTACCAGTAGGTACTCCTACTGGTAGGAATTCGTGGTATTAATAGTGGAAGTTGAATTCCGTAAGTAGCCTAGGTTCCGAAAAACTCAAAGTTTCAGCGGAAATTTGAACCTGCAATCCTCTACATGAGAGACGCACGTCTGAACACGGCGGCATGCACAAATAAGCATTATAAAGTTTACTTGTGTGTATAAATAATGATTCTTGGATGCACTTACCTAAAACTCGGATATATTCTACATATATATAATTGGTTGGCATGTCTTTGTATGCATTGCCTGACCACAAGCTTTTATGATAACAGGGACTGGAAAATTACTCCTACGCGGGCTTATTGCCAATTTGGAGCTGTAAACACATTATTTAGGCAAAATCGCTTCAGTAGTTCCTTAGTGATGTAAGTTCATTATCAGAGTAAAAACTGACAAACAGATGAAAATCTCAAAACAATATCTTAGATCCTCTATATGTGTATGGTTACCCTGAACTGAATATCATTTGTAACCGTAAGGTAAAATGATGCTTCCACAGATTTATAATGTAGGGATGACTTAGAAGATTGTATGCAAACACCTTTTGAAATTGTCTATATACAGAACCCTCCAGCTTATACCTAAACCACTTCCTCGCGCAAAGTAAAATTTGTGTATAGAAAACCTTTTTAGAAATTGGCTCGGGAATTCCTCATTCAGTTATGTTCGGAAAACACAGCTGAATTGGCAAGCTCGTATGTTTGCTGTTCAATTACGGAGTATTCGCAATTACTTTTAATAATTGCGAAGATACCTACTTATTGATACGGAAAGATTTATAGCTAGGTATAAGATAGGTATCGAACCAAACTTTAAGTATTTTTATTAGGCTTTCTTCACACCTTGAGTATGAAGTGATTAATCTAATTGGAAACAACGCCTATGTCGAGATTTGATGAAACTATTATACAGAAAAGGTACGTGCTTGAAGGTATAATAGAATACTTTTATGTTTTTGCGGTGTACTTGCGACGTTTGTTGTTCCTAAATATAAAAAACCGGCCATATGCGATTCGGACTCGCGCACGAATGGTTCTGTACCATTATCTATTAAAATGGCAAAATAATCAGGTTTGTTGTATGGGAGCCCCCTTAAATCTTTATTTTATACTATTTTTAGTACTTGTTGTTATAGCTGCAACAGAAATACATTATCTGTGAAAATTTCAACTGTCTTACTATCACGGTTCATGAAATAGAGCCTGGTGACAGACGGACAGACGAACGGACAACGGAGTCTTAGTAATAAAGTCCCGTTTTTCCCTTTGGGTACGGAACCCTACAAAGCAACTCTATTATCACAATTCAAAACGAGTTTATCAGTAACTAATACGTATGATGCTAAAAAATCTAACTCATAGCTATAGTGTGTATATTATTAAAAAAAATGTTAAATCTAAAATGTCCGCTTAAAAACACGGTACTTTATTCCAAAAAGTGATTAATATTTTTATTTAAAGTGCATGCAGGTTTTTTTGCATAAGAATGCAGATTTTATGCTTTGCATGCAAGCATGCAGCAGTTTTATTCAGCATTTAACTCGGCTGCAAAGTGTTGTCATACTTTCAGGAAACTTTATCGCATAATTAATATTAAGTGGTAAGTTATAGTTTATAGCGTCGTGTTCCATGAAAACTTAAAATTCAGTGGAATAATTAATGAAAATATACGCTGAAAATATTGTTATTATCTTTATTATAATTATACATAGAATAAAAAGACCATGTCCTGGCTGACTGGCTGATTTATCATCGCCTAGCCTACTAATGAAGCTAGAAACATGAAATATAGAAAAAAACCGGTCAAGTGCGAGTCTGACTCGCGCTCTGAGGGTTCCGTATTTACCTATGAAAAAAAAGCAGTACCTTGTAGGTACGGAATCCTAAAAATTTTAAAAAAGTTTTTAACAACATTTACAACCTACCTATGTAATAAGACAACTTCTTGCCAAATTTCATGATCCTAGGTCAACGGGAAATACCCTATTGATTTTGATTCCCTTTGGATTCCCTTGAAAGTATCAAAATATGTGACAGAAGCGGCCGTACCTTTCTATTGCGTTGACTTAGAAGGTTGTTTGTTTCACAGCTTCAAGAAATTGCAGACCTTAGTATTTTATATTAATTTCAACTTGATACCTCCACGCGTTCCTGAGAAAAAGGTCTAGACAGACAGACAGACAAACAAGTGATCCTATAAGGGTTCCTTTTTTCCTTTTGGGATACGGAACCCTAAAAATGTTGTCCTTTATGACGTAGACATTAACTAAAACTGCAGTTACACGAGCATCATTTTCACGGCAATGTGCGGCTGGCAACAATAAATAAATAAATAAATAAATAAATAAATCAGGGGACAATCTTTACACAAATCAATCTAGTCCCAAAGTAAACTTAAGCGTAAGGCTTGTGTTATGAGTACTAGACGACGATATAAATACTTATATAGAGAAATAAATATTAGGTCCTTACATATGAAATTGGCGTTTTGTACGGGAGGAATATAAGGTCAATTTTTTTTTTGTAAAATATATTTAATTAATCAAAGTATGCACCGTTGTGATCTATGCACTTTTGCCATCTCATAGGTAGTTCATTGATCCCTTTATTAAAAAACACATGGGGGCGAGAATCAATAAACTCTTTGAAGGCGGTTTGGACTGCCGCATCGGAGTTGAATTTTTTTCCTTGTAAGAAGTTGTCCAAATTCCGGAAAAAATGGTAATATGTTGGAGCAAGGTCCGGGGAGTACGGTGGATGTCGCAGAAATTCCTTTTGTATCTCATCTAACTTAGTGGTTGCTTTTTTGGGCAGTGTGTGGTCTTGCGTTGTCGTGAAGCAGCAGTGGCCCAGAGCGATTGACCAATCTCGGTTGTTTAGCAGCTAGTTCTTCCTTTTGCTTCAAGTGGATTAATACAGTTTTATCACTTACCCTGAAGCCTGCAGCTATCTCTTGCTATGAATTGCTTTGTGATGGGTCCGCTTCCACAATAGCCTTTAATTCTTCATTTTCCACTTTGGTTTCCGGCCGACCACGGGGTTGTTTCTGAAGGTCGTAATTTCCAGAATGAAAACTTTGAAACCAAAATCGTACCGTGCTTTCTTTTGCAACACAAGCGCCGTACACATCATTAATCCTTCGAGCTGTTCCTCCAGCACTGGTGCCACGGTAGAACTCGTACTCGTAAATATACCAATATCTCATGTTTTCCATTGTGCGGTAATAAGCGACGCCAAAGAAAAAAATAATGAGGAAAAAACTAATGAATTAATGAATGTTTTCAAAACTCAAATGTACCAGCTAAATGAATTTATAAATGTGAATTTGGAAATCTTACCCAAAGAGGAGATATTTCAGATCAAAGTGGTCAGTACGACAAAAGGGTAATTTCATATGTAAGGACCTAATACTTAAAATACATAGGAAACATCCAAGACTCAGGAACAAACATTCGTGCTCATCACACAAATATTTGCCCTTACCAGGGATCGATCGAACCCGGGACGCTTGCGTCGGAGGCAGGGTCACTACCAACTAGGCTATCCGCGTCGTCAATCTATAGACATCTTTCTCTGACGTACAAAGTTAGAATAAGACAGCTATAGTTGCCGGCTATAAATTGCCGTGATAAGTTGCTCGTGTTGCACTTTAAGCGATATATCGCAATGGTTTTACAACGCGGCCGACTTCGCTGTCCAGTTAATAAGAGCTACCATATTGTAGCAAAATAATTTGCGATATCGTTTAGGCAATGTCGAATAAAGGCCCGGGTCTTAGGATAACTTATATTTTTCGAACATAACAATAACGCCTAGGGAGGATAAGTGGACTTTTTCAAAATCACCCCCTAACTGGGTAAAAAGTTGTGTCAGTGGTTGTAAGGGAACAAATAATAAGGCGCATTAAAGTGAATTCATCCTTACATGTCTTATTTGGCAAACAAATTTATAATCTCAAAATGTACCTTATTTTGGGTGAAACAGCTATTTTATCCTAATATAAGTAAAGCAATTCTAGATGAAAAATTGGCAAAGTGATGTCTAAAATGTTATCTCCGGTTGCTTAATTTACGAAGAAATAGCTGTTTTTGCCAAAAATGGTGCATTTTGAGGTTAGAAACTTGTTTACCAAATAACCCAAGTATGGATGAATTCACTTTATGTGAATGGAGGTATGTGTTTTTTTCTTAAACTGAATTATTAAGCCATGAAGATGAAGATTTGTCGCTATGATTCAAATTCATTATTTAGAATTATCATTTTCTTTCTGTAGATTGCTGCCCACCTTACCTTCAGGAAATAATTTCATTAAATCAGTTACAAATAGTCAGTGAAACAATAATTGATTAGGACATTCCTATTTATAAGAACAACCGCAGGCATGATGCATCACGGTGGAAGCAATCTGTCTTGCGTACACGCGCTCACAGATTTCTCCTTACTCCAACGGAAAACACTTAATGGATGATAAAGGACTTTTTTGGCTTGATACATTGATGTATGTTTGCTGCATTACCGAAACCACAAGAAGAGTACTAAGTGCAGTCTATGTGTGTTTGTATGTGAGCAGAAATCGGATGTATTATTGTATAGTTCCTGAAATACTGGACCAATTTGAATACAGGATTTTCATATGATTCGTGGAATTCATGCAAGTTACTTTAACGTCGCCAGTCGGTTTGTAGTTTTTAACTCTTTTATAATAACTTTTGCAGATCGATTCATCTTCTTAACTGTCAAAGCAGTTAAAAGAAGCAATGAAGAAGTGTTTTGTGTGACGGACCTATCCGACAGAAGCTGACTGCGTTTTCGGATTGGGTCATAGATGTTTTTTTTCTACAGGATCCTCAGCTGCTCTGGGAGTGAAGAAATAGCATAGAATGCATGCAGATGCTTATCATCCTGGCATGTCGTAAAAGTCGACTAAGGGACGGGTCCTCTCCAACATGGTTGACTATCTGTATGGGCGATGGGCTGATCACCTGTCACCATACGGTTCATCATACCATCTTAGGACTAATTAATCGAACGTGGCCACAAGTAGTCTTGTAGCTCTGCCTACCCCATTAGGGATTTCGGGCGTGATGCTATGTAGGTATGTATCCTATACATGTGAAATAATATTCGGCCTATTGCTCTTATAAAAGGCTCAGTTACATCTGATTCTGTCCTTCACAGAAAGCCGACAAATCCCTTGGCTAGTGTCTGAGATTAAATAATTATGTACTCGTACACGCATGGAGCGTCTAGCGTAAAGTAAAACTGTTATAAATAGAACCCCTTCTACATCAAATTCCTTCAAATAAACGGGTCTAGTAAGTAAATAACGGAATACATGCTTAAAGGCGTTAATTACACATTGAACCTTGACAACTAATTTACGTTTGTTTGGGGAGTTACGGCTCTAGACAACTGTAAACAACTCTTTAGTAGTCAATGGTATTGTGATTGGCTTGACTATATACATTGTGTATTAGTTTTAGCAGTCAATCTTTAATCGACATAATTAGAGGTTACAATAAAAGGTTTCACAGCGTTAATCTCTTTGACTTCATTCAGTAAGCTAGTATTGAAAAGGCGCATTAAACAATTGCTTACACAAGGTAAATAAGTAACACACACACACACACACACACACACACACACACACACACACACACACACACACACACACACATGCGCGCGCGGTTCTCTTTTAATATCTTATAGTACAATATTTTTTGTGGATATCTATCATTGGCTTCATGTAATGTACTTATTTATGGACCTTGTGAAATGTATCGCCGTTGACGCCCCGAATAAATAAAATAAAAAATAAAATCAATATTACAGTCGAAGTCTCAGATATCTATGTGGTCAAAAATAAGTGAATACCTACGACTTTCTGTCAAGGGCATAAGAGTGCTCAGATTTTCCCTTTTGGTAACGTATATATATTTATGACTTCGACTGTACGTCCCATTACTGTGCAGATGCCTCCTTCTATGATGTGACTGCAAATTTGGTACTTTACATACATCGTTCAACGACTTTAATAAGATAAGATAGGATTTATTCGATGATACAGAACCCACAGACAATACTTGCTGACGTCAACTTTATTTAAAACAAACTAACGGTAAATAAATCTCAAAGGCGCAGACCTTACATCTGTGGATTTCATTATAAAATTGGCATGGCGATGGTATGGATAAAAAGGCGTCATGGCCTAACCAAACCAAAACCCAACTACAAAAAACCGGACAAGTGCGAGTGAAACCCGCGTGGAGAGGGTTCCGTTCCATACATGAATAACTGAAATTACCTATGTTACGTTAAATACAATAGACCTCTTGTAGGTTTTCTTGTAATCTATAGGTAAAGTACTATTTTTTGTATTGTTTTCAAAATTTTGGTCAATTTTCGCTTATTTTCGTAAATAACTTCCAAACCAGTTATTTTAAAATTCCAAAAAAACATATTTAAGATTCTCATAATACGCCCTTTCATTTAATATGTCACATGATATAGTTTGCGTACTTTTTTTTTAATTTTCTAAAATGCCCCCCAAAAGTGGGCCCCATGTTCAAAATTAATTTATTTACGTTACGCATCCCTATTACGGTCACCAATTTACATATGTATACCAAATTTCAAATCAATCGGTCCAGTAGTTTCGGAGCAAATTGGCTGTGACAGACGGACAGACAGACAGACACACGAGTGATCCAATAAGGGTTCCTTTTTTCCTTTTGAGGTACGGAACCCTAAAAATAAACAATAGGACACTTGTTCTTCTAAACCTCATTTGTTTTAAAACTAAAATATACTCTTATTCAAGTTACAAGTGGCCATCCGAGACAAAAAGCTCTTGAACTATCATAAGTAAGCAAGCGCTAGCAAGAATTTTATTTACGGAGTTTTCGTACAATTCTATAGTAAAATGTACTCTTATCTCGCGTATTACATTACATACTTTCGTGTAATGCGATCTTGATGCTATCAGGGCCTATGTTTATGTATATTTAAGAGCGTTGGACCGATTCCCGCAGTGTTCTCCAGATGCCAAAATTTGAACAATGCGAAAATTGGCTTTGCTTCGTATCTTTTGTAACTTGAGCTAGTTTATTTCTTCAGTAAGAATAATTTAGAAAAATAAATTAGAAATTGACAAATAATCGTAATCAAATATAAAACCGTAATGGTAGTAGGAAATAAGAAGAAAGAGCTAACATTATAACTGGTGGAATGGCTACAGATTATTATTAAGTAAGAGCGTTTGTGCACTACATTGATTTGAATTAGATTAAATCTGAGCCAATACAGACAACCCGTACACACAATTTGTACGGGTTGTAGCGTGCGTACACGAATGCCCATTTTTAATTGTATTAATATTAACCTTAACTCCTTTCTGGGGCATAAGCGTTTTCCTTTAAGATTTCGAAAGTCCACTGTCAAAATTCGTCATAAGTCATTTGTAAGGTCACTCAAATTGATCTTTAAGTAAAGTGACGTTTGAGTGACGTTTTTGTAATGGATGACAATGAGTTGCGCGACATTTCACTATTTAGTCTCTAATGGCGGCGTAAGTGGCGTTTCTGAATTCGGCCATATGTGTTTTTTCTATCATAATAATGTGCATTAACAAACCATCCCATGTGTATTGACAATATAAACATATTTTCAAAAACATATACAGGGGGGTAAAAAAATAATACAGTGTCCAAGTTTTGTTTTCTAGACTGTTTGTCTTTATTTCATTGCAATGGACAAACAACAAAAGAGATGGGTGAAGCAATTTAAAATTTAAGGAGACTGTAAGGACAGGCGAGTCCGACGCCCTGTCATGTGAGAATTAACCGCTTTGCGCATACTAAGTAAGCGGCATAGCTAGTTTAATATAAATAAAATGTTCCTTATGAATGTACCAACTTAGAATTTATAAAAATAAGCTTCGCTGGCAAATAAATGGCTTTGACAAATTTAGAATAGCGTATTGTACCCGCCTGCGATACTCTCAAAAATATGGTAAAGTTGCTAGTGCTCCAGCCAAGAACCTTAACCTTTTGATCGCCAAGCATGTCTGAGAAGTAACACGAATTTCAACTTTAAGTCAAGGTAGAGAAGTACTTTTTTACCCTGTATCCGCTGACGGCTGCAGCCGCCTGGGGCGGTCAAAAGGTTAAAGTCGATATCGTAATTTTCTTCCCATGAAATATATAAACCTATTTTTAATATAAACTCTTGATAATATAAACTAATAATCATTAATTGTTGAATAGTGCTCATTATAAAGTAGCAAATTTCATACTTACAATCAAATTTGGTTAAATAAGTATTCATTGATTTCCGATCACACGACTGCCAAATTAGTTTGAAATGCCACAAACAATTGCTGATGACACAAACCTTTTAATTGATCACCATTCGAATGCAAATTTATGTAATTACTAATTTTGGTTTGAAGCGGGCAATTTAAATTATCATATTTAAATTAAGCGGGGTGTCCGTGTGTCATACAAAGGCTGTTTTAAAATTATGAATTATAATATTGTCGTTTATTTACGTACTGATATGTAAACGTAATTGAGAAAATATACATAGAAATAATATGAATATACACCGTTAATTACTATAATAAAAAATAATAAAAAAATCAGGGGACAATTTTTACGCCAATCGATCTAGTCCCAAAGTAAACTTTAAACGCTTGTGTTATGGGTACTAGACGACGATGTACATACTTAAATACATAAATAAATACTTAAATACATAGGAAACATCGAAAACTCAGGAACAAACATTCGTGCTCATCACACAAATATTTGCCCATAATTACCGGGGATCGAACCCGGGACACTAACTTCAGAAGCAGGGTCATTACCAACTAGGCTAACAGCGTCGCTACTGCAAGTAAACTAAAAAAAATCCTTTAGGAATATTTATTTTGTTGCTTATACGAAAAAGCTCTCGGAAATACGCTGAAGTAATTATGTGCATTAAGTAATGGAAAGTAATTATTTTTCTATTAAGCGTGCCCAATACGTACAATTTCAAGTTGGTCAACTAAATCGCAGACAGTGATTGAGTTGGATAAGATGTGCGGGCTAGCATAAGTCACTATGCCTATTGGTATACCCTGCGATTTCAGTTGGCCAACTTGAAATTTTAAGTCTCATGGCACTCTAATGGTTTAATCACTTCTTTTATAAGTTACTTGGACTTGGAAATTATAGGGAATATCTTCTGAACCCTAATGTTTCTCTTAGTAAAAAAAAATGTGTGCTTACATTTAAAGTGACTAATGTAAAAGAAATGGATGGAGGGACGAAGCATGTCGGATATGACGTTGTGTTTCTTTTTGACGAAGCCCGACGGCGATACTTATTTTGTGTAACTTAATTATAATGAAGAAACCGTTGCCATATATTTTCACTTTGAGATGAATAAAATTATAATTTCATAATGTAATAGATAGTTTTAATTTGTCACTTGATAAAATAACCTAGTGATAGACAAAAACTACAAAAATAAGGTTTTTTATAGTTACTCGATTTGGTCTCAAAGTATTCAGTCTTCGTGTAAGTGACAAGATATGCCGAAGAAAGCAATAAACTTTGCATAATGGTTAGTGACGAAAAATGTAATAATGTAATGCAATGACTATAATATCAGCAATTTTGAACGCAGGATAAGGCAAAACGATAAATAAAGCTTTTTAAAGACTATTTAGAAGTTAAGGCTGTGTTGTATTAGTGGTCTTATTCCGCTCCGTGCATTTTCCTTCGTATCTCGAAAGTTTGAGAATACAAAGAGAAACCGGGTTTTCGACCTGGCATGTGTACTTTTTCCAAGTGCTATCAATAATCTTCGTTAAATGTATACTGGTTAAGATTCATTTGTTGCAAAACCAGGCTTATAAAATTACTTTATTTCATTCCTACCACAACTTACGTCCCACAAAAAGTACAAATATGTTTTTACTAAGTTTCTCATTGTAATTTCAGCAGTAAGTGAATTAAGATGGGACGGCTTTCCTCATTAGGTATATTTTACGATAATGCAATGTAATACCTACCTGTATACATTTAAATTGTAGGTTATTTAATTTTAATTAAATCAGAACCAAGAACACCGTTTAAAATTAAGTTTTGATATATTAAAATTTGTAAATTGTATCTTTTGTCATTATGCGTTTGATTTTAACATGAGTTAATAAACGAATATTTTTTTAAATCTGCATCAGTAAAAGTCTAATATGCTTCTTTAAATGCTAGGATAAATAAAAATATTAAATCCTAATTTTTAACCGTCTATATAAGCATCTTATCGTAAATTCATCCACAGCAAAACTTCCAGAGAAAACTTTCAAAACTCTGCTAATTACTTACTACCACAAAATCATCGCTCTTTGAGCGCTGAAACATTGAAAAACAAGAACCAAAGATCGAGGTCGGTAATTACCATAGCTTCAATCTCCAGTCTCACACTCCAGAGATTTTAATTTCTTATCAACACTTCAGCGGCAAAACAACACTTCACAAAAGATAACAGCAACAAAAGAACCGAGAGTCTTTTGTTTCTCGTTCAACTTTAGAACTCGGCACGAAAAACAAAATTGGAAAAATGCGAGTTTCTCGTAAATGGGTATCGGAACTCGTGGGAAGGAGGGCGATGGCTGCGGGTTGCCCTCGCGTTCGTACAGCCGCCACTGCGATGTGACACGCGCAGCGCGCCTGCGTAACTTTGCGCCACCGTTCTGCACCCATAATACGTTTCTGCCTCAATTAATCCAGCATTCTCAATTGCACCTACGAGCCTTGTTATCCAGAAACCAGACATTGAACAGAAAGTGATCGAGTATCGGAAAGTTGTTGTAGATTGATTCTCCGTTCACATTATTTATTATTAATGTTCAAAGTTATTATCTAGAGTCGCGCTGCTTTTTGATCTTAGTTGCCTTGAAACAAGTTAACAAGCGAAGTTAAGGAAAAGTGTGTCGAGAAAAATTTATTTGCAACCTTTTTAACGTTTTGTTATGTTTTGCTCTCAATTAAAAACGAGACAGTTACAGAAAACACCAACCAAGTGCGAGTCGGACTCGCGCACGAAGGGTTCCGTACCATTACATATAAAAACGGCAACAATAAAATCATGTCTGTTGTATGGGAGCCCCCTTAAATATTTATTTTATGTTATTTTAATTATTTATTTTAAAGTAAATATACAACTAAATATTCTGTAAATATTTCAAGCGGCTTGATAACTGTTGCCGTTATCAATATCGTGGAAAAGCGAGTAAAAAAATCACGTTTGTTGTATCGGAGCCCCCTTAAATATTTATTTAATTCTGTTTTTTAGTATTTGTTATTATAGCGGCAACAGAAATACATCGTCTGTGAAAATTTCAACTGGCTAACTATCACGGTTCATGGGATACAGCCTGGTGACAGTATTTCTAGCGAACTTCTGAATATCAATGTTGGTTGTGAAAGAGCTTTACAAAGATGACAGGATAATTTTAAATGTATAACGTACAAGAAAGCAATTCGAGCGCGCCCTTAAAGATCGTCGATTCGGAATTCATAAAAAACTTATAGCATATGGATTTGTGTAGAACGGGTCTTCACGGTCCGTTTAGCCGGTCTCGTTAGGCCGGTCTATAAAAAAGGCTCATCTTAAGCGTGGGCCGGTGATACACGAGCGAGTAAAGATATAATATATGACAGTGTTTTTCAACCTTTTTGAGTATGCGACCCCTTTACACGTAAAAAAAATCTGGCGCCCCCCATGACCGTATACTATGTCAGTGGTTGTCGAGGTATTTAAAATCCTGACTTGCGCCCGCGACCCTGAGCAAGGTTTTGCAACCCCGTTAACAAGGGCTTGCGACCCCCGGGGGGTCGCGGCCCACCAGTTAAAAAACTATGATATATGATTAGGTCCTAAGTGATATAAAAATAAGCTGTGTGTACCCTAAAATTGTCCCAATGAATTTGACTTTGATGAATTGACTTTAATAAGGTTTTTTCCACGAATGTATTCAGGTCAATTTTAACTTAATCCGTTATAAATTATATACAAATGCCTTTTGATACTGTTGCCAATCTCAATCTTCTATTATCGAAAACATTTGTTTTGTTTTATAATGTAATATAGATTATAAAAAGAGCACTGATGACCATACGATTTATATGGCAAGATCTTGATTCCAGGCAAAGATAGCCAATAGTGAAACGGCAAAATCATGTCTCATTTTAGTAGTAGCCTTAGTAGCCTTTTCGAGGTCTCTGGCTCGAATAATAACGGTCAAGTGAACAGACGAGGCGGAACCACACGCAGTTTCATTCATTACTGAAGATGACGCAAGGGGTTCCGTCCAAAGAACGCGTCCTAATCATGACCTTGACGCATATCATTACTAATATTATAAACACGAAAGTTTGCTTGCATGTTTATTCTTTCACGTCGAGGTTACTTATTAGGGAGAAAGGGTTAGGGGATAAACCGGGAAAAATGCACATTTTGCTAGGGAATAGCGAAAACGAATCCACGCGGACGAAGTCGTGGGCAAAAGATTAACATTATAAATGTGAAAATGTTTGGAGGGCCAGAGCGGATCATGGGGCTACTTTTTATCACGATAAAATGCACTACTTCGCCGGGAAAAGCAATACGCTAATTTCGTGCGGGAGAATTTACGGGCAGTGGCCAATTACTTTAAGAGCGAAAGCTTCTATCTTTATATTTGTTGTGCTTATGACATCTAATAAAGCGATTTCAATGAACAAAAGCATAAAGATGGCTGAATATAGAAATAAATAGTTTTCAGTTTAAATAATGTTATTCGGTAACGCATCCGTAAATCAAAGTCCAAGTACAAAAAGGATCTCAACGGAATTCGGGCTTATTGATGAAGTAAATGAGTATTAATAGGTTTTTATTTAATGGCCGCCGTCACTAAACTTATTCAGATTTATTTTAACAGACTACGAATATTTTGAACACATAGACACATTTTAGATAGCAACCTTATTTATTGATTACAACAGCGCCTCTATTCGGGGATTTCTCATCCCACTCTTCCGCACGGCGCGTATTGCGTAAAAGCGAGATGAGAAATCTGGCTTACGAGTCGCTACAGAATCACTTAGCGTTCCCGAATAGAGGCGCAGGTTTAGGGTATTATTATAAGTATGTCAAAGATTTTTTTCAAAAAAGCTGATTTATTCGGCAGTAGGTTTTGAGACAAATAAAAATAATCAAAAGAATGCAAAAAGGTTACTTAAATTTAAAATTAAATTATTAAAAATAATTAACATATTAAAAATAAAACAATAATATTGTGATGATAAACGCTTCGTTAACTTTTAGAAAGAAAAAAAGGAGAGATCCCTAAGAAACGCAATGTTTATTCAACCTCACCTTCCCAACGACTTGGAACCTATTGCAAATACCCACTCCGTAATAGTTTCATGCATTCGTCTCGCTTACACAAATAGCAAACGACGTTGAACAAAAAGAAGTGGAAGTATAAGTCGGCATGTGGAAGATAATGGTGTTCGAGTTCGAATCGTTGGGATAGCGGTCGTCATCCTAAGGGACGCGTAGTTGCCGTACAGTCAATAAAAGTTTTCATACAAAGGAAAATCTTGCGCTTATAAATATAGTGGTTTCTGGAACATTTGCTTTATATAAAAAGAGTTCTCGTGTGGAATAAAATTTGATGTTTGCGATATGTGTCTGTGAAGTATTATTACCCTGTAGTATTATATTAGAACTTGTTTCTCATCTGTAAAGCAAATTCTGTTTGTACAGAATTGGATTTAGAGCAGAGAACAAAATTTTTGACTTTTATTGAAGTTCAGACAGAGGCGGGTAGAGGATTGAGAAGCTAACTAAAATAAGATCAGTCTTAACTTGATGTATACTCAAGATATTGCGCAAATTAAATAACCTTACTGATACTATATTAGAGTGAAAGTTCAACTTCAAAACGGAGCACTGGATTGACGTGAGTTTTTGCCCAGCGATAGTTAAAGGGTCAAAGAGTGCCATGGACTCAAAAATGCATGTTTCTGAGGAAATAGCGATGAAAGATTACCTAGCGTTAAAATGTTGTCTCAACCCTACCTTTTGGCCGCCAAGCATGTCTGAGAAGTAACACGAATTTCAACTTTAAGTCAAGGTAACGAAGGACTCTTTTATCCTGTAAACGCTGTCACGCATAGTCGACAACGGCGGCCAAAAGCTTAACAGCACACTCTAATATGGGATTTTAAAGCTTCCATTTTTGAAAGCAGCATTGTGATTCTCTAACGTGCGCAGCGGCTGATCAGCGGAGGTACACATTCAAATTTAGACCGAATGTCTTTGTACTTATAGTCTAAATTAATTGTTTCGGTTATCCGCTTATCCGCTGCAAACCTTAGAGAATGACACCCCAAGCCTTAACAAGTTCATTAGCAGCTCACAATAGTAGTTTATGCAATGGTTGCATAATGATAGGCCTTAAAACATTAGTGCGGTTTTCATGAAACGAGCCGATAGGCGAGTTTCATAATAAGATCGCACGTGTGTTTTAAGGCCAAATTATGCAGAGTTGCATACAAAACTTTATCTACACACATATTATAAATCGTCCATGATGGGTTCAGAAACAATATTTTCTGGCAACAAGTTATTCGTTGCAATCGTGGCTGCATATTTCCGATATCCGGCGCATTTTCACATCACACACACTCCGAGAAGACTACTTACTATTCATATTTTCAACTAAAATGTAAATCACAAACAACTTTTTCTATTCAATTCAACAACAATTCTACTTTCGTTCAACAAAACACCAACATTGCGATCCTCCGTCAAGACCATTTTTTTTTTAATCATAGACAAACAGATGAAGTCTCTATTCTCACGTCACTCGAGATCAAATATTGTGCAGTTTATATTAAAAAAACATACTGAATTGACGTTTCGTATCAATAACTGTTTTAATATCTATGGATACTAGAATAGAGACCCACTTGAGTTTTGACAGCTGTTCCAAATTTAATCTCATTTCTTTACTAAAAACGATAAAGAAGTCATGTTATTTCTTCATCGCAGCACTGGTTTTTCCTAATTGGTTGTCAAAATGGTGGTCATTTCCTACGGTTTTTGATTAACCAATGGAGGTTTTATGATATGGGTGTAGATAAATATTGTTGCCTACGCGGTTTCGCAAACGCCATACTTAAATTTTGAATTATAAACTTTGCTCATTCGCTAAAGAATTCCCCAACAATGACTGCCGAGTGTAGCACCAATATGCTTGTCACGCCATCTTTTGTTGGCAGATGGCACGTTACGAGGCCTTTGTTAAAATATCAGCCCGAGGTATATCACGTAGAACTTCCCATTGTTTAGTCGGTTAGAGACCTGAGAGACAGCGATAAGCATGTTGGTGGGGGTCAAATATATTATGCTGGCATTGCTATATTTCATTATTTATCCCATTAAGGATGTATACCCAATATATCGATTTGCATATTTTTCGCTGAAATTGAATAGTATGGTAATATTAGTCGTTTCGCATAAGTGTAATAAAAAATAAAACCACTTTACCGTGATTTTAAAGGAGATAAATGACATTTAAGATTACATGTGTTATGTGCTGTGCCTATGTTATTTGTACCGGAAGTTGATTAAATTACAAGAAAAAGCGAAAAATGTTTCTGTCCCATAGTACTTTACTTATATAATCAGAAAATGTATTTTCTATAACTTTGTACTCTCCTCGATTTTTTGATGACAAAAAATAATGTCGTTACAGGTGTCCCCACAGAAATATTCTTGATTGAATTTCCATGTGTCCGGACCGTAACGTCAAACGGTAGGGAAAGGCCGCTGGCGCTGTTGTCACTCGAGTAGTCAAATCAGGTTCTAATTTTATTTCACATACTAAACAATTATAAATAATCACACAATTTGTATATTTTAAATCATTATTCGTACAAAATTACTCATTGCCGTTATTTGGTGCAAATGAAACAAAACTTGAAAAATAAAATAGATGTACTGCGGATTTGACGTGGTATGTACATCCTTAATTGTGAGTGCTTAGATATGGTGGTGCGGTGGTAGTCAGAGAAATTCACCGAGCGTCTTATTTGTTGAATTCCGTATCTAGTATTTCTTTGACAACAGGGAAAATCATTAGTACGATTACTTTAGGCCTTATATAAAAAAAATAGTTCGTGTAAACTACCTTAGTATCATTTAAGCGAGTTGATTGTACTCGTTCATACATACATTTTTGCAACAAAGAAGTGTTAATGTTGTTTAATTTGTAAAACAGTTAAGATTTAATTTTGACAAACGAATTGGAGTAATTAATATGTTGGTAATTTATCGCGGACAAGCGCAAAGTAATTAACGCTTAATGAAATTCACGGGGACGAAATAATAAAACCCTCCGATGGAGATTTGTAATAAAATTCGTTTCATTCGTAACGGGAAATGAAAACCGAGTGATAAATACAAAAAAAAAGTTTTATAGCTTAATTACGTGCCTGGCTGGAAAATTATTGGAGAACGATTAAAATTTGATTCAATGTTGTACTGGCATTTTCCCTCTTAAACAAAATTGCGTGACTACATTGAAAACACATCTCAGAATCAATCTTAATATATCAATTTGAGCTTTGTATCAAGTGCGTTAAATACAGGTTTCCACTAACGGATGTTGAGATGTAGGCCGTTTTTAAAGTGGCGATGTTTTGAAGCATCGTTTAATTAGTAGCTTCACTAATGTTCACTTCTCAAATACTGCTAAGCTGCGATCTTTATCTCAGGATGGGCTCCAGTTAAGGATCTCATTGAGAAGTGGGGAAAAAAGGCAAGTAGGCCGTTTACGTGGAGCTACTAGTAAACTAAAATTCCACTTATAAAAAGCCATGTTCTTTTTACTGTCGGGTCAGAAAAGACTTGTAATTCAGATCGATACCAAGGTACAAGCTATTTAAATACCTATCAATAGTTATCTGATTATCTGATGAATTAAGAATGTCGGGAGATTTGTTTAAACGTATTTTGACAAAGTGGTTAATGGAGAAATGTTTTTACAGTGTCAAGGAATACTTAAGTTTTGAATATGTATATTGACTAAATCTATAAAGTTTATAAAAAAATAACTACTGTATGAAGGACTTCTTATGATTTTTGATTTTAAATAATAATATTGTAATTGTGTGGACATACGAGTATGTAATAATTAATGAAATAGACTGTTAATGATAATTTAATGTTATAATAATAATTATTTTTTATTTTTATTTAAAGATTCATTTTACATTATTTGCACATTTTAAGTGCATTTATGACTGCAGAAGCCAGGGTGGCTTAAGCGCAGTCAGAGAGTTCCTGGTTGTTACAATTTATACATAAATTTAACTAATTAGATTCGGATAAGTTTAATATTTGTAAGCCTGCATGCAGGCTGAATACAATGTGCATTATTTTTACATGACATCTTTTATAAAACTGTATTCATGCAAATAAATTGATTTGATTTGAATTGAATTTAAAATAAGTTTAGGTTATCATCACCTATGCCACATCATAGTTTGTAACTTCTGTAACATGGGAAGCGCCTCGCTCTCCATCGACGACTACAGAAAACCAGTTGTACGCCTGGTAAGATTCGTCGACGAGCGTGAGTCTAAGGTCTATATATTATATTAATGTATGCATGTATATCTTCATCAGATCCACCGTGTGGGTGGTCTGCCCACGCTGCGTCTCCTATTATGCGGTCGCTTCTCAAGAACTATTCGGCTCTATCAGCCATCTGTTCTACGAGCAATTATGCCCCACCCATTACTAATTAAGTTTAACAATTGAGTAGGTAAGGTTTTTTAAAAACGGTTTTTTTTTGATAGTGGACGTCTCACGGACAAATGATCTAGGGGTGATTTATTTTTATTTTATATATGTGTGTTTGGCACACGTTTAACCATAAAGAGCTGTCAGTCAACTCAACCACAGAATACATAATGGAGGAACTGTCATTTTCTTTTTCTTTTTTTAGCTTGAGGCTAAGAATAATCGGTGGAGTTTACTTAATCAAACAGCCGAGCAAACGGCTGACATGTAATCGTAGCCATTTAAAAAAAAACCTGGAGAAACGATATAAAATAATTTAAAAAATACCATTACATTCTTGGTACTTGAGAAATCCACTATTAAAAATAAAAATATGCACTTCTTCCAAAATCTTTACCTTCCCAATTCTTTTCCGGATCTCCTCCTGGATAAGAGCAGCATAGGATAGATCATTCGGAGAGGCTTATGTCCAGCAGTGGACAATAAAATGATGCTGATGATGATGATGTGTATAAATAAATTCTATTTTGATATTTTTGTGGTTACTTAAACAAATATTAATGACACAGCACACGTTTGAATTTCTGCTATGCTCAAAGTTTCAACTGGTAGACAATGCCTCAAGGCATTAAGTCCATGTTTTTTACTCTTAGATTCTTACTGTATAATAAATATTAAATAAACAAATAAAATCCTACATGTCTTTCGTAGTACTTATTTGTATACCTCATTATGAATCATATCGTTTCTTTTCATTACATAAAAGGTAAAAACCTTTCTTTCAATATAAGAAATGACCTCCAATTGATGTTTTTTTTCTTTGAACTCAGCAACAAATTCTATTTATTTTCCATTAAGTGTTAAACAGAATGGTAACCCAAAGAAAAAGGGCTGATAGAATAAATTCATTCAATATCAAACACGATCAAGCATGATGGCCTTCCGAAGCCCTTATCGGGTACCCATGTAATATTTTCTGAGGAGGTTATTTTATGAAAAGTAGAAAAGGCTATTACTTTGTATACATATAGGTCAAGGAATTGAGACGAAGATAGGTGGAAGTACGTGGAAAGCAAAAGAAAACACTGACGTATATTAATGTTTCGCATACATAAGCGAACCTTTGCTTGTGTGCGAAGTTCCATGGCTTTTTTTGTAAAATTACTTACCGAAGGAGAAAAGGAAACATTATTTTGATAAAAAGCCGATAAGTACTTATTAAATGATTATAAGTTATTATAATGTTTCGAGGCAGGTTCTTCCATTAGCAACTTATGTGATTTCATCATCATCATCACCATCCTACCGGTATCCTATTATCTCGTCTCATTCATTTTTAGTTTAATTCTTATTTCGTTTCATTATGTGTTCGTCTTCGTCTTGTTCACTATCCGTCACTATCTTATTTGGTCAAATTCTGCAACTTGTCTATATCTTAATACTTCTTATTCGTTTCTCGTCACGTTCTTCCTTGGACTCATTCGTCGTTTTACCTGTACTTACGTTTGGTGCTCATTTACTTATTTGCCAAAATTCTATACGATAATGTGACTAAAGATGCAAATGATACCAAAAACGAGGGAAACAAACAAAGAATAAGTCCAATGAAGACCGCAACGAAAAATGAATAAGACTTATTAAGAGAGAG
Source organism: Tortricodes alternella (assembly GCA_947859335.1). NCBI lineage: Eukaryota > Metazoa > Arthropoda > Insecta > Lepidoptera > Tortricidae > Tortricodes > Tortricodes alternella. The sequence continues at coordinate 26,869,419 of OX401968.1, read as the reverse complement.
ACAAGTTACAGAATTTGACCAAATACGATAGTGATGGATAGCGAAAAAGATGAATAAAGAATGAGTGACGAATAGAGAATGAGATGAAATAAGAATTAAACGAAAAACTAATAAGGCGAGATAATAGGATACCGTCCTACCTACGTCCCACTGGACACAGGCCTCCTCATGGTGAGAGGGACTGATATGCTATTTTCTAACAAATCTCATAGCTCAATTTGTCTCTCATTTCATTCGACAATCAAATCGTAGGCATTATGCGGAGTTAGATACCTATGTTCGTGATCGGCTGCGTCGAAATGCGACCAAGGTCGAATAAACGGGTGAAAATGTGGTTTACACGCACTGACAGGTCTAGTTACGCTCGCCAGTGAGTTCATGAACGAACTGCCCCTGGGCAGTCCTGACGTCGTACCAGGGTTTCTAATAGACATTGGTCTAAGTGATACAGAAACCTCACTTTTTTTTCGATGTAAAACGCAACAGAAGCACAGCGATATGATAGATCATATCATTTTAGTAGTCGACTGAGCCTGCGGGCTGAGTAAACCGTTACTGGTAAAATAGTAATCGCCTAAGCCTGCGGGCTGAGTAGACCCTTACTGGTAAAATAGTAGTCGACTGAACGCGCGGGCCGAGTTATCCGATTAGTGTGGGTCGAGTTGCCTACGAAAAAGAGACAAAGTGGGCAACTGAAACCGCAGGCTAAGTGGTCTATGGGCTCATATGACCACAAAGGCATCATATCACTTAGACAATGTTGAATAGAGCCTAAGCGCACATGCTGTGTCTCTTTGTCTTTACAAATCTTCGGAGTGAACAGTGATACGATTCTCTTACGTGCGCAGCGGTCGATTAGCGAGTAAACGAAAATGTTAATTTAGACCGTAAAGCAAAGGCATTTGGCTTAAATTTTAATGTATCCTTCATTGCTGATCAGACATTGCGCACGTTAGGCGTCTTTCACGTTGACACTAGCGGGCGCGGGCGCGGTGGCGGGCGCGCTGACTTGTCTTGGCGCGCACGTGCGTTTCGTATGTGAACACTTGCATACAATGCCATATGTTTGATATATCATGACCCCGCCCACCACCGCGCCCGCGTGTTAACGTGAAATACGCCTTAGAGAATCACATTGCGGATATTATGTACTACACTTACTTATAAAATTGAGTTCAATCAAATTCATCACATACCCAGCAGTTTCAAAATTAGTTAATTAGCAAATTGAATCCATCTTCGTATCTCATGCAATCAGCCGAGCAGTCACTTAATATTATGAATTGTGTGTTCGCGTGTTCAGCATTTGACGTAACTACTTCAAATTGGTTTGCTAACGAGTTAGTTTTACGCTTTTAATATCAAGCAAGTTTCCGGTGAAAACTATTTTCTGTATAAGTTGCATTAATGTGACATTTTGATTTTTAAAGAATGTAAAGTGCTACGAAATTATTTCCATTTTACTGCGAAAGGTTGATAAATGTATTAAGAATTTACTGAGTCATGTCATAAAATTAATGTAACTAAAGTATTGCTTCAGTGATTCCGTTATTCCAACGTCGATATAAACGCTCTGCATCTGCTCCGAAAACCGCGTATACTACGAAATCGTAGCAGTTGCTACGTAACGCGTAGGCATTTGATAATGGGGAACATGCATGGAAATCAAGATGAGGTTTATTATGATTATGTTATGAAAGTAAATGTAAACAAAAGCATATAACAAAAACAAACAGATCATTTTGACTATTCATTTTTATTTGATTCGAAATTAGTGAAAAATATAATATATTTTTTTTAGTTCTAATTTTAGTTTTTGGGTCATCCTCATCAAAATGTCTTGTTTTATTTCTACGATGTAGGTTTAAAACAGTATTTAAGGGAATAATTGCAGATTTCTTTTAAACACCATACATTTTGTACAGTCTAACGAATGCTGTGACGTCATAGTTGTTCTCTATTTTGTACGGAGTGTTTTTGTTCGTGGTATGAACAATGACTTTTCAAAGCTTCATAACTTACATAAACAACATAACAACGTACACAGATCGGTTTCTATTACTCAGCACTTTCCAATACAAGATGAAATATAATGATGCATGTTCCCTATTAGTTTTGGTACGATTTGGATTTTTTAAAGATGGAATGATTATGGCTAATAATGTCTTCAGATGGTCACAGTAAACATTTACACTGCTCGATGCATAAGGCGATAGATATTCGACACGCATAATGGTGGCAAAATAGATTCATGAAAAGTCGTGGTGTCAGTTAGCTCAAAAAAAATGTAATCTTAAGAGGACTGTGAACCAACGGCAAAAATGACCCTTGTCATACAAAAGGCGAAAACGATTTCCACCCCTTAAATGTAAACCGATTTTGACCAACTTTTGATAGGTTGTCCGTCAAAACAAAATCAAAGTCTATACGTTTTTGAATTTTGATTAAAGATCAACAAAGTTAAGTAATCGCCGAAATTTGTTTTGTATGAAAATACTGAAACAACAATAAAACTTAATTTATTGATTTGTGAAAAAATCAAAACTTATAAACCTAGATTTCGTTCTGACTTGTGACAACCTATCAAAAATTGGTTAACATCGGCCAACTTTTAAGGGGTGGAAATCGATATCGCCTTTTGTATAAAAAGCCGTAGGTTCACATTCCTCTTAAATGTACATTTTTATGATAAATTATTGCCGATTGTACTTTTATTGTGCCCATATTTGTATTCTTTTTTAGCAAAAATTTACAAAGGAAACCCTTATCCGAAATTTGCCAACCTTAAGATTTCAAATTATTCTTTATGTGAAGCAAGTAAAGTTTATCTTAAAGAAAAAATTAAACGAAGTTTGAAATATTTATGGTTTCTCGGGAAATTAAATTAACCTTTAAATGGTCATAAATCGGCAGCTTCATCATAGGTAGGTTTTAAATGGTATCCGGTTATTAAAAGGATTTTTTAGGTAGTATGGGACCCTCAGTGCGCGAGTCAGACTCGTAATTAACCGGCTTTACCTTTTAATCCACAATTGGATTCGTTTATAAAATACGACCTTGTGTCTGAAATCCCAATATTCACAAAGAAATTTTCTGAAAAGCGAGCAACCGAAAAACTTCTATAATTAAGTTTTCATGGAAAACAACAATATTAATACTTATCAGACTAGCCAGATTGGATTGAAGTTGCCTAATGGTTTGCTGTTTAATAAATAAATATAATAAATAACTTCTTAGACACTATATTAAAATTGAGATAACTATTAGAAACTTTGAAAACTTGATTCCATTTTAAAGTATTCTACGAAATCAAAAACACTTCATTAAAACGTAAATACATATCTTTGTTCTATGCTTTGATCAATAATCTCGTGCAAACAAATAAGTTTTGCATCAAGATAAATATATACTCAAACTTTGTTCAGATATTGTTAATAGTTCAAAAACAAAACAATTTCACTTTAGACTTCGTCAGCAACTAGCTGATATATTTTGAACCCGTTAAGATAGATTGACAATTTTGAAATGACTGGCGTTAAAATTGCCGCTTTGTGTCGCAGCCTTTTTCACGCATGTACGCATCAAAATTCACAATAAGAGCGATACAACGAGGCACTTTTGACATACCGAAAATGTAAAAATAAATACGTTTTGATATTACATGGTTATAATACCAAGGTATGCATGTATATCTTAATTTACACTAAGCTCAAGTCAAGAGATAAAACATTGAAATATTAACCCAAAACTTGAACTAACTTTCACACATCACAGATTGCCGCGGTGCATTGCGTGTGACGTCATATCGCTATGTGCTTCTGATTGCTGCGCCTCTATTCGGGAACGCTAAGTGATTCAGTAGCGATTCGTTAGCGAGATTTCTCATCCCACTCTTCCGCACGACGCGTAATGCGTAAGAGCGAGATGAGAAATTTTGTTCGCGAATAGCTACAGAATCACTTAGCGTTCCCGAATAGAGGCGCTGAACACGGAATCATCACGTATTGCGTTGCGTTACGCGTTTTTCTCGCTAGCACAATTCAATGTGAATCCACCTTTAGAAGTTTTTCTTCAGGGGTTAAGTGCATTCAACAAACATTTTGAAAAGTCTTAAAGAAGAAGTCTTTGCTGTTGTATTGTTTTCACAATGTCCATTACGAATACTCAGACTAATTCAAGGAACAATATGCCTGGGGCCTAAGTCTATTACGTCGATATACGTTTACTAACCTTACTTCAACGCTAAACTATTGTTTGATACGAAAATAGCTTGTAAACGATATGTTCCTTGCTTTGATAAGTATTGAAATGGTATCCGAGAGTATCATATTTTAGCAACACAAATCTTTGTTTTGATGCGAATAAAAACATTGTTAGCCGGAATTTGTGAAGGAGATTAAATAACATTTGGACAAGAAGAACAAACTCTTTGAAAGTTTATTTTGATGTGGTTTTCATTACCTTACTGACAGAAGTTAAATGAAAATATTTTAATAATTGCGACGTTCCCACGAAGCTATTCAAGAGACAATTAGTTGAATTTAATTTAAGGTCCGTTATTAATTAAAGAAATAGACATTCTTTATTCATAATAAATTTAATTTCAAGTCGAATTCATAACCTGCAGGCTTACTTAATATGATAATATATTTTTTATGAGAATCCAGTAAATCCTTTCAATTTGTGACTTAACTGACCGAAATTTCAAATAAGAGAGAACATGTTTAAACTTTTTATAAGTATGGTCTCAGCAATGGCATTCGATTCGCAAACAAATTGAAATTGACTCCAGGGCCTCTATTCGGGAACGTCCAAGCGATATGGTTGCGGCGAGCGACTGAGACTCCCATCCCACTTTTACGCATTACGCGGAAGAGTGGGATGAGAATCTCGCTAGCGCGTCGCTATAATACTAGCTGGGATATTTCCGAATAGAGGCGCAGGGCATTACCTAAGTGATTTTGTAATTATTATTTTTTACTTATTAACATGAAAACAAAGGAAAAAAAATTATACCCGTTATCGCTTAGGCAAGTCGACTAGAGGACCACTACACTGCATCTTGTACTTAAAGGAGGCGGCTTGCACAAAAATCTTATTTTTTTTTTGTTATCACACTTGCTCGGAAAGGGTGTTATTATACGCAGGCGTATAGAGCAACTATAGCCGATTTAACTCCTGTATACGCGGCGCCGTCAGCGGGAGTTAGAAACCATACAAAATCCATAACTCCCAAGGGCAATTATGGATTTTGTATGGTTTAGAACTCCCACGGGCAGTTATGTATGCGCCAGGTCGGAGGGGGCGCGCGGCGCCGGCGCTGATCGCGACATACACTTTGTTCTACCCACCTGATGGTAATTCACGGTGTACAATGGCAATAAAATAATTATATATATATATATTGTGTCTAATTTTTATTTAATTTCCTCGCAAATGTGATGAAAAACATTGTGTGTATCACAGGCAGTAAGGGGATAACAAACTCGAGTCAATAAAAGCCCTCGCCTACGGCATCGGGCTTCTAACAGGCTCTCGTTAGTTATTCCCTTCTTACGGCCCTAAATGCACAATGTACTATATTTCTATGAATATGTTTAAAATCTGAGACACATTTTGACACGTTTTGATTTATAATGATGAAATTGCAAGTCAAGTAATAAAAGCAAGCATTACGAGTACAAAGAACAAGCGTCGATTTTGTAGCGTCCAGTCTCCGGCACACACTCAGGAAATTGCTTTTAACAACTTTAATTGGACTCTCAAGAAAAAACTTTTCCAATCTGCTTTTGTAAGTGGGCTTTAAAAGGCAAGATAAAACGCTTATTAAACACCGTTGTTTATGAGGAATACATCGTTTATTCAAACCACAGGGTCCTCTTTTCGCCAAAATTTGTTATTAACCTTCCACGAAAGGTAATTTACGCGCAAATGTACCATTTTAATATTTAAAAGTTTTGAATATCATTGAGCGTCATTTTATTATTGTATTTGTTTTTAACCGTTTTAAATTAAGAGGAGAGGAAGACACAATTTTCTGGTTCAATAGAGTTTTAGTAAAACTGTTAAATTAATTAAAAATATATATATTAAAAAGCAATGCTTTATATCGATTTATGTTCAGCATACATATATTTTATCACTTATGTATATTTGTATGCTTACCGAATACAGGGATTAGCTTACTTTTGATAATTCATGTATAAAGTCAGTGAAAAGCTTGTAGATTACGTATTATTAGTTTTTATTGTAATTATTCGTTTTTTTGTGTGTAAATGCGTACAAAAAAAAAACATTTGCTAAACGACCTAATCATTATTATACAGTAAACCGAACAGTGTTCTGTAAGTGAAAATACACTGAAAACTAGACGGTCTGTCACACAAAGAAAAGTGAAGAAAATTTCTTAAACATTACATAACATACATTTATTCATACTGCGCATAATGCAAAGCTTTTAATATTAGGTATCTTAACAGACAAAAATGTGCCGTCACAAAAAATGTCTTTGCGAAGCAAAATAAAATTAGATTTCGCACCAGACCATGGAGTTGATAGGTAGCGGAGTGCCTGCGCTATATTAAGATCACGCATTTCTATTAACTCGTAAATTAATTTATTAAGTTATGTCGCAGGATATAGGGTTATGTGCGAGAAGTGAAGGGCAACCTTTTCTCAAATTAGAACAGCGAAGGTTGTCTTCACTTTTTCTCAGTTCTAGAATTTTCTTAAAGATCTTTTTTGTGATCGTCAAGGTAGGGTACACCGAGGTATCTACCTATCGTATCGAGGATTTGATGATGCCAAAAAATAGTAATCTAATAATCTGAATAATTACCTATTTAAAAAAAATAGTACCCTTGTAGTTTTCGAGATATAAGGGGCAGTAGGTAGGTACGCTACCTTGACGTAGTATACACCGAGTGGATTTCAGAATTGGCAGAGTTCCCGGAAATTCTGTATGAGCCAAAAAATAGTACCCAAATAGCACCCCGGGCCCTTCAAATCTCATCTGCATAGCTATGATAGTAGCTGAGATATATGACTATTTAACTGTGTAAAAATTAGCGCACCATCAAGGTGGCGTACCTACACATCTTTTACAGCGAGATTTCACACAGAAGGCCTTCAAATTTTTCAATCGGCTATATCCCAAAAAATAGTACCCGATATAGTACCCCTTTTTCGATCAAAACAATATTGATAATATATGTAAAACTTAGAAAAAACTTGAACCAAACTGCTGAATATCATGAGGCACTGTGAATATGGGTATATATCTCGTCCTTGCCTCGGTTGGTATTGGGTAAGAGGTTTTTCATTTACATTCTAAAAGATCTTTCTGGCTGACCTTGATCTTTTTGTTCCGTCATCTATTGGTACTCCGTTTTCTTCTGGCAAGTTAAGTCCCACCGTTAGTTCTTGTCCTTCAAGATCCGTCGCCATATCTGTCACATGTAGCACGCGCTTTCGCGCGTGTATGCAAAACCCAACGCCAAGTTCCAGCATCTTTTGAATGACTTTAAATAGTCTTTGTGGTAAAACTATCCCCTACAAAAGAACTCAGTATGTTAAATTTACAAGAAATGGTTCCCAATAATGACGATCTTGTTTTAGATAAACACTAAATGAGAGGACACTAAAGTTATTACCCAGCAATTGTACTCTATACATAACAACACCAATGTTATGTGAGAAAAGTATGAATATTGCAGATAACGTTAAGGCCCGCCACAGACATTCGATTTCCGAATACGTTTTCCGCATTCGGGCAGCAGAACAAAGGCATTTCCGTACGGAAAAATTACGAATGTGTGTGCCATGTAGAACTATCCATAGGTATGAAATGTCTGCGTTCGGGGTGCCCGAATACGGAAAACGTATTCGAAAATCGAATATGTGTGGCAGCCTAAAAATACTATGGGCCAAAACACTTCCTTAACATTAGTCGTTATACTTAAGTATTTTAATTTAATTTGTCTCCTATAGCCTCATATCTACTCCACCACCTTCGATGCTTGACACCCACATTTCACATGCGGTCTTAGGGATTCGCGGATTCCAGTTTAAATAAATTTGCATATCAGACAGAACACGGAAGGCAGGCAGTTTCGTGACGGCGCGTACGAAATTATGGCCAGATACACGCGACGGTATACTTGCCCTTGCGGGTTAATATTGGAATTAAGCGTGGAAACGTATGGTATTAAATATGCATGTGGGTTAAACTGGAGTCGTCATAATAATTCATCGCGGGTTAACTTTGAGTGTCTCTTTTCATAAAGCTTGTTACTTCACTTGTTTTTCTTGTGTATCATATATTTACGGGTTATATTTTAAAAACCAAATTTGATCAGCTTCTTAAGTGGGTGATCCACGTACGACGTACGTGCCGTTATACTGCGGTTTTAGAACGACAGTTTTACTTGCGGCTTGTTGGTGCTGATGGACTGGCGAGAACAACAGTCGTGTAACCGCGGTATAACGGCTCGTACGTCGACCACCCACTTTAATTAGGTAATTGAACATATTTAAACAAACATTATAAGTAGTTAGATTCAAAAATTGAGCCAATATGTCGTGTTCAAAGTCTGAAGCTTTGTGCTACCTCACTAAGGCATAAGAAAATAAGAAAAAAAAATGTGAAAATGAGCCCTAGAGCTTGAGTTAAAAATTGGATCGAAAAAAGGCAACAGGGCCTCTATTCGGGAAGATCCAAGCGATATCGTTGCGGCAAGCGAGTGAGACTCGCATCCGACTTTTACGCATTACGCATGGTGCAGTTGTCGCAACCCATTTGATACGTAAATTGACAGTAGTAGCATTACCACGAGTTGCGCAAACCGTTCTCGGTAGCGCTCGGTCCCTTTTACTTGTATCAGCAACAAGAAGTATATTGATAGTTTACGCTAGCGAGTACGTTTTGCGCAACTCATGGTAATGGTACAGAACCACTTGTCTGTCCTCTAGCGCTTTCGCCGAAAACTGTTGGCTTGGCTCGCCAGCCGTGATCGACACGCGGTCTTGTGCGTTGAGCTGAGTAAAGCTGAGCCAGGCTCGTCCATATTAAGACTGCGGTTTTTTAATGATACACGGGCGATCAGGGCCTTTAGGTATGCGATTGGCTTGAAATCTGGCATGCATATCAAAAAGGCAAAAAATTCACTTCACTGTAAAATTCTTAACATAAACTTATTGAAATACTATTCAGTTGTTCACTTTTCCCAATACTAGGCCAGTTCCTGCTATTGTTGTTTGTTAGTTGCATGTAAAGTCGTTATTATTTTCGATCAGCCTCCGATCCCCTTCACTCAAGAGCACATAGGAAATAATAGTGATTCATCTCCAATTTCACTTCTTACCTATATTGTAAAAGGTTATTTTCCGTCTTAGGGCCTGTCCACATGACCACGGTACCGCGTCCCGTGAAAACTTCCGTTGCTCGTCACCCTTATTTCTATACCTCTAAAGGTGATGGATGTGCAACGGAATTTCTCACGGCACATACTCCTTTTAAATTCACGAATAGTTCCTAGTAACACTTACTGTTTCTATATAAAAAAACATCATATAAACATTTTGCTAATAACGTACGTGTTATTTCGGTCGTAGATTCCAGTTGGATTTGCATACTAACAATCAAGGCAACGGCCGCTGACAGAATGGGCGTGACTCAGGCCTGATGTGGGCCTGACACCACGAAGCACTGACACATAATAACGCAATTGGGCACCGCGTCGGCATCCTAACCAAAAGCTACACTGTGTTAGGCTTGATAGTATTAGCCTTTTGTAAATGGAAAACAGCGCTTGGCTGGCCCAATGCCAGTGTTTCTCTAGCAGCTCGAAGCATATTGATTCTGTTTGCCGTCATGAATCTTTGTAAGTGCATGGTAGAAGGCTAGTTACTTTCCGGTCGCGTGAAAATATAGAGGTGTGAATTTAGGGGCGCTTCTGTAGTTATTAAACTGTTACTCTGTTTCTGGAAGAGTTTTGGGAATCCGAATTAGTTATTGATAAAGTTAATGAATAAAATTAATAAGAAAACGCCTTTAACATGAAACGTTTTATAATTTTTCCAAGTAATTGACACTTAATATTTGTACCTATGTATTTGTATATACTTATTTCTCCTCCGACTACAATAAGATACGCTAACAGTTAAAAAGTTTATTCGCAAATAATGAAAACTGATTCAAATGAAACACTACAAAAATGTTTGTTTTAACTTGATAGTTCTGTGGGATATTGCTGACAGATGCACCCATTTCGTCGCATTTGACGAAATTGTTTACAAAAAATAAAATAACCTGACTTTTTTCAGACAAAACTCAAATACGAGTAACAAAGTAATATTAAAAAACAAGGAATATAATTAAAATATATCTGGTGTGTTCCCGCGACCTTCTCAGCTAACCTCCGTCTAGTGGGAGCAGTTTCAAGTCACGTTTGACAGAAAATACGTGGCTTCTTGAAATATTGTTTTTACGACTAACGTGACACTTTTTTTGGCCAATGAATAAGGTGATATAAGGTAAATAACATTTATCAGGTGGATCTTTAGCGAAATATAAATTTTTATCGGATTAAGCTAGCTTGTTTCAGGCCGCGAAGCAAATGATGACCTCGGTTTGGTTGGACCTTCAGGATTGGGATATAAAACAGCACTTTTACAAAAAAAATAAGTTGTCCTCTTGAAATATTTTGCTAATATTCTTCACAGCTAGTGAACTTGGCTTTTCATTGAACGCGGTAGATGGTAGCGCGAGGCCTGTAACATTTGATAACTCTTCATCTATCATTTTTCAAGGATAGGTAAGGTACAATGATGCGTGTTCTGCTGTTATTTGAACATTTTATTCAAATAATGATACAGTCATTATATTTAACATAATAAGAAGATATTTCTCTAGTGACAATAAATTAAGAATTGGTTTGCATTCAAAACAATGGTCTAATAACCCTGCGGCCACGTGGTTCGACAACGTTGTCCGACATGTCGGACGACGAGGAATTTTCATTCCTTGCTGTCCGACATGTCGGACTATCAGGATGTTTTTATTCCACTTAGTTCGATTCGACCATCGGACCAAGAGGATATTTAAAATTCCACTGGGTTCGCCCCTCGAACCACGAGGATCATTGAATTCCACTTGGTTCGACCCTCAAACTATGAGGATGATATGCAGTTGTGTTACCATTAGGTTATTTCTTTGAACGCAATAGTTTCTATTCGTTTTTGTTGCTAGACGTATTTTTTCCATGTATTTTGTCTCCTATGTCTTGTTCTTAATCTATACAGTCATCCTCGTAGTTTTAGTATCGAACCAAGTGGAATTTAATGATCCTCGTGGGACGAGGGGCGAACCAATTGGAATTTTAAAAATCCTCGTGGTTCGCGGATCGAAACAAGTTGAATTTTAAATATCCCCTTGGTCCGATAGTCGAACTAAGAGGAATAAAAAATCTTGATAGTTCGACATGTCGGACAGCAAGGAATGAAAATTCCTCGTCGTCCGACATGTCGGACAACGTTGTCGAACCACGTGGCCGCACGGTCTAATAATACTTCAATTAAAAGTGTGAGCGACAAAAAACAATCAGCAATTTGGGTAAAAAACGGAACTTCGGAACAAAGACCAAATCAAAAACATATTAGTCAAACGATTAATCCGCTGCAGTGAAACACTTAAATTGGCCTTTTAGCAGAATAGCTGGAGTAATTAGTTAACAGAGCTTTATATAAGCCGTGTCGAGGCACGAAGTTTGGTACAAATGCAACTGCATTTGGCTTGGTGCCAAAGATGGTAAGAAAACCTGTGCGTATTGATTTGAACTTGCTGTGTTTACTTTAAGCCTTAGCAGTTTTGAAAAAGGGTAATTTACTATTTTGAGTAGAGACAATTCAAAAACAGGTTTCTCCTGTTTCCTTTTGTTCCTGTCGCATAAAACAATGGTATTGTGATGAAAACCAAAGCGCTAAGGCCTTGCCTGTGTGTATGTATCTTTCATTTAATCCTGGGATGGCTATGTTTGGTTCCAGGCTAAATACACGCGTCGGCATATTGGACAGAAAAACACATATTACAACCAGTAATACTTTGACCTCACAAGTCGTCCTTAGTGTCTGAACCTGTTTGTTCGTGTTTAACTAGAAGCTTATAGTTTCTAGTGTCTGTGTGTGTGTGTTTATAAATCTATCCTGTATATTCGATAAATATATTAACCTCCCGTCCTCCAGACTTAGCCGATACGAAGCTGCTTCTAAATATATTATATTATATATCAAGTATGCGTTAAATTTCGTCAATATGTCCCGCTCTCTGTCTCTCTCTCTCTGCTAGATGTGGATAGTCATACGAATATTCAGAGGTCAGCCATTTCCTGAAATTTGATTTTTAATGTGAATTGTAATACCTATGCATAATAAGAAATAAAGAATAAAATTATTAAGAATTGGTACAAGATCTAACAACTTTTCTGTGGACGGAAATGTTATTACGCTACTAGACCTATTTCAATGAGATTGTTTTTAAGAGCCTCGTCAAGATTGCGTTCGACTTTCAAAATTACTATTACATCCCCAGAGATTGTTTAAAGAGCCTCTTCTAATTTGCTTTCGATTTTCATATTTACTTACATCCCAATAGACGTAAAAGCAATTTACAACGAAGGTTTCCAGTTAATTACAACTTAATTTCAGAGCATTAAAGCAAGAACTTAACGATTTATCATTATCACAAGTATCAGTATGTTTTTTTATTAAATCCATTATTCTAAATTTAATCGAAACTGCTTACTTATTTAATCAAGAAAGTCGATCCACAACTTTACTGATTATTCATTTTATTCCTAGTCCCAAAATAATATATGAATGGAAGGAAAAGCTAACCAAGGAAATCAAAAATCCTTTTTATCTACACCCATATCATAAAACCTCCATAGTGTAATCAAAAACCGTAGGAAATGACCACCATTTTGACAACCAATTAGGAAAAACCAGTGCTGCAATGTTATTCCCGTATCGATTTTAGTATAGAAATGAGATTAAATTTGGAACAGCTGTCAAAACTCAAGTGGGTCTCTATTCTAGTATCCATAGATATTAAAAGAGTTAATGATACGAAACGTCAATTCAGTATGTTTTTAGGGTTCCGTACCTCAAAAGGAAAAAAGGAACCCTTATAGGATCACTCGTGTGTCTGTCTGTATGTCTGTCTGTCTGTCTGTCCGTCTGTCACAGCCAATTTGCTCCGAAACTACTAGACCGATTGATTTGAAATTTGGTATACATATGTAAACTGGTAACCGCAACAGGGATGCGTAACGTAAATTAATTAATTTTGAACATGGGGCCCACTTTTGGGGGATAAATTAGAAAATTAAAAAAAAAGTTGTGCAACTGAAATCGTGTGACATATCAAATGAAAGGGCGTATTGTGAGGATCTTAAATGTATATTTTTTTTTTTAATTTTACATAAATAGTTTAGAAGTTATTTAGGAAAATAGGTGAAAATTGACCATTCCCCCCTACTTATCTCCGAAACTACCGGGCCTAAAATTTTGAAAAAAATACAGAAAATAGTTCTTTACCTATAGATTACAGGAAAACCTATAAGAAGTCTATGGTATTTAAAGTAACATAGGAAATTTCAGTTTATCATGTATGGAACGGAACCCTCTCCACGCGGGTTTCACTCGCACTTGACCGGTTTTTTTTTATATAAACTGCACAAAATTTGATCTCGAGTGACATGAGAATAGAGACTTCATTCGTTTTCTATGATTTAAAAAAAATGGTCTTGACGGAGGATCGAATTGCCGCCATTACTGCTTTCATGATGGTTTTTTGCTGAACGAAAGTAGAATTGTAAAAAGTTGTTTGTAATTTACATTTTAGTTGAAAATATGAACAGTAGTCTTCTCGGAGTGACTGTGTGATGTGAAAATGCGCCGGATATCGGAAATATGCAGCCACGATTGCAACAAATAACTTGTTGCCAGAAAATATTGTTTCTGAACACATCATGGAGTAAGTATTTATAATATGTGTGTAGATAAAGTTATGTATGCAACTCTGCATAATTTGGCCTTAAAACACACGTGCGATCTTATTATGAAACTCGCTAAAGCTCGTTTCATGAAAACCGCACTAGTGTTTTAAGGCCTATCATTATGCAACCGTTGCATAAACTACTATTACCGATTCTCTTAACTCAATTCCTGATAGTTAATAAAAATCGACTAATTTTGAGTGAAGTAATCAATAAATATAAAATTATAATATAAAATAGCTCTTAAAATATTATTACGATGGGCAGTTTCGAATCCGATATTCTGTTAAATCGATATGAATAGTAATGAAATGAATCAAGAATATCAATCATTGAAATAATCAGTTAGTGCTGAATTACACAAACACCTCTTTACAATTTAAAACGAAGCTTTAATAGCTTGAAATTGCTCTAAAGGATAGAAAGGTCCTGGAATTGTCTTTATAAAATTAATTAATTCAGTTTAAACTTTAGACACAATAAACTCAATACACAATAAAGAAGTGGTTTTACTCTGAGGTATTTCCTTTATTTTAAAACAATGAACTGTTATTTCATTCTGGGACTTAAATGCATTCCTTAATTTTGTGAAGTTTATATTTTGATAGTTAAACTACTACTTCAGTATAAACTTAACTTGATAGTATAGTTCATCAGTTCATATAATAATATATAATTATATTATATAAATTCCTAAATTAAGAAGTGGTTAATATTTCAGTATCAGTTGAATTCATAATTGTGTAGCTTAGGAACAATTAGGATACGTTTAATTTATTCCATTTAAAACTAAAATTATGGTAGATAGTTTTTTATAAACTGATTTAATGAAAAATACATTTTGTTCAACGCATTTAATAACCTTTAACCTATCAAACAAAGACAATCACATTTCTTCCTCATCAAACACAGTTTCATTTGACAAAAGTCGATGAAATTCTCTGTTAAAATATTCAGATATCATGTTCCAAACGTTGACAGAATACCAAAGAACAATACTGAGAGAAAAAAACACGCGAACTAGTATACCGATCATTGTAATATTTATTTTATAATTAATCACCCATACTGCAAAAACTACACTATATAGTATTAATAGATTTAAGTTCAAATAATTTAAATTTAAAATTTATGAGTAAAGGTACACTTTTTTAATTAAAAACTCAGCATACAAGTGAGGTTTGAACAACCTTTACAAAAAAATCTTTATCTTATATTTAAGATTTTAAAAGTGATATAATATAGCTTTGGAGTCTCAATCTTCATAGCCATAAAGCATCTCTGATACAATGGCAAATACCTTTTCAATGTGTGGGTAGGCTATGGTCGTAAGCATTATTACACTGTTGGCTAAGACAAATAACTTTATATTTTCCACTCCATCTGTTGACCTGAAAAGTAACGTCATTTTTTACAAAATATGTCAATGAACTTCAACATTTAACTTATATAAATACATATATTTAATCTAAATATACTCGGCTTTTCAGATACTTCTCCGATTTTGTCATCGAGCAATAAAAAAAGTATTTTAATTTCAATTTAGCTACCGCAACGTTTGGTCTATTGCCTGAATTAAAGGGAACCTATATACAACTCTTATTAAACATACACATACATAGCATCACGCTCGAAATCCCTAATGGGGTGGGCAGAGCCACAAGACAACTTGTAGCCACGTTCGATTAATAATAAGTCCTAAGATGGTATGATGAACCGTATGGTGACAGGTGATCAGCCCATCGCCCATACAGATAGTCCACTATGTTGGAGAGGACCCGTCCCTTAGTCGACTTTTACGACATGCCAGGATGATAAGCATCTGCACGCATTCTATGCTATTACTTCACTCCCAGTGCAGCAGAGGACTCTTATTAAACCAAGCTCTTTTTCACATAAACGAGCGGTTTCATCTAGTATGGCTGCAAAGGCTCAGGATGACTTCGTCCACAATCCTATTTCGTCACCTTCTTAAATCGTCCACAGTGCCTTGTCGTCAGCCTACAATTCCTAAATCGTCACCTTCCTAAGTCGTCCACTTTCTGATATCGTCAATACCCCATTTTGTCTACATTCCTATTTTGACCACAGTGCCAACTCGTCCACTTTCTTTTATCGACCTCAGTACTCCTTGGTCAGCAGTGTCTACTCGTCCGCATTCCTATATCGACCTCAGTGTCAACTCGTCCGCATTCCTATATCAACTTCAGTGTCAACTCGTCCGCATTCCTTTATCGACCACAGTACTATGATAAACGATAAGGTAAAGTCTATTAAAAATTCAAATTAAATTCAAATTCAAATTCGTACATTTTGACTGTTTGCACATTATGCGTGCAGTTAGCATTTTGCGTGTTCTAAATTATCTATGAGCCAAAGTCAATATTATTACTATATAGGGTAAAGGCACCAGTAGTCAGCCTTTTAACGACGTTTGAGTTTTGAAATCACTGTTATTAATTCAGGATTTGACTAAAAAATTAACTGTTTTTACTGTTCGATCAATAATTTATTCTAGTTTCATTGCAATTTAAGGCAAAAATATAAAATCTTTCTATAAAATAGAAAAAGAAGTTTAAACCAAAACATACACATTTCTCTAGTACTCAGCCTCCAAAATCTAATAGTCAGCCACTTTAAGCCCAGTACTCGGCCTCTAAATTATTTGTTAAAATTTGATTAAAAATCAAAAATATTAAATGAATAATTAATAGACAATTAATAGTCGTTAAAATTACAATAGTTACGCTTTTAGTTGAATAATATTATCTTACAGTTACAAGGTTCAGACTCCATTTTCATCTTGAGACACTGCGGCATATTGGTCTAGAAGATATGGTACAGCTTCCAGAACGCTGCAAGCTGGATTCCACGATAGACCTCTTTCTCGAAGATGGACGTCCCTTATTGGACAGTACCTATGTCCCCAGGTACACATAATCGTCAACTTCTTTGAGCGTAAAATCTCCAATTTTCACGGGAGTTTGCAGTACAGGGACATTTGTCATGATTTTGTCTTGTCCATGTTCATTTTAAGGCCAGCTCATTCGGAGGTTCTACTGTGGTCATCGAGCATTAAACTGAGGTTCTCCGAGGTTTCGCCGATTATGTTGATGCCAACCCCTTTCTCATTCAGAACCTTGAAAACGCATTCCATAACAGATTTAGAGAGATAACATCTCGCTGTCTGGGTTCCCACTGCAACACTGCAGTAGGTTTTGAGTTCTGGTTCTATAGTTAGACTAATATAGTGGCGTTTTCGTACAAACACTTCAACACTCCGATGTACCTGCTGTCGATTTGGTACCGCTGGAGAGACTGCAGTGCAGTCTCAATCGTATCGAAGGCTTTCTCGTAGTCCACAAACGCTGAGCAAAGAGGCGGATTAAACTCTTCGGTCTCCTATATAACCTGCTGTAGCGAATGTATGTGGTCTACTGGTGCTGAAGCATTTCCGGAACCGGCCTGTTCGGGAGACTGGAAGTTTACTATAGGGTACTATAGTTCTTACTGTGGTACCCTTCTCACTTTTGAGCCATGTTTACAAGCTGTTTTTGAGAGTAATTACGAACCATCTTGCACGCAGGTTTGATAACTTCCAGTCTCCCGAACAAGCCGGCTTCCGGAAATGTTTTAGCGGTGCATTCTTGCCCTTTTTTGAACAAGAGCAACACCACACTTCTTCTCCTTGCCTGCAGTGTTTACCCCTCATGTGGAATCAAATAACGTCTGAAGGGCTTTAAGGACCAACAAGGTTTTCCAACTGCTTTCAGAAATTCGGCTGTGATTCCGTCATCAACTTATTGTATTTAAGCTGTTTGAGAGCCACACTAATCTCGTACAGGTTGACATCTGACATGTTTTCGGTAAAGTGACGGATCGCGATCTAGGTTTTGGGTCGTTGGCATTAGTTACAACTGTATCAAGACTCATGTTACGTAGGCCTTCAGGAATCCATAGGTGATGCCGGTCTTGCAATGTGCCTCGGAGAAGACCAACAGTTCTACATGCTCCTCTAATACGCATTCCTTTCGTATAGCTTCCTTTGCAGAAGATAGTTTTTCTGGTGGATGCTTTGTTTGTGTATTGGTTTTTGTGACATGCTTTACTGAACATAACATTACGTTTTTATTCATGAAACAGTAAAAAGACTAATAAGTACCTAAATAAGGCCCTATATAGGTTTTTTTCATACTTTATTAAGTGGCTGAGTACTGGAGCTGCAATTTCCATTAGTCAGCCACACCAAAAAAATACTTTAAAAAGCGGCTGACTACTGGGTTTTTCTAAAAATATTATAGGGAATGTTAGGGTAAATTTGAATCTTAAAAAATAACGATCTTAACGGACCGATTTTATTTCAAATTCGAACGATACCACCAATATCCAGAAGTCAGCCGCAGGTGGCTGAATACTGGAGAACACATAAAAAAGTGGTACCCAATAGTCAGCCTCCGTAAATTATTAAGAAATCGATGAAATACGCTTATTTTATTATCATTTTCGGTTTAAACAACTATATGCATTCACAGATATATACAAATATATCATATAATGTCAACACAAGTCTATCTTTCTTACCTGATTTGAAAACACCAAGTACGAAAAAAACTATGGCGGACATCGCAAAATTGCCGCTCTCGACCGAGAGCACTCAAATAAACTTTTTTTATTTCCCCCCCTGCCGTTTCCTCGCACTGATCGATAAATATAATGATTAATAAGGAATCAAGGAATCAATTAAGAGGCCTACAATTTATTAATTTCAAATAGACTGCTATTTCAAGGCAATAAAAGAGGCAAAAGGCTGACTACAGGATCCTGGCTGGCCACTGGTGTCTTTACCCTAGGTAGTTGACGAGTTGGCACTATGGTCAAAATAGGAATGTTGACGAGTTGGCACTGTGGTCTAAATAGGAATGTTGACGAGTTGGCACTGTGGTCTAATTAGGAATGTTGACGAATTGGCACTGTAGTCTAATTACGAATGTAAACGAGTTGTGACAGTGGCCCACGTAAGAAAGCGGACGAGATAGGGAAGTGACGATATAGGAATGCTGGTGAATCGAAACAGTAGACCATATGCGAATGAGAACGACTTAAGAAGGTGACGAAATGGAACTGTGGCCGAAGTCATCCTGAGCCGCTGCAAATATGACGTAGGTCAAGTTCATCTAGACCAGAATTTGCTTGACCTGTTTTATTGAAAACTGTGCTCTGTGTACAATTACCTACACAGTTAACTAACTTAGATCCGGCGCACATCAACGGTACAGTGCAGAAATAGATACACCAGCAGTTTTATGTTCAAATGCACTTTAAAAGGTCATCTCAATGAAGCATCCATTAGCGTACCGCGGAATGCCGAAACAAATTGCAAGGCTTGTACTCTGAAAAATTAAGTTTAAACCTCTTCTTTTTCTATCCCTCTTGATCTTGAGGCGTGACATATTCGCAAGAAAGAGACAGGGCACCCGAAGATCTAATTTTGTATTTCGAAGTAGAATTCCGGTATGCCACCTATCTTCGCCCCGGGCTCGTCATAACTTTCGAAGCGATTTTTTCCATTTCGCGGCATAACGCCTTACGCCCGTATCCGTGCCCTGAGCGCCGTGGTGTTCCAAAGCCTCCGTTTGATGACTAAATAATGATTTATTAGTTGAATATACTTTGCCATTCCTAACTGTAGGTCTGCACCGGCACTTAGAATAAAATGGCTGCACATGATCTATAACAGAAGCTCTTTTCAAAATTGATCTAAATACTACAGGATCTATACCATTATCGCTTTGCTTTGTCGAAAAAAACAAATAAAGTATCTATTTTTATATGTATCATTCCTTACGAAATTTATGTTGAAAAGAATATCATGGTAAATGAATACTGTATCACTTAAAGTTGCTGCTCAATGCAAATGCTTTTCTGACATTCCTTGATTTCTTATACAAGATAATTGACTTGTAACTTATTTTAACTTACGTTAGCCAACCTCCAAAGCCTTGGTCTTCATCATCTAAGGAGTTTCCTGTGGCAGGTTCTTCAGTCTTCTTTGATTCAGTGTTAGTCACAATGCTGACGTTGACGTCTTTCTTTTGACTCTTTTGATCTTGCGATTTGGTTTGTCTGTGTTTCTTCATAATCTGTTCAAAACCAACAAATTAATAAGTGGTTTTCATTCATTTAATTTCAAATAACGTACACGTCCGCGGTGTCTACACCGATACGTCGAACTCATAAACTGCATAAACTCATAAAAATTTCGATGCAAACTGCATACTGGCAAGCAGACCCAAGCATCCGAGGAGTTTAAAAATATAATAATTGATAAACCTTACACTGTGCGTACTTAAGAAGAAAAGACACAAACTTTGTTATGGTTTTTGAGTAATTATGTATACTAGATTGGATGCCTCAACTTGATTTTTTGTAAAGCCTGTTGAGGCCAAATGGCACAAATGCCTATAAGAAAATGATCACCGCCGGACGCGGCGCGTATTCCCGCTCCGTCATCAAGTGCTCGCTGTCATTTGTTTGAGATTTCTGTTCTAGTGTAACGTGATACTTTAATGGTTATGGTAGATATACAATTGTAAAACGAATAAATAAAACGGCCATATTATATTTCTTTTCTTTTGTTCTTAAATATTCGCACTGGCATAAAACCATACAGTTAAAGTTAATAGTGATGACATCATTTTTGAAACGCTTTAAATATTGGTATCATAGCGTAAACTGATTGCATGATTTTCGAAATACTTATGCGAGCGAAGTTTAACGGTGATTTTTTTTCCAATTATGAACTTTAATTGCCAATCCGATAAAAGGCTCGCGCTTCATTTTTGTAGATACGGGTATTTGATGATAATTAATTTATGCAAATTCCATTTTCATCGCCTGCACAAGTGATATTCGACATTTAATTAAATCTGATAAAGTGACATATTTTTATATTGCCAGTAACAACGAACAAATATAATCATAACCTTTCCTTGCATGTTTTTTATCTACTACTGTCACTTTCTGACTATCCCATTATTATATCTACGATTATAATGATGCAAGGGCGTGCAGTCCATATAGGCATTTAGGCAGTGCCTACCCTGGCAAAATTACCCTGTGGCCGATTTTATTAATAAATTTCATAAATAATAAATATTTTAGGTATTTTTGAATCGTAGAAATAATTTAATGCAAATTACGAGTTACAAATCGGACACGGTCATTTTGCCAGGGACTGCACGCCTATTGATAGCCATATAAAATACAACTTGGCCAAGATCCTGTCGCGGTAAACTGCTTGAAATCGACCGAACACACACAGAACAGACACTCAACACCTGGAGCCTGATCAAATATTATCGCATCTAATATTACCTCACGGGAAACAAGACGCACGCACGGCTCGCGCTGACTAACACGCCTAACGAACCGCATTCAGCGGGCGAAGCGAGGAAAATATTTTAGAGGAGACACGCCCAATAGTTTTTTCACAACACACACTACAATTTTTTAGTAATATTCTGCGACGGCTTTTTGTAGCTCGTTTATTTCTTACTATTCGCTAATTTAACGACCCACATCAAATTCAATTTATTTATTTTTATTTAATTTATCTTTTAATATAGTTACATGTCATGTCATGTAAGTAATCTAACATCTGCCAAACTGCATTGCAGCTTGTTGGAAAAAACTCAATAGCTCTCCACTACATTACCGAGTGCTTTCAATTCTGCGATTACCACATGTATGCAGATGATCTTCAGATGTATAAATCATTTAAGCTCGTTAATGTCTCGCATGTGGTTGACGGAATTAACCAGGACCTTGACCGAGTTTCAAAATGGTCAGAATGTAACGGCTTCGTGCTAAATCCGGTTAAATCAAAAATTCTCTTTCTTGGCACTAAGTATCAAATTATCACTATGCGTAATTTTAATTTTGGGGTAAGCTTAGGGTGTGAACCTCTTGAGAGGGTTGCTACAGCCTGTAATTTAGGCTTGCTGATGGATGAAGAACTACGTTTTCAGCAGCATGTACTAGATGCTGTAAGATAATGTTTCTTTCGATTAAAAGTCTTATACCGAATGCGTGATCATTGAAGTGTTGATCTAAGGATCCAACTTTGTGACACATTAATACTCTCTAAGCTAAATTACGTTGATACTGTCGTTGGTGGTTGTTTACTGGCTCGCTCTAAGGCACTTATTCAGCGCGTTCAGAATGCCTGCGCTCGCTTTTGTTTCCCAATTCCCCCTCGTACGAGTGTTTCACCTTACCTCAACAACAGCAACTTAATGAAGATGGATGCAAGGCGCTCGTTGCACTTTGCAACTCTTCTATTTGGAATAGTCAGCACTCGAAAACGACCATACTTATTCGAGAAGCTCATGTTTTCTCAGCGCGCAGTCTGAGGTGCAAGTCGACTAGTTTGCCCCCGATACTGTACGGCTGCTTTTCGTGGCAGCTTCTGATATCTTGCCACGAAATGCTGGAATAACCTACCCCCACCATTAAGAAACTCCCGCACGATTGGAACCTTCAATGAAAAATTCAAAGACTCACTGTTACACCTTCAAAAATTACAATCGTAGTCAGCTCGTACAGTGTTATTTTATTTTATTTTTATAAACTCCACTTATATACATTTACTTACCTAATCCAATATTGTCTTATACTTCTAATTGTGATTTATTTTGCTTACAAATCACTCAACATGGTTTCAAGTACTTAATGTTTAATTTCTTCAACTGTCTTAGTGTAAACAATGTCAATCCATTGTAAAGACTCCTCATCCCGCTTGCTGTCGCATGCGATCTGGGCTTCAAAGAATATCAGCGTTGCAGGACCAAGTTCTGCAGCACATGCTGAGTGAAGACCCTTATTTGGTGTCACATTGCACCAACATTTTATTAGTTTTAGCTCAATGTTTTTGTTATAGTATAGCTTAAGTTGGTGGTGGTGTGATGCAAATAAAATATTTTTCTTTCTTTCTTTCTTTCATTATACTAGTCTGGTTAAGTATCTATATCTATGTACACATTTTATAAAGTAAGTTTTATTACTGAGTTGTATCAATAACCATTGCGTAGTTTCGGGGGCATCTTGGTTTAAAGCGCTTTTTCTTCTTCGTTGATCGTAATTATCGCGGGTAAGATTAAAAAATCATAATAATAATATTAGTACAAAAACCGATCTTTTTTCGGTGGGATTGAACCCGGGCTCATAATAACAGAAATAGAAACATGTTCAAATTTATGTCGGCAGCGACGTTAATCTCCTTTAACCTCGTTTCTGTAGGTCTTTTTCCTTTGATTAGGGAAATGATACGACTGCAAAACTTTGAGAACAATCGGAAAAAATATTTAATAAAACGCAACACCGAAAAAAAAAATCGGATGGTATTTAGCTAAATCTCATCGGAACAAAACGAACCAAAATTAATTTTGAATAATTTAATAAACGATTGAGTAAACATTTTTTAGAGAAAAATAAAACCGAGATAGACGAAATTTACTCAATAAACGATTGAGAAATGCAATGTGAAAAATTTAAACAAATAAATTAGCGTTTGCTAAATTATTCTAAAAAAACATTTAAGGTAAGAAACAGTAAATACACGAAAGGCATGTCCATGTTAATATAGAAGTCACAGGCGGAAAACCCTCAAATGCTGATCGATAGTTACGTGAGTTGCTAAGAGGTATACTTTAGACTGGAAGTTTTAAGCAGTTTTTTTTGCGTGGTAGCGAAAACGATATCTTTGCAAGTAGTAATAATGAGTCGTACATGTGATCTGCGCCCCTATTAGGCCACCTACCGTTTATGTTATAACAAGTCTGTACGTGTTAGGTATGACCACAGCGCCTTTATTCGGGAACGCTAAGTGATTCTGTAGCGACTCGTAAGCCAGATTTCTCATCCCACTCTTCCGCACGACGCGTAATGCGTAAGAGCGAGATGAGAGATCTGGCTTACGAGTCGCTACAGAATCACTTAGCGTTCCCGAATAAAGGCGCTGTGGTCATACCTAACACGTACAGACTTGTTATAACATAAACGGTAGGTAGCCTGCTGTTTGCATTATTTAAAGCATTTTGGAAAAGAATAATTCTCGTGATGTTTGCATACCAGTTTTCAGTTTAATTAAATATTTGGTACTAATGAGGTTTTCGCGTAATGTCATAGGTGAATTTGAATATGAAAAAATACCCGTCAGCTCATGACCTCTTAGCATCTTCAATTATATTCAAGACCTTGCCGTCAAAGCAGTATAGAAAAAGTTATGTATTTAGAGCGCCAGCAAATAATGGGTTTGCTGACCTCTGTAGTCATTTATTTCTGGAGCCTAAACCAACAACTACGTAAGATGTATCTTTTTCTTTTACTTTACTACTCTACGTTTTTGTAGACAGATGTTTTATTTCCTGGCAAATAAACAATGTATAAATTACCTTCTAACTATAATCACCATTCATTTTGTTTTTAATTTTTAAATTGTGATTTGTATAATAAAACGAGCTTTCACCCACGACTTCGTCCGCGTGGACACCCTAATCACCTAGTGGTATGAACTATATCTTACGACCTATTCTCATACTTACTAAAAGAAATCATAAAAATCGGTGGAGCTGTTCCGGAGGAGCGCGACCACAAACACCGTGACAAGAGAATTTTATATAGGTACATATTTATAGAGAAATTAATATTAAGAAGTCTTTGTTGTTCGACAAATAAATGATTATCATAATTATTAATAATGGGTCTGTCCAGATTATAAATACGACTAAAACGGAGATTTTTATTTAAGAAAAAAACATCTGTACCATTACCATGAGTTTACGCAAACCGTTCTCGTTATCGAAAATGATCACTCGGTTCCTTTTACTTTGATCGGAAATAAGCAGTATTTCCGATAGATGTCTATAGCGAGAACGGTCTGCATAAACTCATGGTAATGGTACTGGCATTTCCTGGCTTTTGACTATAAATATACATATTAGTGCAGGCCGCAAGAGGTATTTCGTTTGCATTATATGAGGACCGCGGTTTGACTTCTGTTATGTATTCTTGAGGCCTCTAGAAACTATAGATTTTATGTTGCCGGAAAGTTTTGTAGCCCTATAAAGTAAATAAAATATAGGAATAAAACAAACACACATCCATACCAACGCTGATAAAGACATAACCCTCGATTGCGTCGCGCAGTCGGGTAAAAATAAATTGAACGTGTGGCGTATACATTTGAGCCACTTGTTTTTGTCTAAATAAAATAAAAAACTCACTTTCAAAACACACTGAGTTTGGGCTCCTCCAGATAGAAAACCGCTGAATAATATTTTGTGAAACATACACTAACATCTTGAAAGCAATTTTGAAAATACCTGATACCCGAGAGGCGTGCCACGTGAGGAGCAAGGGGGAAGGCGAAGGGACCAGTAATTTTTTTCAAATGCATGACGTTACCGAACCGAAGTAAGGGTTTAATGCCGTTGTATTGACAGCGATATATAGTTTTTAGGTTTCCGAATTTCAAAAGGAAAAAACGGAACTCTTATAGGATTACTCTTGTATCTGTCTGTCCGTCTGTCACAGCCAATTTGGTCCGAAACTACTGGACTTGATTTGATTTAGTACACATATAATGTAAGTCGGTAACAGCAACACGGGCGTGTAACGTAAATAAATGAATTTTAAACATGGGGGCCACTTTTGGGAGAAAATTAGAAAAACCTTTTCCAAACTGTATCGTGTGACATAATAATATTAAATGAAAGCCGCGTTGTTTTTTTAGAATTTTATCATAAATATTTGGAATTTATTTAGGAAAATAGGCAATAATTTACCATTCCCCCAGTTATCTTCGAAGCTACTGGGCTTAGATATAATACAGAAAATAGTTATTTACCTATAGATTACAGGAAAACCTATAAGAATTATATGGGTATTTATAGTAACGTAGGAAATTTCAGATAATCATGTACGGAACGAAACCATCTCCACGCGAGTTTTACTCGCTCTTCCGGTTTTTCTATAATCGTTGCTATTTGACTAATAATTTAATCATTAGTTCCGGTCTGGCGTCACAAACCAGTCTAATCTATATTGGGGCTAAACAGAGCATGTCTCGTGACACAGCCCTAATTGTAATCTGTCTGGAGAAGCTATAGACAAGCGAACAGGCTAGTAATCGGGTCCGTGTCTAATTACGCCCGAACGTGTAAACCCAAATGTCCACTTGTAGAGAGAGTTGGTTTTGGATGGGTTAGAATATACTGACGTTAATTATATTAGGTGTTTCTACCAGTTCATTCTAGAAATGGTTATTATTATAGACTTCATATTGGGCGGCTTATAGTGCCGACTTTAGCCCGAACCTGTAATAATGTGAAAATGGCACTCAGCATTTATAAACTTAGTGTATTTTTTATTATTAAGTTTTATTGTTTTCTTTCGGAACAAAAATATCGCTCGTCTTTATCAAGATTGTTACTGCAAAATGATATAAAAATTGGCTTAGTAGCAATAAAACCAATAAGTACACGAAAAGATTTTTATTATGCTAGAGCCAATTTTTCATAATTCCAATTGTTTGCCAGAGTGCCAGAAAAAAGATAGGAACCTTTAATAACTTATTTAATCCTGATTCAAACGGTAAATGCTATTATTACAATGAATTTAGTTTTTTTGTATTTAAATTCTTTTGTATTCACTTCATTAGGAGCGACGAATTTGTTGAAGATTCTACCTGAGCATAAAAAGATAAACGATCCACACGAAATATTAAGAAATCCTTTAAGTCTTTTATTGGAAGTAGATAGAGATAGAAGGTAATCCATTAGATATTTAAATCATCTATATTTTGAGACAAAATTGAGATCGAGTTTGAGACCTGGACGTCTGTGCCCGTCAGTTAGGTTTTATGTCACAGCTATCTCACCCAGCAACAAAATTGGCAAACCTAAATCAAGATCCCAAGTGGAACATCAGACTTGGTCTTCAAAACACTACGCAATACCAATAATCAAATTGGATTGTTTCTGGAAACTTTGGCAATCTTATTACCTGTCAAGGTAACAGCACCCAGTAATATAGACATTATTATATTCCGTGACGGCACAGGCTTCTTATAAAAGTTCCTCGGTCTGTTTGTCTGTATGAATCGTTTTCAAAGTACACAAAAACTTTGTAAAATAATTATAAAATAGAACAAAGTAATAACAATTCCTTATTATGGCTTAATGCAATCGTTGTTAATTGTACTTAAATAATGGTTATATTTTTGTTTGTACTTAAATAATGGTTATTGTTATATTTAAATGTTTCATATTGGCATTGAGTGCGTTGGTTGACTATCGATTTATATTTAAAAGTTAATTTCAAAATTAATGAAACTAATATTTACTTGGATATTTTATTTTTATATTACTTCAATGTAATTGTTATTTGACCAAATAAACTTTACTTTACATTAAGCAGTTTGATGACTGATGACAAGATGAACTGACCAGGGCCTGTATTCGGGACTGCAATAGTAGTTTATGCAACGGTTGCATAATGATAGGCCTTAAAACACTAGTGCGGTTTTCATGAAACGAGCCTATAGGCGAGTTTCATAATAAGATCGCACGTGTGTTTTAAGGCCAAATTATGCAGAGTTGCATACATAACTTTATCTACACCCATATCATAAAACCTCCATTGGTTAATCAAAAACCGTAGGAAATGACCACCATTTTGACAACCAATTAGGAAAAACCAGTGCTGCGATAAAGAAATAACATGACGTCTTTATCGTTTTTAGTAAAGAAATGAGATTAAATTTGTGATTTACTACATCGCCACTAAATTGAAAAAAAAAAACCACGCATGTGCACTAAACACGTGTAAAACAACGAAAAATTCGCGATTTTGGCATTTTAGTTGACGATATACTTAATCACTTAGCAGCCCGAATAGAGGACCACTTTAGCAAATATTGGGTTCTCTTCCTTAAGATCGTGGAGAAGTCAGAGGAAGTCCTCTATCCAGCCGTAGGACACAAAGCTTATTATGTAAATAATCATAATATATTCAGTCATGATTAATAATTACACACACTTGCTTGTTTTTATCCATTGATCGATGTAAATGTGTTCGGCATGGCATATTCATACTATGTTTTAACTGTTTATATATAGGTTTAATGAAAAATATCATTAGAATACTAAGTAATGAATATACTTAAAATAATATTTTACACATGAACAATCCAAAAAAAAAACAAATTTTATATAATATTAAAGTATAAATGATGACGAGTACTTTTAAGATATCGAGAAAAACTTTCAGAAGCACTCAAAGTGAAAATTATCAACCCGCACTCTTTACCATTAAATAGTACACTGAAAAAGTTTAACAATTTCTTTCAATTTCCTTTTGGGAATGATATAATTTTGCGAAGATTTCCACACGAACGAGAAATAACGTCACGCGCAAGGACCCCGAGTAAGTCGTAAGTGTGAACACTCGGATTGGTTTTTCCGGCGGGCCCGGTGATTTAATTGACGAAATGCGTCATTGCTTCCTATGCAAATATATAAAAGCGAATCGAAATTCAAATTTAAATCATTTATTTGTTGAAATATTGGAATTTTAGTATACTTAAATGGATTCCACGCCCATATAGTTGCAACTAAAAACCAGTAGCTGTGTGCTGTCTCTCGGTTGTGCACTGTGGTTGTGCATTTATCTTTTGGCTTGTCAACTGTATACCTACAATGGGTTCAGGGCGTTTATTCGAGAACGTCTAAGTGATACTGCAGCGACCCGCGAGCGAGACTCGCATCTCGCTCTTACGCATTACGCGTCGTGCGGAAAAGGGGGATGAGAAATCTCGCTCGCGAGTCGCCATAACATCAGTTAGCGTTCCCGAATAAAGGCGCTGGTGTATGAATAACTATTTTAATATTATTTATTAACCTTCTGAGATGTCATAATCTAAGTTAGTTTAGTTATGATGCAAGTTGATACCTAAGGCGTTATATAGGAAATTCATACTCGTTAACTCTTTCGGTGTCATAGCACCTAACATCGTTTTTCCGCTTTGTAGCGAACCTCGTTGCGAACAGAGAACCCAGCTACCTGGTCCTTGGCAATGAAAGTGATAACAAGTGGCGCGCGTGGCGTCATCTAAAGCCTTATATATTCCCAGATAACTTATTAATATATTCACATGACTGTGTACATCATGCAACGACTATTATCTCTTGATGTACCAACTCATATGTTAGTCAAAAGCTGTTTGGTGAAGTATTGCGGAATACTAAGATGACTAGGTACCTATTGAGTTTAGTGAACATCTAGATAATGTGGGATTTTGGTGAAATTAAAGTCAGATTGTTATTTCAAAACATGCTTACCGCGTCTGCAACCGAAGCGTTTCCGTCCCAAAACGTGTGTCCCCAAAATAATTTGACGCGATTATCGGCGAAGTGTATTCCGGACGCGACCCATTCGTTCCTGGACGTTATCGCGCTGGGCTCGCGTCACATGTTCGTTTGTCACCCGCTGTCTCTCACGTAACGTCTGTCTTGACATTGAGAGCGATTCGGAAGAGGAATTATCTTCGGTCTGACTGCAGGTATTTTGGAGAGTTTCATAAAAGGTTTGAGTGACGTATCACGTTGTGACAAAAAGCTAAGCGGGTTTTTGTTAAAGGTTTTATCGATTTATTCTCGTCATCATCATTTCAGCCATAGGACCTCCACTGCTGGACATAAGCCTCTCCAATCGATTTCCAAAAGGGCCGGTTTGAAGCGGCCTGCATCCAGCGTTTTACTGCGGTCTCTTTTAGGTCGTTTGTCCATCTTGTGGATGGACGTCCTACGCTGCGCTTACCGGTCCGTGGTCTGTATTCGAGAACCTTTCGGCCCCATCGACTATCTGTTCTATGTGCCCTGCCCACTGTTCTTTCAACTTGCTAATCCGGTGGGCTATATCGATAACTTTCTATTGTCTACGGATCTCCTCATTTCTTATTCGATCTCGCAGAAAAACCCGGATCATAGCCCTCTCCATAGCTTGTTGTGCAGTCTTTGTCAGGCCTTCCAATTATCGTAACGAGAGTAGCGTAGCAGCAGATAACTGTTGTTCTATTTTAATGTGTGTGCATGCGTGTGTGTTTGTGTGGAACAAAAGCTATGGCATTAGAAAATTCAAAAGTTCCCGA
The DNA here is from genome assembly GCA_947859335.1 of Tortricodes alternella. Lineage (NCBI taxonomy): Eukaryota > Metazoa > Arthropoda > Insecta > Lepidoptera > Tortricidae > Tortricodes > Tortricodes alternella. Next base: position 26,839,158 of record OX401968.1, on the reverse strand, counting down.
GGTAATAACTAACTATAACCGAATTCCATGCCGATGAACTCAAGGGCAGAACCTAGTTGTCCATGATATAAACCATACTTGAGTAGGATATCAGATTTATGAGCTATTAAAACAAACAATAAGTAGGTAAGTTATCTTTATCATACAAATCATATTGAAGCCATTACATTAGATCTTGTTTATTTATTTGCGATCATAATGAAAAGAAAAAATATATATTAAAATGTGTCTTACATTTTGCAAAACTAATGTCTTTTTCTCCAGTGAGTTCAAGAAAGTTCTGAATGAACTTGCTATCTTGAATTCTGTATTCCATCTAACTCGATTCTGATTCCACGAAGGGAAATTCAAATTCCATTCCATTTCGCTAAGGATTTCTTTCGATTTAATTTCTTATACAGTCTAGAACTGTGATTTGTTTTGTAAACGTAAATACCTAATGCCTATGAAATTTTGTTTTTGACAAGTGTTAATAGGTATTAAAAATATGAATACCTTAATATTATAACAATTTCAGTGAAGTGCGTTTATAGTATGTTCGTAGTTACATACATTATAATTTTTACACATTTAAAGGATCATTATTTCACTACTTGTCTTTCGGGTAAGCTTTATTTCAAGGGGGCGTTTTTCAAGAAATTATATGACCCACCTAGCTATACACTTAGTATGTTCTATACCTAAAGCATTTAAAAAAAACTATTGCTGAATAAAAACTGTTTAAACATCATACTTATGACATCGGTCCTACCAAGTACTTGAAGAAAATCATTAAAGTGAGACACTTATTTCCGTTATATAACCGCTTTAATGAATCAGAAAATAAATGCTTTTGACATAAAGATAACTTTAATGATCCACATTACGACCATTAGACAGTCAATTCAGGTGCACCAATTTTGCATCGGCAAGCAAGGTATTGCTCTTCGAAGCTGGCTTTGTTAATATTTATCAGAACTCATGAATCTACGTCGATGCATTTGCAAAGCTTCTTTCAGTTGCATACTCGGCATTTCTTTGAGCTATTTGATGTTACCAGTTGAATATCAAAGAGGTTTTCCTTTAAAAACACTCAAAGCCGGTTTGGGGACTGCGACTTTCAATGGAGTGCATGAATAATTTATATACGCTGCGGACCCTTGTTGCGGCCAAGAAGATAAATCTTTCATTTTACACACTGAATCTCGTTGTTTATATTGAAACTGTGAGCCTTCAATCGTACTGAGACACACGTGGAAGACCTTCAGAAATGATGGAAATATAAACCCACAAAGTATCTCCGTGGAATGTGTGGCGAAGAGGGAAACATAATGTGAGGCCTACACCAGATTAAGAATGTATATTCTTGGCAATGGATATCCAGAACTAAGAAAATTCAAGGCCAATGCCATAATTCGCTTCATTGAAGTGGTGGAGAACGCCATGGAAGCTTAAAATGCTTAGGCTCTCCTAAGCATTTTAAGCGTCCATTCATCAAACATCCCATTGGGTTTAAGTGTATCCGTAAAGACCCCACATGCTAAAGCAAGATAAGATAACCCTCAAGGCCTTTTTTAAGCCTACATCTAGTCAAATCAAAGCACCTTAAGCGTTCGCCTTGCTCAGTTATAATTATATCCAAAAGCATAGTAAACACTTATACACTCTTATACTTATTACATGTATATTGTATAGTTTGTAGCGTGGAAGGATAGGAAGGAGTCCTTTGCCACATTCAAAACTAGTAATAACTACCTGCTTAATAATAATAATAATAATAATAATAACAATGTTTGCTGATTTTACTCCCTAAAGTTGTGAAAAACTTTAAATTGTTTTAGCTGGGTTTTTAAAAATCAATCTTTTTACTTTGTCACCGTAACATTTATTTTACTCAGTATCAGGAAGGACCTTTTCTATTGCAGCAACTAAAATCCAATGCTTGTAGCGAACGTGCACAACATAACTTTACCGTAATCAAGAAATAATGAACTTCCCTCCCTTCAGGAAGCAGTTATTATAAGCAATTTTCATCTTTCCGCGAATATAGAGGACATTAAAGTAAAAACACGTAGATTATTATTAGTCTTTTCATCAAGGCGACTTATTATGTATTACAAAGTTGATCTACCTTTGTTATCTATACCTAAATAAATCTACAAGCGGTACAAGCGGATCAACGTCCTGCTACACTGATGATGGAAATTATCAATTTATAAGCGGTGCACGGGGTCGCTTTGCAGGTAAGAGAATATACTGCGAGATGTAGTTACTGTCGTGTGGATCAGGGCCGAGGTAAGACTGGTAAATAAAATGCTAAAATAAGCTCTGTATGAGCATCTGCAATAGGTACTTTATTAAATTTGCAACAGTACAGGGCAGTTACCGAGCAGGTACTGTAGAGCAAATAGGTTGTTCTAACACTTTTTTGTAACTGGACAAGTCGATGTATTTGTCTTTCTTATTTTTTTTAAAACAAAATATTTAAATATTATTAGAACGTCGGCCACGCATGACCAGCGCCTCTATTCCGGAATGCTAAGTGATTCTGTTGCGATCCGTGAGCGAGATTTCTCATCCCACTCTTCCGCACGACGCGTAATGCGTAAGAGCGAAATGAGAAATCTCGCTCACGAATCGCTACAGAATCACTTAGCGTTCCCGAATAGAGGTGCAGATATTAATTCCATCTTGCGCCATTGAAGAGGCACCGCGTATAATGTTCTAATGGAAAATATAGTGAAAGTCTCTAATAAAGTGTTTTAATTTAAAGATCAGCGTCCTCGATACTCTCGCGCCGCGGGTTAATCCCACTGTGTTAAATCTTAGCTTGAAGAGCAGAAGAAGTGAATCCCCGACTCCTCATGCTGCCGCTGAGCTACTTCCTTAGAGTACCAAATTTTCATCTTCATCGCATCATTTAAACGCAATGAAATCATTGCATCATGGTTGTAGGTGGCGCTAGGCGTTAAGAAGCTTCACCTTTTCTGTGACCGGCGTACACTACTTGGGTTTCGACTGGACACGATAGGTGACGCTAGCTAACACCAAAAAAACCCTGTATTTAGAAATCTAACGCAGAGTTACTCACTGCTCCATGATTAAAACTCATGTGTTATTTTGGGCTAACGCTTTCCAAACATTACGTGTTTTTATTTTAACAACGCACAAACACAATGATTGACCAGTTAGATTTTTCACAACTCGTGGAACCTCCATAAAAACAAATTGTTATAATTATGTCGGTCAAATTACAAAATATAACATTATGAGTATCGTGTTTAAAATGGTCGATGTCACGTGCTGGGCTGCCATTATTCAGAGCGGCCATTTGTCCGTGACGCAGCCTGACCAATATATCCCGATTTAAAAATAGCGTATGCGTTTGAAACTTTATGGCAATGCAGTTTTTGCGGAAGGCATGAAATGTTATATTGGATTAAGTTTGAGACAGTTTACGTGATCAAATGACCTTCGAAGCTAAATCAAGGATTTGTTTTAGCGCGATAAGCTTTTGAAGATTATGAGTCAAGTGAGATAAATACACTCGGGTAAGTATATTTTATTGTGCCAATGAGAGAGAGTAAGACCAATAACAGTTATGAAGGCCTGAAAAGTTTCTTTCATATATCTTTGAACAACTAAACCCAATATCGGAAATTATCAGCGCGTAGAGAGAGTTTTGTTAAAGATTTTTAAACAGCGTCATAGAATCCTACTTTGAAGTAAAAAAAACATAACCGTATCCGTATTAACTTCACAATACAATTTTCTAAATGTGCATTCTCCACGGAAGCTATCAGAATGAAAAAAAATTACTTTTGACAGCTAAATTTTTACCTTTCGTTGCGGGAAACTAACTCTAATTGCATATCATGAACCTTATTAACTCGATATTACACAGTGTTGAAGTAATAAAATCGTGTAACACGCGAGCTAGCTTTAAATTACTCCATATTAATATATGGAAATTGATGTTAGGAATATAACTGAAATACATTAATAGGCTTGTTTGCTAATTAGTCCCAAAGGAGTGACAAGATGAAGGGATGGCATCTAGGCGGTAAATTGTGTATACCTAATACGTAATGTTATTTGTAGTCAGTATAACCTTATGCTTTCATCAACTAAACCAATAAAACATGTTTATTTGGGGTAGAATTCGTCTATATGGACTATTCGTCTATTGTTACAATTATTTTATCAATTTACACAGATAATTTATAAACAATTATTTTTTGCTTCCTACTACGTTTTAAATTCATCATTATGGCCTTAAATACTCAGCACAAAGCAGCCCTTTATTTGCTCTAGAGCAAATAAAGTTGCATACAAATTTCATTTTTGTACTGTTTTGTTTTTTTATTTTTATTTCGAAGGTTGATCAAGAAGTTTACACCAACAGCTACCCAATCCGCCCATTAACAGTCCGACGGGACAGCCGAACACTTTTCTGTGGACTTACTGTTAGCAAAACAGTCCACATATCGGCTGCCATATCGAACTGTGATTGCCCCGTCTAAAATGTTATGCTCAAAGTACTGGCTGATAAGACAGTAAGGGTTACTAAAAGACTTAAAAAAATTTGGCATAATATGACAATTAATAGACTAGATACAAGTTTTCTGTGAAAATTTTCGGATGTTCGACTTTAGCTCCAGAACCAATGGACCGATTTTAATAAATAGGGTAGCTTAAGATTCGGGGAGAACGTGCGAGTGTCATAGGCTATATAAAAATTCTAAGGGTGCGTCATAACAGCTGCCAAAATTCTTTTTACGTCGCTAGATGGGTTTACGTTTCTTTACCAACTTTTTGCAGTAGTAGAAAAAAAGCAGATTATGCACATAGCATCAAGTGATTTGTTATTGCGCTCGTGTTTCTAGAGCCCTCACCTGCGTTCAGGCTCCAAATTAACACTCGGCGCAATAACGTATCACTTTCTGCTTGGTGCAACAAACTACTTTTGCTGCCCCTTGACGGTTCAATAGAGCTCTTTGACAGACAGAAAATATAAAAAAAAAATCCAACCATGCTTTAATGTTAATCTGTTTTTTAAACCTTTCCTCCTGTGAAGCACTAGAAATACTAACGTAAATATATTACTTACTCACGGGTAATGATACCTTCCGCACGGTTTGCACGCAATTCCTGGCTAACGATATCCAACCCTAATGATTCTGAATTATATGCATCAAGCGTTAGTACAATTACGTTGGTGGTGAGAACCGTTTTTTAAAACTTGCTTTTAATATAAGGGTTTTATTTATATTTTCCAGTTGGACTAATTATCATACAAAAATAAAGTGTTTCATAGTATCCTTTTGTATTAGTCTCAAGGTAAGACGTATCTCTTGCAAATTTTTTATAAAAGATAATTATAGTATTAATGTAGTGAAAGAAAAACTTTTGGTCGACTGTAACATTACGGCCGGAAGGCCGAAATTTTCATTTCACCGAATGTTATTTTCCTAAAGTATTCAGTATATTTTATTTATCGATCTGGTATAATAGGTTATGTTAAATAATGTGACAATGCTGAACAATAAACAGCTTTAACTGCCGATCAGCAAAATGGAGATTAGGTAATTTTTCGGTATTTTCATAGAGAACTGTTCTAAGCACAACTAAGTGAAGAGCAGTTCATGTGACATGAATATCAGCGTGAAAGCTGATGTCAACAATGCGATTTCAAAGCAAACTATGTTTGTTAGAAACATGGTATTAGCAAACTAAGATGAACCATTCAAATCTAGACATTTCCTTTCACTGCTGCAGCGTGCCAAAATCTACCTTCAAGTCACACAGACACTTATTTATGCATGCGCGACTCGTTCCTAACAAAAGGTGTCACATTTTAGACAAAAAGACCCGCCGGTGTTGCACGTACGCTTTTGCAGCTCTTAACTTTGAGATAAAGATGCGGTCTTACGGGTTGGGTTAAAAAATTCGGAGAACCCCTTTGAGAGCGGAATTTATTCATGGTTCTCCATAAATTTGCGCTGTTATTCTTGCACGTGCGATTAATTATAATAAGTAACTGTGTCGTTGTTAAGTTTTCGTTTGTATGAGCTATCTAAACTTCTAAATTTTGTATCTTTAAAGGTTTTTTTTTCTATTATTAGTTATGCACTAAATCTAAAATGACCAGCGCTTCTATAGGTATTCGGGAACGCCCAAGCGATATTGTAGCGACGCGCTAGCCAGATTCTCATCCCACTCTTCCGCTCGATGCATAATGCGTAAGAGTGGGATGCGAGTCTCGCTCGCGAGCCGCAACAATATCGCTTGGACGTTCCCGAATAGAGGCCCTGTTTAAAGGAGACTGGGGTTTCTGGGCCACTTGTAATAAGTTGAGATATAGTTTAAAAAACTGTTTATTCTTTGCCTATTTCAAATTGTAAAAAATATACCCAATTCATTATCTGGAAAAAGACTTCCCAACATGATGCCGCAGCACTGTCAAATCTTAAATTAAGGAAATTAATGTATTATATTACATTTTCATTTTACCAAATAAACCAATATCAATATTAATCAAATTCGGTTTCTCACTACGGTGTCTCAAGAATCTACTAGGAGGGTTTTTATGATCTTTCGTACAATATTACTGTTCTCCTGGATTCTGATTATTTTGCTTACAACGTTTGACCCTCGAAAACTTACTGAACTTTGATTGGCCTACCGATTTGGATCTTGGAAGAAGTTATGGTCGCTTCTAATAGAAGCTATTGTGTTCCATTGTGTAGGGACTAGTTTGAAAACAAAATATCTCGCCGAGTTCCTTACCTAATGAAAAGTCTGTCTTAATCGTTGCCAGGTATTTCATCAATATTTACAGTTACTAAATATTTTTCATCATCCACAACCTTTATGTCCTAATGCTCGGTACAGGCTTCCTGTCACAACAATTTAAACTACAACATCTGCGCCGCTATTCGGGAACGCTAAGTGATTCTGTAGCGACTCGTGAGCGAGATTTCAAATCCCAGTCTTCCGCACGACGCGTAATGCGAAAGAGTGGGATGAGAAATCTCGCTCACGAGTTGCTACAGAATCAATTAGCGTTCCCGAATAGAGGCGCTGTGCAACAATCAAGTTTTAAAAACCCAATATGTATCAATCAGTTCACTAACTTAATATATAAATCGAAATATTGGGTATATATCCTTAGAATAGGATGTATACCCAATATTTCGATTTATATATTTTTCGCTGAAATTGTGTAGTATGGTAATATTAGTCGTTTCGCATAAGTGTAATAAAAAATTAAATCACTTTACCGTTCTTTTAAAGGAGATAAATGACATTTAAGATTACATGTGTTATGTGCTGTGCCTGTGTTATTTGTACCGGAAGTTGATTAAATTACAAGATAAAGCGAAAAATGTTTCTGTCCCATAGTACTTTTATAATCTGAAAATGTATTTTCTATAACTTTGTACTCTCCTCGATTTTTTGATGAAAAAATAAAATGTCGTTACCGTTGTTCCCACGGAAATATTCTTGATTGAATTTCCATGTGTCCGGACCGTAACGTCAAACGGTAGGGAAAGGCCGCTAGCGCTGTTGTCACTCGAGTAGTCCAATCAGGTTCTAATTTTATTTCACATACTAAATAATTATTAATAATCACACAATTTGTATATTTTAAATCATTACTCATACAAAATTACTCATTGCCGTTATTTGGTGGAAATGAAACAAAACTTGAAAAATCAAATGGATGTACTACGGATTGGACGTGGTACACATCCTTAAGTAACAAATTTAACTTTCAATAAATTTTTTAATGAGTTCGATCCACTAAAGCAGCAAACGTCGGACGCAGCCGTGCCGAAGGACTTGCAAACCTCCAACTGATGAGCTGTACGTGATCAGCATGTGAGAAGAAATTGAACATTTGCCGCAAAGTTTCAAGTCCCGCACCAATTTTCGGAAGAGTGTGATAAAACTTTTCTTTTATAAATATCCGCATTTTTGTATTTGACGGTATCTCATGGTCTTATAATATAATGCTAAAAGAAACACTGTCTAAAGATATTGGTTCATATTTTAACGTAGAGGTAACAAAAGTTTTTATAATCCAAAACGTACCTCATGATTTATTATCATATTGATTTTCGGACTGAACTGACTCGAAAATGTTATATTGGCTGAAAATGGAGAGAAATGGCGGTTACTCTTAAAACTCTCATTGGTAAAAGCCCTGTAGTCGGGTACTCTTTTGGTTTGCGAGTTTTCGCTACCTAACTGAAAGTCGCTGCTGAGGTATTAAATACGCTATAGTTTATAGTTTGAAATAGATATTAAATTTATTAGCTATTTTTGTCTTCATGATACTAGCCATCGACTTAATAGTAGTACAGTTCAGACTACAATTTGTTTTTACATAAGAGTTAAAGCCATTCGAATCAGCTAAGAGGATGCAAATCCAAGGAGATACCTCCTGAATCTTTCCAACCATTGAGTAAACATTTAAAAGTCTTGCTCTTTAAAATGCTAAAGTAGTGCTTAAACCCCGTGAAAGATTGCATTTAAAATTATTGCCGAAGCACCGAAGTCACCAATTTTGTTTTTGTTTACTAGATTCTACATACATACATACATACATAGCATCACGCCCGAAATCCCTTATGGGGTGGGCAGAGCCACAAGACTACTTGTGGCCACGTTCGATTAATTAGTCTTAAGATGGTATGATGGTACTAGATTCTAACAGTGATTTAATTAAAATATGGAAAGATTACTCATTTATAATAAGTTACCGGAAGTAACAAAAAATGTCTTTTATGTAGGTATATAATAAGACTTAATAAACCGTCGAAAAATATTTACAAGACAACTTATACTAACAATTAACTGACTGCTTTCCTTTTCCGCGTTGTCATGGCTGTCAAATTACATGTGAAGATAGTGCTGTATGTTGTTTAATATATGTACATATATTAAACAACATACAGCACTATCTTCACAGTATGTAATTTGACAGGCAGGGAAATGCAATCGTGTCCAAATCTTTACATATAAAAATTACGTGTCACGTTGTTTGTCCGCGATGGACTCCTAAACAACTGAACCGATTTTAAATTTGATTTGCACACCGTGTGCAATTTGATCCAAATTGAAAGATAGGATAGCTTACATCTCAATTTATAGTCGCAATATTATTTTATTGCAAATTATTTGTCTATTATTTGACTGACAGTCACAATTATCTGTTAGCTCCAAACGATTCTAACAGATGAATTGAGTAAGTATTCAAGAGATGGCGCTATGTTAAATTAATCAATCATCAATCAATACATATAAAACAGTACCGTGACTCACTTATACACAACGCACAGCATAAACGGGTGGTCCCAGAGGTTTGATTTGGAGGCGATATTTCTCGAGTACCTTAGAGGTGCATTAAGGAGGGACTTTTGAAATTTAATTCAATTTCAATTCAATTGAAATTTGTATGGAAAATCGCAAAAAAGTGCAGCTGTGGCGGGTCCACTAGTTTAAATATAAAAAATATTCGTTCATGACTTTGGAAAAGTAAAAAAAGTCTTTTAAAAAGAAGTACTTGTATTTATGTACTTTAAAAATTCAATGTAATGTTTAAGCCGGCTTGATTTATTAGATAAGGTCTTCGAAACAACATTTTTAAAATATCCCTTCTGTCTTTTGACCCTCAGTTCTTAAAGTCAAGCCTGAAAACTGAGCTAATACCCATCGCCTTGATGCGAATCAATTGTTGTCATAAATAAAAGACCATGCAAGTGAGCTCAGACGTGTATATCCGCTTTATCTGGATCCTTCGAAGGATTGAATCTGGAGCGGTTCGCAAAGGAAGCCCGTCACCGCAGCTTGGGAGATTAGCACGATAACAGGCGGTTCCCGAATGAGAAACACGTACTATGTGACGCTGATACGAGCTGCGAGAGCTGTGCTTCCGAACGGAAACGAAAATCTTATAGATCATCTGCAGCTTTAAAACAGTCAATTCTGTTTATAATTATTTATATAATTTATGCACATAAATAATTGGTTAAAAAGTGTATAATATCAAGGATTTTATAAGGTAGATAATTTTTTGCGTAACAATTGTATTGTTATGATCGTAGCTAGTTTCACTTCTCTGCTTTGTAAGTAGCGTAATTAAACATGCTACCAAAAGGGGCCCCGGATTCCCGTTCCTTGGCGATAAGATTGTTGAATACTATAATCTACAATGCCAAATAGGTAAAATGTTCCTAATTCGAAAGAAAAGTACAAAATAAACTAAAATAAGTTAACACATTTATTTATAAATAGTTTAAGAAAAAACCAACAGCAATCTTACCTATACTAACTTTAAAAACTGTTGGTGCTATAAAAGACAGCAAGTGTAAGCAGAAACTTGAACACAGTTAGAATAAGATAGTCTTCGCAATTTTTACATATTTATATTCGAATTGTTGGAACTGTTTTTAACTTTCTCAATTTTAAATATGATGGTAGCGGAACGTTTCGTCCGTATTCAAACTAATCGTGGCTATCAGAAGAATTATTTTGAATAGGTGTTTGAGAACATTCCTCCTAATGAGTTGGTCACTAGCCAATGCAATTTAAAAACTTTATCGGGATCACCTTGTGGTTTCTTTTTGGCATACGTTTTTCCTCGACGACTGTTACGAGTTTTCTTAACTGTTGATTCTATTGCAATTTTTACAGTAGTGGTATAATCGAAAAAAAAAAAACGATCAAGTGCGAGTCTGACTCGCGCGCTGAGGGTTCCCTACTTACCCATGAAAAATAAACAGTACCTTGTAAGAACGGAACCCTAAAAACGAAAAAAAAAATAGCTTTTAACAACGGGGGTAACCATTTACAACCTACCTATGAAATAAGACATAAAATAACTTTCACAAGCTCCTATCTCCGTGCAATGGTAGAGTGTGATACGACTTTGCAAATGTTATTCCGCTTAACTATTCTTTTTATGTGATGTAATTACAAATTTACGGTTTTCGGACTTTTTCCTTTACTTGTTGCTGTAAGACACTATTTCTTGCAAAATTTTATGATTCTAGGTCAACGGGAAGTACCCTATAGGTTTTGATTCCCTTTGCATTCCCCTGGAAGTATTGAAATATGTGACATAAACGGCCGTATCTTTTGACTGCGGAAACTTAGAAACTTGTTTTTTTCACAGCTTCAAGAAATTGCAGATCTGACTATATGATATTAATTTCAACTTGATATCTCCACACGTTCCTGAGAAAAAGGTCATGACACACAGACAGACAGACAGACAGACAGACAGATAGACAGACAGACGGACAAAAAAGTGATCCCATAAGGGTTCCTTATTTCTTTTTGAAGTACGGAACTCTAAAAATAGTATGGTAAATGGTTAAACTTTACACAAACATTAAAACTTTAGTTAAAAAAACTGGATTTTTGAGCAGCCCTTTTGTGACTATAGAAAACTATATGATATAGCATTGTAAGTAATCTTTATAGTAACAATAATCATAAAAGTAATGTATATTATTAAGATGAATAAATGAATATGAATATAAACTGCCAATGGAACTCGTTGATAGCACACAATCACCTATTTATTGGAAACGGCTACGCAATAAAGATTCTTCCAGAATTTCCAGCTAATAGACTTTTCATGGAAGCGCACGCTGTTTGGCCTCCCCAGAATCCGTGTTATGATTAATGACTCGCATTCCAATGCTTGGATTTCTGCCCACACATCTCACACTCGCTGTATCTCGCAAATGAACTTCTTCCTGAATGTTTACTTCATTTTGATGGTCTTTTTATGTTTAAGGAAGATTAGGTTTACTTTCTTTTTATGGTTGAGCAGGTATAATAATAGAATATTATACAAGAATCCGATAAAATACTTCTTTTAGTTTGTAGAACCTTAGTTGACAGTTTATTACTAACCCTGTGACTTGACATGTCATTTGATTTTCTTGGCAACGGGACGTCTAGTTTTAACCATAAGTTTACTTTATTTTCCATAGGTATTCTATGATTGTTTTTAGTAACGGCTTTTTGAATATGTATCGCGTTGTTACCGAAATTATAAGAAAATGAGTCCAATTGCATCATTATATAATATTAAGTCTCGTTCAGCGGACATAAAGTTTTTTTTATTTATTGAAGCGTTTTTTTTAAATAACTCTCACAATATTACTCTAAGTATCTACCATCTGAACATTATTGCTGCAAAGTTTGAAGTTGTTTAAACTTATCTCAGAACTTTAATGAGTCAATTAGCATATCATTAGAAGAAACTTCAAGCACAGACGCTTTAGAAAGCATAACAAAAAACATATTATGGAGAAAAAACATATTCAAAGTTGCTTCTAAACCATTTCAAAACAAATCTAGATTAACACGGTGAACAGAAACTGAAATAACGCAAGTAAGGCAGCGCGAGAGAGATAGGCACCTTCACAGAATAGATAATAGTACTAACGTACAGAAGAATCACTCTCTAATAAAAACGGCGTTTCGGTACGAAAATATGCCTAATAATACCTTCTCTCTCCATCGCATAAAATGTGCTCTTTCGTGTACGCTAGGGTTGTCAGTTTTTATCCGCGTCATTCAACGACAACAACACGCGAATCGCCCAGCGCGTGAGCGAGCGGCAAACTCTGCGATTAACACCTCCGAGCAACGCGACGGCCGAGCGTACCTAAAGTGCGGAGTGAAACCCGCCTGGCACCGTCAGCATTCTACAAGCGTGTTCGTTGCTACTACAAACTTATCTGTTCTTGTGTTCATATCAGAGACAATTTCCTTGATGAATCATGCAAGTTGATGAATCTTACAAGTTGTCACTCTGATTTCGCGTATTCAAATGCATATTGCAGAATATTTAAGAGCCCCTTTGAAAGCGTTATTAATGATTTAATTAATTGTATGCAACGCGTGTGAATCAGCAGAACGTTAAGCCAAGCTATATCATGATTTACTTCTAGCGATTTTTTTCCAGGAGTTAATAAAAATTCGATCACCTTTCGCTTTTCACAAATTAGCAGCATAAAACGCTGCTGGTAAAAACGTATGGTGAGTGAAGACCAAGTCTTTTGGCAATAATACACTCATAATAATGGAAATGGCATTCCAGTACAGTACTGTAATATGCACGATTGCTTAGCTACTGACCTAGCACACTCAAAATCCATGCGGTGCATCTTTTACTCTACCAGCACAAGATAAATCAAACGCAATCCAATTATTTGGCATATCAGAACTAACACGATACATCTGCTACTGTCAAGATGAAGACTATTGGGAAGTTCCCAATAATCTTGAGTAAGCTACTAGAATAATAGGACCAATTCGAAAGTGTCGTCGATAATTTTAAAATTCGCTAAAGTTGAAACAAGATACGTCAAACTCGATTTTGACAGGCTGTTCCTATACAAAACGCAGCGGAGCTTAACGTTTCTTATTTTTAGTTTAGGGAATTTTAAATTTAGTCGACATTGTTTCGAATTGGACCCAATGTACGATTTGCTAAATCTGTGTTACTGTGCATACAATTATTACGAAATTTTACAATCGGACTAACAATACCCAGGCTATCACTTGAATAGTTGCCTTCACTTCGAGGAAGTGCACTACTAATTTAGGGTTGTACGCATTTTTGAGAAAGTAGGACTCAATCCCAACGTCATTATTTAGACAAGGCGTTGAATTTTTATATGAAGTTGATTTAAAAACAATATACTGTACTCTAGAACTAACGTCCTTGGATTATGCACTTAAATTAAATATTAACCTCGTGTAGACAAATAAAACATAAACCTTCATACGTAATATGAACAACTCAAAGTAAACATTAAACTTACTCTCAAATTTACTTACTTGTGCTCGTGCCCACGGGTTACGTACACAAAATAAAGCAGCGCAGAAGGCGATTCAAAACATTACACACAAATATTACACAGTGGTAATGAGTATTTGGTAATGTTTCTATAAATAAATGTGTTTTTAATCATTTGGCTCCACCGGTCAAAATCAAATCATTTTTTAAGCATATATCTGTTTTTGTTTAATCGATAACTATTTAGCGATAACCCTATTGTCTGCGTTGTTATGTATCTTTGTAATATCGTATTTTAATGTTTGGTGTTTAATAAACTGTATCCCCAGGGGCGTGCAGTCCATATAGGCATTGAGGCAGTGCCTACCCTCGCAAAATTACCCTAACTGTGTCCGATTTATAACTCGTAATTCGCATTAAATTATTTCTACGATTCAAAAATACCTAAAATAATTATTTTTCCATGTTAACAAAAATCCCACCAACCAACAAACTAAATTCAATCTTATATCTCATATAATAAGGTATTAATTCAAAGCTAGTGGAGAGATCATCAATTAACGTACAATTTGAAATATTACGTACAGCGAAACGTAGCTAGCTAGTCACCTTTTTCGCGCCTTGCGAAAGAGGCAGATCCGGACAGTGCCTCATTTTAACCAACACAAACATGATCTCTGTACGAACATGAGCAACTCCACACATTAACACGATACGCACACAAAAACAAATCGCTTCATACAAAATCACAGAGGCACGCCTGACTTGAATGTACCTTTACGTCCATTACGTGTTGACAAATCGTGTGAATTCCTCACGCAACTTCAAGAACAAATACAGCAATGTATGCTAAACCGATGTTCAATTTGGTCCACGTGACCCGCGCATGCTCGCGCACGCTTAGGTAAGTATAACGCGGCGGAATATGAAGTCCGCTTCGATTACGTTTTGTCTTGTAATAAAATTACATTTATATTTTGATAGTGTTTTTTTTGCTCGCTAGTTTTGTTTTGATTTTGTTGTGACGCGAAAGCTTTCGTAAAGAATCATTGTTATTTTATGCTTTTCTCTTGTTTAAAGTTAATAATTTGTTGTATATTAGTGTCAATATTTCCTAAATATGTCATTTAGTTGTGAGGTTTGCGTTGACAGTGTGTGTTTACAAATGTTAAATAACGGTGAATTCGCAAAATTGTCTTTCAATGATAAATTGAAAGTTATTCAAAAAGGCAGATGTATGTCGGAATTTGATTGCAGTTATCGCAAAAGAAGGGTATGTAACTCGTAAATTTCATTCTAGATATTATAAAACTTTTAACTGGCTAACTTAGATGCACGCGGTGGTCTGATTAGGCTCATTGCAGTGTAAAGAACTGAAACGCCGCCGGCTCCAATACATATACAACTAATATCAGCGCCTCTATTCGGGAACTCTAAGTGATGTTGTAGCGACTCGTTAGCGAGATTTCTCATCCCATTCTTCCGCACGACGCGTAATCCGTAAGAGTGAGATGCGAGTCTCGCTCACGGGTCGCTGCAGGATCACTTAGACGTTCCCGAATAGACGCCCAGAAATGTGACGAGTATCTTTTTAACTTTTAATTTTCATTGCCTACCCTGATTCAAATCCCTATGCACGCCCCTGTGTATCCCTACTTGAATACTAATATGTATTATAAATCTGAAAGGGGATTTGTTGGTTGGTCGTTCTTTCGCGCAGTAATGAAGCTACAGATCCACGAGATGTTTGCATCAAGATTTGACTGTGTGTGATTTGATTGGCTACATTTTATACCGGATGAATGCATGTTTCCCGAAAGAACAGCAAAACCAGCTGTCGCGGGGAAAACCTACTTGCATCATAAAATACTTAAAAATAGAAGAGTGAGCTGCAACTTTAAATGAAAATTAGATATTATGCAGTAAACATACTTATATTAGAAAGGATTGACGAGTATTATTTGACGACGCGGATAGCCTAGTTGGTAGTGACCCTGCCTCCGACGCAAGCGTCCCGGGTGCGATCCCCGGTAAGGGCAAATATTTGTGTGATGAGCACGAATGTTTGTTCCTGAGTCTTGGATGTTTCCTATATATTTAAGTATTTATTTCTCTATATAAGTACTTATATCGTCGTCTAGTACTCATAACACAAGCCTTTAGAGCTTACTTTGGGACTAGATCGATTTGTGTAAAGATTGTCCCCTGATTTTTTTATTTTTTTTTTTTTATTTTTTATTATAATACTTTTTTTGCTGAAACATTTAATAGAGAACTCGATTTACGAATGATAAGAATATTTGCCAAGGCCTTTATTTGACTTGGTCTAAATGATAACTCAGTTGTCTACTACATAATATGTAGTGGGCAACTGACTGGTTTCTATATTATGAAGCTAAGTCGCCATAGCTCTCTACATGAAGATGTCGTCCATTTCGCACTAACCAGTTATTTAGAAAGTGACAAATGTTTTATTGGCTCAAAAAAGCTAATGTTTAATAAAGTTAAGATTTGTCTATAAAAAAAAAACTTACGTCTATTCTGCATTTTATTTGTTGTGTGTTGCTTATTTCACACGCGCAGAGTTCACAGGGAATCCGCAATTAATCTAGTAATGTTTGCCTGGCGTGCAAATAACGATGCTTTTGTACTTGGGTACTTTTAATTAGGTGCGAGAAGAAATTACTTAATTTTAACTCAATATTATAGAATAAACAGGGAGCGTGACAGCCCTTTACCGAGAAATGGGAGGGTGTGAGATGAATCGTATAAACGTATGATTGGTAATAAAAATAATGAATGTAATAAACCTAGTTAGTAGCCTTCAAAGGATGATGGGCAGTTTTGTATGGACACTGGCCTAAAAACCAATAATGATAAGCCATATGACATTTAAAAGGTTTTTCATATTCTACAACTTTTTGTATGGCGGGAAATCTTAAATCGCTGTGTGAAACAAGTTATGGCAAAATAATGACGTTCCATAAATAAGATTTATTTTAATGTTATAGGGTTTTAGTATTGTACAACGGTTTTAAACGTGTTATCATATACAAACACATGATAAAACAACTAAATATGGATATACCATCAAACAATGACTACTATTTTTCTACTACTACTACTACTTTTTTCACACAAAGATTTGGGATTACCTGCCATAGTAAAAGTTTTAGAACTTAGAATAAGCTATCCAGTGACATATCGCTTGTTGTTATTGCTCAATAGGCCAATCTGCCCATCATCCTTTTGTCAGTTCCCAAAGTCGCGTCTTAACTTTGTTTTGATGTAGAATACATCTTTGCTTTGGACACAATAAAAATACTATTCGTATACTGAGTCAAGAGGCAGCATAAAGTGGCGTACTTTATGCCGGAAACGGTTGAGATGATTTTAAGTTTCATTTGACAATTAATTGTTTATTTATGTTTGTCCTATGTTAAAAAAGTGTGTGTGTTTCAGCTCCGACGCACGACAGGAGTTTACTCCTTACGAACGATTATAAAATAAACCAGTACCCATCATACCATGCTGTCATTTTTCATTTTGACATTTGACAGTAAATAAAAAAGTTTCATATTAATGAATATAAACATGTCACTCATTGGATACAATAATTAATTGACACTTCGGGTCCCGTCGTCTTCCGATTGAGATCCGAGTTTTACCGATGGAAACATATTATTCACTATATCTGTATGGAATGCGAAGCGACCGACGCATCTTCGACTAACATCGTGTGACTTCGTGTGACTCCGTACCGTGTGACAGTGTGACATCGTAGTTTTATTTTACTCCCCATAATTTTTCATACCCCGGGCTTATATATGAAAATCTATTCTTAAGGAGTAAACTCTAATATTTTGGTTATTTAAGTTATATTCTATTTTATTATGAGTTATAAGTGTACGCTAATTGAGTGTTTTCTTAAACTCGTACGTCATCCACGGTTACGCCAAGTTATGCCAAGCAAATCAAATCTGATGCGCAAAAACAATACCTTAAATCTTTGCCAGTCACTAGCTGTTTATTCTCAAAATTAGGTAAGCTTGAAGATATTAAATTAATGATCATGGTTGTGTCACTGACATAACCTGGCTGTTTATCTTAGATTGGGATTTTTTAAGACCAACTTTTTGTGTACCTTTAAAATGTTCCATTAGCCGTTTCACTTCAAACATATTTATTGTAAAATCGAAAACTGTTCACGCAATAAAGCCTAAAGTACAACTCACCACGTTCCTAGTACAAGTGTAGTCATCTGTAATATTTAGTGCGCATTATTATTCTGCGCAGGCGACGTTAAAAATCTGTCGCTGCGGCCGCAGTCACGTAGTATCGTGGGCTCGAGCCATTTGTCAGGCTTACCTAGCGTCCTATAATGTTCTATTGCCTTGCTGGCTAGTGCCCACTGACTGTTGATTGTGCATAACACCATTCCGCAAAATCTAATCCTCTGTATCAGTTATAAGTTAAGGATGACCTGTTTATAAGTCTGTAGAAAAAGTAAAATTAAACTATTTTCTGATAATGACGCATTTATTAATAATCAAAATCTCCAAAAAAAATATTTATATATCATTCCACTGTTCAGGTTATGACACTTATTACTTTTATTAAAAATGCTAGGCTTTCCCACGACTTCTTTCGCGTGGAATTCAATAAACCAATAAACACATTTTCATATTTATA
Organism: Tortricodes alternella; assembly: GCA_947859335.1. Classification (NCBI taxonomy): domain Eukaryota; kingdom Metazoa; phylum Arthropoda; class Insecta; order Lepidoptera; family Tortricidae; genus Tortricodes; species Tortricodes alternella. Next base: position 26,820,659 of record OX401968.1, on the reverse strand, counting down.
ATATTAACTAGAGGACCTGCCACAGCTTCGCCCGCGGTATTTTATATACAAACTTTATCACCCCTTTTCAACCCTTTAGGGATGATATTTCAAAAAATCCCTCCTTAGTGCACCTCTAGGGTACTCGAAGAATGTCTCCTCCAAATTTCAAACCTCTAGGACCACCCGTTTAGGCTGTGCGTTGCCTATAAGTGAGTCACGGTACAGTTTTATATGTATTGATAATAATAATAATAATCATAATTTATTTCAGGCATCTAGGCTCATACATAAATGCCTTACAGACTAACATACTTACATATTAAAACATAATTTAAAATTAACGTTATGTTGGTGACGCAAAAGCGTGGCCCCTTTGTGTCATGACTCCTGGCGCCGTATTCTGGACAGGCAAGCTGCCCCGGAAGGGCCGGAACACGACACCCTTCGGCCAGAAGTCTGGACACGCGACGGTTTCCAGCAGCGACCGCGGCACGCGCACCACATATTAGAAAGGAAGTAGGTACGAGTATTTACTGTAGTCAGCAGTTATTTCTAAGTAGTTATTTCTCCAGTTTTTAAATTTTAACAACGTTTCATCAATCAAATGAACCTTTCAAGAACATTTCTCAAAATATAAACAAAAATAGAGTAATTAAGAATACTCGAAAACATTTTTATAATTCTGGTACCTAATGGCTTGGAAACTGAATTTAGTTAAGGCGCCAAGAGCAGCTTTTAAAAACTAACTTATCTTTCCTACTGTTGAGTTATTGTATGCTTACAATGCAACATGACCTTATTTCTGATTTACACTGACTCAGTGGCGCAGTGTTAGTAATAATAATAAATAATAAAACCGTTTATTTCAGGCACCATTGGCCCATATATAAATACCTTACAGAGTAACATACATATTACAATAACTTAAAAGTAATTAAAATTATTTAGGGGACGAAAAGGCGTGGCTCCTTAGCATCGTTCCACCTGGAGCCGGGTCCTGGACAGGCATGGTGCCCCGGAAGCACCTGAACACGACACCTTTCGGCTAGAAGTGCGGACACGTGACGGTCTCCAGCAGCGGCCGCGGCACGCGCACCACAAACGAGCTGAAGTTCACGTATTGGCGCGATCGCAGCTGGAATACTCTCAGGGAGCTGCCGGACTTCTTGCGGACATACTCCACCACGTCGTCATCTGTGGTGGCGTAGTGCAGACGCGACACGTACAGCGCCGTATTCGGTATGGCGGCTCGCAGGCCGGAGTTGGATTCCGGCTCCGCAGTACCACACAGGCTCTTGCAAGGCCTGCCTGGCTTGCTGTACCTGCCATCTGGGCCGGGGTCGTGGAATCAAGTTTGACGTGATGAGCACGAAGGTTTATACCCGATTTATATATGTTTAGTATCTATAATATGTATTTACCTATATAAGTAAGCACAGGAAATCCTAGTTTGGGACAAGCTCAATCTATTTTAGTGTCCAAAATATACGCAGAAGAAGCTATAATTTGCGAAGATGCTGGACCGTTAAAGGTTATATTTTTTCGTGATGTTTCGCCTTCAGACTTTGATGGATAAGTATCCTAAGTCCTACTTCCACTGATATATAAAAACAAAAGTAAGGATGTTTATCTTTTGCTCAATCACGTTTCATTAGTGGAAATGATTGGAATTTGTTGTTTTGTTGATCTTAGATTAACATTAGAATATCTTTCACACAAACATTTTAAATATTTTCAAGTAAATAATCATAACCGTGTGAAAATGAAAACTGTTACTAAAATCATTATAATATCCCTAATAGCATTTATTTGTTTTTATTTGGTCGGGCCACATGGGTCTCGTTAGTAGGACAACGGTTAGATTTGGCCGTCATTTTGAAGTAAAGCTTATATAATAACCAAGGCACATTGTATTTCCAACTGAAACAATATAATGCAGAAATACCAACAGTTTTAAACCAACGGTAGCAGAAGTCGTATTGGCCCAACGTTGGTAAGTGGATGGGCGTAATGATAATATTTTTGTTATATTGGTCCAATGTTCGATTTATGAGGGAAAACTACTAAGTTTATCCCTACGGATTCCCTACTCTTGGCCAATGCGTACGGAAAAAGCTACAGGGGAGCAACGCAAGCTACCCAAGGGGCACTATTTGCTAGATACTTATAAAACGACTTTGCATCCTTTGGCACTTCTTGCCTAACTTTCAACAAACTGGTGAAAGGTTGTTAGAGCTTCTTGTTCTAGTTGTGTTTCTTTTATTTGCTTTTAGTTATAATATTATTTTTCACCGATTCATGCATCTTGCGTTTGTATGGTTCTATGCAGGTCATTTTGATTACATCCAGAGACCAATTTGTGTATGTAATAATAAATTATGTTTACTTAAGATATACTCGTAGGTATTGCTTGGTATCGATTCCTGTCATGGGCATTAGTACCCAAATGCATATTTGATGGCATATAAACATAGTTATCTCTCTAAACTAAATGAATGAATCCAATAGGCGTGTTTTCTGAAAAAATCAAAATAGTTCGTCATATACATTAGAAAAAAAATATTGAAACATTTATTCTTTTGTCAATTTATTAAACATAAAATGACGAAGATAAAGTGCGTTGAAATTCCACGTGACGTCACGACTTTGTACGGTTTTTACCATTAAGTGACGTCATCAGCCCCCACTCCCGAACTTTGATGCGCGTTATCTTTGTCAATTTTAATTAATTTGATAAAGCAAAAAATACGTGTTCAATATTTTTTGATAATCTAACTGACGGACTTATTAGAATTATTATTTATTTACCCCGGAAACATCCCTATTAGCCCTTGTGTGGGATTTTTAGCACCGGCATTTTATTTATAAATTATTATGACTACAGTTTACATACTTTTTATATGACATAATTTCATAGAATTTTTTGAATTTACTTTATTTCTTGTTCAGATTAAGAAACACAAAAGACAATCACTTCAAAACCTCTATTGTTGCCACCTTTATAAATCCCATACTTCGCACTTAATCTATAAGTTACGATAAACTCAAACAATAACCGTTAATCTAGTTTGTGTACAAGCGGCCAGGGGTGGGATTCTCTTAAATGACTCTACGTTCATGATAACACCAGCTGGCCTAACTCGACCCGTCAATGCGTATAAACTACATGTTCGTACGTGTCTTCTAACTTGGTCGTACTTCGACGCAAGCGGCCACGGATGTAGGTACCTAGCTCCGCATAATACCTACTAGCGTGCAGGTCAATTTATGATTGTCGGACGAAAATGAGAGACGAAATGAGCGACGAGATGTCTTACAGAATAACATAGCTGATTTATGGTATGTCAACAATACATATTGACATTTGGATAACCAGGGCTAATACTTGTATAGTGCGTGGAGTTATAGTACCTATTAGTTGCAGCATTATGCATGTTAATAACTGTGCGGTTGTAACCTAGTGGTTTCGTGCTCGTGATAGTTTCGGATCTCAAGTGCGGAACTGAATCTATCTATCTAAGCTAATACCTTTAAATGAGCAATTCTTGTATATATAATAATAATAATAATAATACCATTTATTTCAGGCAACAAGGCCCATAACATAAATACCTTAAAGACTAACATACATAAGTAACAATAAAACTCTTAAATAACTAGGTGACACGTTTGGTCTGCGACGTGTGACACGGTTTCTCGGTGTCCAATAACCGTCCACGAAAACGACGGAATACGACACCCCTGATAATATATATATAATCTGAATCTCGGAAACGGCTCCAACGATTTTAATGAAATTTAGTAAGCAGGGGGTTTCGCGGGCGATAAATCGATTTAGCTAGGTTTCATTTTCAGAACACGTCGTTTTATCCGTGTTATCAGGCAATGACAAACTGCTACAATATAATTAGAATACGAAGGTAAATTTCGCCACCATTTACAAGGTTATAGTAGGTCAGGTGGGAAATCGAGCGGTCCCGAAATCAAAAGTCCCCGGTTGAAGTCTAGATGATTATTTTTTTCCCTTTTTTTTTCAAGTTCCTTCTTTTGTGAGAAAAACTATTATTGAGAGCCCTTTATCAACGCATAAAATTCGTACCAAAAAAACCGGGTCATCCAGGTACTTTGATATTAACCATGAGCATTTTGTTGAAGGAAAATATCTTGAGGAAACCTGCATACATCTGCCAAATAATTCAAAGATGTGTGCTAAGTCCTCAGCCTATCTTGGGCCCGTTTGGGGACTTCTTCCCAGTACCTGAGGAGACGTGCCCAATATTGGGACGTGTATAACATAGACTGATGATGATGTTAATAACAAGAATGATGTACCTACACCAAATACTTTTACAGCCTTCAGTCCTTTTTCAAACACGGTGCACCTATATGACCCTTTGCAACTCGTAACCACTCAAGTAATGTTACGCTACGAGTTGTAAATTAGCCGAATATTATTATTGTCTATAGTATAGTACTCTATAGTATTGCGAAATGTTAAAACGACGTACTTATGCACAAAACCATTAAAAAGCCACTCGAGGCGCTTTGCTTGCAAGCGCTGGACCGTTTTTCAATTCTGCACACATTTTTCATAACCGTATTGGCCTTTTTTCCTTCCTGTATTTTCGCTTTTTTATAGTTTTGACTATAACTTGTTAGAGATAGGGTTTGTTTATATTTGACTATAATACTATTCAAATCTGCATTAATAATCCTTGTACAGCCGAAATCCATGGTGGAAATAGGGAAATGTATTCATATGGAGCTATATTTGCCCACATTTATCACTTAAGAGACTTCACGGCACAATTTCGGTTAATTAACAGAAATACGCTATTCCATGTGATAAGTTATTCACTGAGCATTACTTAATTAAGATAGTTAATGTAACGGAAGTGCCAAGTATTTCAATAAAATTCCGGCGCATCGAAATATCAGACGTCATATTGTCTGCAGCATTAAAAAAAACTCCTAGACTGCGATGAAAACAAAAAACATTTTTTTTAATACTTATACTCTTTTACTTCTACTAACCAAAAAATAATTTGTTAAGAATATAAATCAATGTTTTCACGTCACGCAGCGACATGCAAGACAAGGATACCTAAGTTAAACCGTCTTATCTCTAAGTGCGTCTCTCTCACACAAGTGCCGACGAAAGAGATAGTCATAGAGATAAACTCCAACATGGTGGACTATCTGTATGGGCGATGGGCCGATCACCTGTCACCATACGGTTCATCATACCATCTTAGGACTAATTAATCGAACGTGGCCACAAGTAGTCTTGTGGTTCTGCCCACCCCATTAGGGATTTCGGGCGTGATGCTATATATGTATGTATAAACGGGTTTAACTTATCTTTGTGTCTTGCATATTAGGGCCGCTGGGCGCTTTATTCAAAAATGTTGTAAAACCGTCATGTTATTAGAATTTACTATATTACTTCATTTTATTACGTACGTAAGTGATCGCTTAGCAATGTCGGATAGAGGCTCCGAGTACATCTCTACACATACTCGTAGTAAAACAACGTAACCACTGCAAATGACAACGCAATCTTACGACCACGATATACAATGTGTGTACGCCAAAGTAAATCACGAGACAATTGTTCCCTCATAGCAGGTTCTAACCGCCAAATTGTTAATAGAACCAGTTACACACCTAGTTAGGCTCATGAAAGGCACATTTTGATGTAATAAATAAACCAAGAGTTAGCTAGTGTGAAACGCAAGCGACGTTTAAGTTTAAGTTGTGTATCCCCTGTCTAAACTATTTTTTTTGCGAGATAGGTACCCGATTTGTGAGCATGACGTTTTGTACTTAGGCTTGTTCACGAAAAAATATAGCCATGCGATAATCCATCTCCGCAATTGAATGACTCATCAGGCGAAGAAAATAATGAAAAATCGAATTAAAAAATATAGTGACTATAAGCAACGATAAATACGATTAGACGAATAATAGCACTTTGTACAGAATTCCTACTATTTGTGTCTACGAAGCACCTTCGTCCAGGGACACTTTACCCGGAGAACCTACCTTTTTGGGCACGGCTTCATAAACGCCTAAAACACATAAGGGCGGAACCTTGTGCCAGTTAGTGGACTTGAATTTTTCGGGGCTTTCCTCGTCAAGTAAATCCGAAGTCTTCAGAGTATAGTAGGTAGAGCCAAGTTTAGCCAAGATTACTGGCGAATGTTTTATGATTCTAACATAGAGTACTCCCTTTTTACAAAATCCCTATGAGTAGCTATATATTTTGTCGATTCATTTTTCGTGAATAGGCTTTAGATATTCATCGTACCTATTAGTGGTGAATTGCACCACGTCTTTAGAGAAGACGAGCTAATTATTCTGACACCTCGTAAACGCATTGGTTTTCGCAAAGCTTCATTTACGAATGCGTATGATTTAAATACCAAAGTAGCACTAATTAACATAAAAATACTTGAGCTACATAGCAATGGTATTCAGAACACCGAGGCCGTATGTATCTGAAGATAGGCCGCGCTGACAAATGACGTCCGAATATGAGGCACTGGTCGACAATGATAATGTCGTCGGTTATAAATGGGCCAGTGTAGCGAATGGCGTGATCTGTGCCACTGTCTGTGTGTTAGTATGGTGAAATACTCGGAATAGTAATGTCACCCGAGGGCTTTAAAATTATAAATTAGTGAGAATGGTTACTAACCAACTTTAACTTGTTACATACATACATACATACATAGCATCACGCTCGAAATCCCTAATGGGGTGGGCTGAGCCACAAGACTACTTGTGGTCACGTTCGATTAATTAGTCCTAAGATGGTATGATGAACCGTATGGTGACAGGTGATCAGCCCATCGCCGATACAGATAGTCCACCATGATGGAGAGGACCCGTCCCTTTTTCGACTTTTACGACATGCCATCATGATAAGCATCTGCACGCATTCGAAATGAAAAATGATAAGAGACACCTAAAAATGATTTTCAAATACCTATTCAATGATACCCCACTTAACATAGTTCGTTTACTTTCATTTTTCTCTTTTTCTCAATATGGCGTCTGGTTGTCGCTATTTTGGATTTTGATTACTGTCATGTCTTTAGTGACACTCGCAAGATTAAGACAGAAAAGAAACGTCAAAATCAGCTCACGCGTTTAATCTCTAGAGCGCCACAAAGGAACAAACATACATACTTATGAAAATGAAAATGAAATTTTTTATTTTGCAAGTAGGCCACATGGGCTCTTTTACATGTCTGAAGCTACCAGCACTTCGAAAGGTGACATCTGCTGAGAAGAAACGCCGCAAGAAACTCAGCAGTAAGTCTTTTTTTCCAACTTTTACATTAGAGTTTTAACTAAAACTAACACATGAAAAGGGCAGCAAACAATCCTAATAGGTAAAAATTAATTATAATAAATAACTAATAAAGGAGATGTATAGTCTCCGCCTCTGTATTATATACCAAAATACATAGGCTGATAAACACATTACCCTCTTTTGCGTTGCGCATTCGGGTAAAAGTTTTAACTTACGTGGCAGTAAACACAAAACTACTGCCATTGAAATTGTCCAAGTTATGAGGAATAAGTATATTTTAAAATTTCTAATATCCTGAACGTCGTTAAGCCCTTGAAAATAATAAATTAAACGAATTCTCACGAATAAAAACCTTCCTTATAATGCGTATTGTTTTCGTCTAAGCCACAACGCCTCCTATTTTATTAAATTAAATTACTTCGAGGGTGGGAAATGATTCAATTGTTATTCTAGTAAACTGTACGGTAACGGTAAATTCCTCGCTTATTTGAACTCTGTCGTTTATTTTGTTCCGAATGGCAGGAGACAAATTGTTTATTTCGAAGCAAGAGCGTCCCAGTGAAACCCCGAACAAAACTTATTAAACACAAATATTTACGGCTGCTTTACCAAGAAGGAAGTAATTTATTCGTCAATTTAAGTTGTTTGAATCTTGACAATTTTACTGCGGGGGTTGCGTTTTTTTTGCATATGATTTTGGCAATTTATGTCCGAACTTTAGCCAAAGCTAGATAAATTATGGAGTTCATTCTTTCGCCACGAGAATATCGTAGGTATATTTATTGTTTATTTAGATTTAATTAATCTACTATTATTACTCCGGTCTATTTTATGTTATTTGATTTATGGCCAATATTTTGTATATTTAGAGTGCGAATAGAATCATCAGTTGTTCGATTAAGTCATATAAGTGTAAAAGATATTTTTTTAAGTAAATAGTGATTGAGGGTATGTAATAACTTTGAATAAGGCAGGTACGTAAATAAGCTTTATTTAGGCATTTCCAACAGAGCTTAATCTATTTCCAGAATGGTTCGTATCACCTAACGAATCGAATATTGAACGAAAACTCAATTTCCGATATCCACAAAATTTGTAAGAAAATATGTGCTATTTTCTCATTATAACCGCTTAAATGTAAATGTAACTTATTTGCCTTTCAGATATCTTTTGGCATTTGGCAGTTTCTTAAATGTTTACCCTTTCAACGCACACGATACACACGAATCCATGGTATATAATCACGACTATATACGCGCGATAAATGTGTTGATGTCGTATGTTGAAAATTTTAAATACTTGTACTATACGTATCTATAATATACCTACATAAAAAAATTAAACTTGAGTATAGTATTGTTTGCAGTAACCTGCAGATATCCATCTTTTGTCACGACCTACCTTTTTCTCGGACAATAACATCTGGCTATACTTATGATAATATCAATGGATTTTTTTTGTAGTGGTAGACCCAAACAGTCATCCTCACTAGATGATTACTGTTCGAATGGGCCGGCTCGACCGGGGTAGTACCACAGTCTCACAGAATATCGGCGTAAAGTAATAGCTTGCTATTGCGTTTCGTACGGTGAGTGACGAGATCCGGACGCCTATTCCTTCATCCCCATCTCATCTCCATTCCCCATCCTCCCTAGACTGGCAACGCATTGGCAGCACCTCTGGTGTTGCAGATGTCCATGGGCGGCAGTGACCACTTTCCTTCAGGTGGGCCGTCAGCTCGTTTCTCAGTCAATTGACATAAAAAAAACAAAGTATAAAACACTAAAATTATTTGACGAACGCTCTGAGCTGCCCACATTAAATGAGACTTGATTAGTTTTACTAGGAGATACTCGTACATGCATTTTGCATCCAGAAACCATTAATTTTAAACAAGGAGTATTATTGAGTATTATTTAACTTGGTCTTAAATCTTTTAAGCGCGATTTGGAGATAGTCTTAACATTGTCTAGACCGGCTTCAGACAGACAAAGCTACAATTGCGGCAATGATATAAAACGCATTTAGAACAAAGAACCAAATGTACAATTCAATTAAATAATAGCCTGAAGTGTTTTTAAATGCACAATAGTAAAAAAATAAGTAATAGTTAAAAACTGAATTTTTGCAACAAGCTTTTTTGCCCATTGTACTTTAATATTGCAATGTCATCGAGTTTACGTATGTGTAGCTTTTAGCATATTTCAAACATAGGAACGGGTTCAAAACTGACTTCCCAGATTTAACCGTGAAGACTATCTACATCTCCATGTAACCTAGATTAAGTAATCAATTTAGATGTTTCTTTATTTTAATTATTATTATTATGACCCTTAGAGGCTTTATACATCTCTAAGTCACTTAACTTGTCCAGACGCGGAGACTATACATCTCCCTTATTAGTTATTTATTACAATTAATTTATACCCATTAGGATTGTTTGCTGCCCTTTTCATGTGTTAGTTTTAGTTAAAACTCGAATGTAAAATTTGGAAAAAAAAGACTTACTGCTGAGTTTCTTGCGGCGTTTCTTCTCAGCAGATGTCACCTTTCGAAGCGCTGGTAGCTTCAGACATGTGGCCTATTTGCAAAATATTTTTTTCATTTCATAACTCAAACATAGTAACTAACAAGTGAAGTTAAAAAAAAGCTTTTAAAAACATTACAACTATATTTTGCGTTCTGGTTCACTAAAACCAAAGCACTGTAAAATGAAATATACGACTGCGTTTGCTGGTTTCAGTAAGCACGCCCATACTTATTTGTACTCATACCCGCAGCAAATAGTACTCTCTCTAATTCAGAATAATGTCCGTATGAATACAGCATAACTCTCGAGGGGTATAACACGTTCGTGGCTCATGTTACTCCATGTTCGAGGAAACTCTGTCGAATGGGGTTGACGCGAATAATGGGATCATTTCGTACCTAGTGCTCGGTATACGTCGAGTATCATTGACGAGGTTGGATGATATGGGATGTAGCCGGATTATAAATGTTTTATAATTCAGTCGAATAAATAAATACCTGCTTTTACCTTTTTGTCGCTGCTGATTACTGCCTGTTTCACGTCCGTTTTGTAATTTAGAATAAAGGTATCATTATCAAAGTTCCATCTTTTTATATAAAATGTAAACAATATTTCTATTTCTTTTTAATATCAGATTTCATTGTATCGAGTTTGAAGCTATAAAAATGAAAGCTTGTTAAATTAAAATCAATCGACGTATTTCCATTTTACGTTTGAGGGCAGCAGTGCAAAGTATGTCAATAAAATGCTGTGTCACGTCCTTTACAGGGGTTTTATATATAATATATCTGCTTAAAATATTTTTAGTCCTTATTTTAAATATATATAAAATTCTTACGTTATGATGAACAGAAAGCCTTTTGTTTCAATAGTTAGTTTACTGAAGTGTACTTTTAACTAGTAGGTAATTAATTGCACATCAAAACTAGGTAGGTATACAGATTAAAGATTGTTTTTTTATTATTATTTTATAACAAAAATACAATTTTGACACAATGTAACGTACAGATGTAGTGCATAATTATTTTCCATCGTGTTTTATCGGAAAAGTTCGTATTTATCGTGCTCTCTCAATTAGCTTCAGCAGGCCCCCAATTCTCGGTGCATTCGAGATAATCTCACAATCGAGATTAAACGTCAGTGCATACAGTCATTTGACACAACTGTATGAATCTGACGTTTAATCTCGCAATTGACATTATCTCGAATGCATCGATAATTGGGGGCCAGTACCCATCATACCATGTCATTTTTCATTTTAACATTTGACAGTAAATAATAAAGTTTCATATTAATGAATATAAACATGTCACTCGTTTAGTACAATAATTAATTGACACTTCGGGTCCCGTCGTCTTCCGATTGAGATCCGAGTTTTACCGATGGAAACATATTATTCACTATATCTGTACTACCTTTGAAGTTCTATTTTTCGTTCACTTTATTGAGAAGTATTTGCTACACATACCGAATTTTTAATTGTAAACATAGATATCACGAAATATAATAAATATTTTAAAAATTACAACCTCCTCCTTTTTTGAAGTCGGTTAAAACACACTTGACTCCTAAAACATTTCTACTTAGGTTTTATTACTTTAAGTTAGGCAAGATGTATGACAATAAAAAAAATACTTATTTTAACTCTCGATTTCCGAAATAAAAATTCGGCAGAATAGTTCAGCCAAAAATTGACTTATTTCAAAATTTTAATAGAGACCCCAAAATAAGGAATTAATGCCCAGAAGCTTTTCAATTTTTCAGTGCCCCGAAAATTCCATAATGTCAGTATAATTTGCAATTCCTGCGCAGTACCGCAACAGCTGATCAAACTTAGCTTTGTTCGCGTTCCCGAGTTTCGCTAACGACTTTGGCATGCAGTGGATAATCAGTACAGATGTGTTTATATTGCCTGACCTGGGGGGCTAGCACGACATGCCCGCGAGTCGTTTGTCGCTCAGTGCGTCTCTGTCAAACTAGTTACATATGTAAGAGATGCACTGAGCGACAAACGACTCGCGGGCAGGTCGTGCTAGACGTGCTGGTTTGATTGTTAGTATAGATCTCTCCATAGGTAGACCAGGTAGAGGTTACTAGCATCAGTCCTTTTTATTATATCCTTTCTGAAAATGAGAACCCTAACTTTTTTGCCATATCTACCTGTCTGTCCGTCTGCACTTAGTCTGTTATAGTCTGAAATAAGTGTCATGCAAACAGACAGACAGATAGACCATTAGGTGGAACATGGGTATCTAGTCATTTACGGAATTAACGGAGTATACAGAAACACAACATGACGTGTGCACATCTTTTCGTAATGGGTTTTTCCGTCGCAACTAATGAGCAGTTACGTGCCGTCAATGACAAGTTGGAAAAACATTTTGTTTAAATTTGAATTATATTCTTTCTAATTACACTCAGTTATTTTACAAAATAACATTAAAAAAAAATACTGTATTTTTACCCGACTGCGGAAAGTCAAAAGGAGCGGGTATTGAGTTGAACATTGTTGAACAGTCCCTGTATGTGTATGTATGTACATATACATATAGGGTAAAGGCACCAGTAGTCAGCCTTTTAACGACGTTTGAGATTTGAAACCACTGTTATTAATTCAGGATTTGACTAAAAAATAAACTTTTTTTACTATTCGATCAATAATTTATTCTAGTTTCATTGCAATTTAAGGCAAACACATAAAATCTTTCTATAAAATAGAAAAAGAAGTTTAAACCAAAACATACACATTTCTCTAGTACTCAGCCTCCAAAATCTAATAGTCAGCCACTTTAAGCCCAGTACTCGGCCTCTAAATTATTTGTTAAAATTTGATTAAAAATCAACAATATTTAATGTATAATTAATAGACAATTAATAGTCGTTAAAATTACAATAGTCATGCCTTTAGTTGAACAATATTATCTTACAGTTACAAGGTTCAGACTCCATTTTCATCTTGAGACACTGCGGCATATTGGTCCAGAAGATATGGTACAGTTTCCCGAACGCTGCAAGCCGGATTCCACGATAAACCTCTTTTCGAAGATGGACGTCCCTTATTGGACAGTACCTATGTCCCCAGGTACACGTCGTACAATCGTCAACTTCTTTGAGCGTAAAATCTACAATTTTCACGGTTGTCATGATTTTTGTCTTGTCCATGTTCATTTTAAGCCCAGCTCATTCGGAGGTTCTACTGTGGTCATCGAGCATTAAACTGAGTTTCTCCGAGGTCTCGCCGATTATGTTGATGCCAAGCCCTTTCTCATTCAGAACCTTGAAAACGCATTCCAGAGCAACGGTGAACAGATTTAGAGAGATAACATCTCGCTGTCTAGCTTCCCACTGCAACGCTGCAGTAGGTTTTGAGTTCTGGTTCTATAGTTAGTGGCGTTTTCGTACAAACACTTCAACACTCCGATTTACCTGTTGTCGACTTGGTACCGCTGGAAAGACTGCAGTACAGTCTCAATCGTATCGAAGGCTTTCTCGTAGTCCACAAACGCTGAGCAAAGAGGCAGATTAAACTCTTCGGTCTCCTTTATAACCTGCTGTAGCAAATGTATGTGGTCTACCGGTGCTGACGCATTTCCGGAAACCGGCTTGTTCGGGAGACTGGAAGTTTACTATAGGGTACTATAGTACCCTTCTCACTTTTGAGCCATGTTTACAAGCTGTTTTTGAGAGTAATTACGAACCGTCTTGCACGCAGGTTTGATAAATTCCAGTCTCCCGAACAAGCCGGTTTCCGGAAATGCTTTAGAGGGCATTCTTGCCCTTTTATGAAGAAGAGTAACACCACACTTCTTTTCCATGCCTGCAGTGTTTACCCCTCATGTGGAATCGCATAACGTCTGAAGGGCTTTAAGGATCGGTTTTCCAACTGCTTTCAGAAATTCGGGTGTGATTCCATCATCACCTTATTGTATTTAAGCTGTTTGAGAGCCAGACTAATCTCGTACAGGTTGACATCCGAGATGTTTTCGGTATAGTGACAGATTGATCAAGATTTTGGGTCGTTGGCATTAGTTACAACTGAATCAAGACTCATGTTACGTAGGCCTTCAGGAATCCATAGGTGATGCCGGTCTTGCAATGTGCCTCGGAGAACACCAAAAGTTCTATATGCTCCTCTAATACGCATTCCTTTCGTAAAGTTTGCTTTGCAGAAGGTAGTTTTTCTGGTGGATGCTTTTGTTTGTGTATTGGTTTTTGTGACATGCTTTACTGAACATAACATTACGTTTTTATTCATGAAACAGTAAAAAGACTAATAAGTACCTAAATAAGGCCCTATATAGGTTTTTTTCATACTTTATTAAGTGGCTGAGTACTGGAGCTGCAATTCCCATTAGTCAGCCACACCGAAAAAATACTTTAAAAAGCGGCTGACTACTGGGTTTTTCTAAAAATATTATAGGGAATGTTAGGGTAAATTTGAATCTTAAAAAATAACGATCTTAACGGACCAATTTTATTTCAAATTCGAACGATACCACCAATATCCAGAAGTCAGCCGCAGGTGGCTGACTACTGGAAATCACATAAAAAAGTGGTTCCCAATAGTCAGCCTCCGTAAATTATTAAGAAATCAATGAAATACGCTTATTTTATTATCATTTTCGGTTAAAGCAACTATATGCATTCACAGAAATATACAAATATATCATATAATGTTAACACAAGTCTATCTTTCTTACCTGATTTGAAAACACCAAGTACAAAAAAAATATGGCGGACATCGCAAAATTGCCCTTCTCGACCGAGAGCACTCGAATAAACTTTTTTTATTTTCCCCCCTGCCGTTTCCCCGCACCGATCGATAAATATAATGATTAATAAGGAATCAAGGAATCAATTAAGAGGCATATAATTTATTAATTTCAAATAGACTGCTATTTCAAGGCAATAAAAGAGGCAAAAGGCTGACTACAGGATCCTGGCTGGCCACTGGTGTCTTTACCCTATGTGTATGTCATCAAAAATCGAATGTTCCAGCACCTTAACTATTGGACCGATTTTAATAAATGGCGTACCTGTTATATTATTGGGGATATAATAATTATAATACAAGGGTGCGTTATACCTACTAGGAGCAAAAATAGCAAATACTACTTTTAATTCGCCGGTTGGGTTTAAGTCTTTAATTTTACATAATGTTAGTATCGTTTATTAATAGTTTTTTGTTTAACGAATTCAGTTCATAGGTTTGCACGATAACGATCGACACGAAATAAGTTATTTTACTAATCGTATTAACGTAATGAACATAAGCCTTTCTGTATCCAACTCCTCGTATCCAGCTCCAACCCTTGTCTAAAACTAAACTGGTATCTATTTATCATAATAATTTCCTCACTTGTAAATGTAACATGATGTGCCTCATTAGTGAGATTAATGTAGCTAGAGATTCGAAAAGCTGGTCATTGTAACCGAATGAACTGCTAAATTATAATGTTGATGCTGCCTTTGCAAGTCTCTCTTTTGCCATTTCTTCTTTCAAAATGTTGTCTGGAAGAGATCACTACTTAGCGATAACACCGCCTATTGTATACCGTGTTACCTACGAGGGGAGGTCCAATAATTCGCGGAATGAAGCAGAAGGGGGGAGAATTATATACAACCGCTTTGTGTGATTCTCATGAGAACTCTTTAGACTTAATATGTGAAATTTCAGCCCAAAACTGTCATTTGTTTTTAAGATATCGCCTTTTAAACGAATGAATTCGGAAAAAACACTGTAACTATGGAGCAAATCGAACATTAAGCCGTGATAAAATTCCTATGTAAGCAAAGAAAACCTACGCAAGTAATATTAAATGAAATGAAATCTGTTTATGGGGACCAGTGTCCTGAAAAAACCATGGTTTACAAGTGGCATAGTCTCTTCAAACATGGCAGAGAGTCAATTGAAGATGACCCTCTCCCAGGAACGCCAATTGACGCCACATCGCCAGGTATCAGAAAAAGTTGAAAAACTTGTACTGGAAGATACACGTCTTAAAAAGAAATAGTTATCTGCATTAGTTGGCGTATCAGATATACTATACGATTCTGCACGATCATCTTGATATGACGAAAGTTAGTGCAAGGTGCGTACCGAGAATGCTCAAACCGCTACAGATGCAACAACGAGTCCAAGCGTCAAAGCACTTTTTAGACCAGCGTGGCGACAATCCTATCCACATATTAGAATAAATTGTGACTGGAGATGAAACTTGGGTTCATCACTTTGAACCTGAGTCTAAACAGGAGTCGATGCAATGGCATAAAAAGGGTGCACCACCTCCTAAAAAGTTCAAGGTATCAGAATCAGTTGGAAAGCTGATGGCTACGATTTTTTGGGATTCCCAAGGAGTTTTATTGGTTGACTACAAGGATAAAGCTGTCGCTATAACTGGAACATATTGCGCAATATTACTATAAAGGCTACGGAAAGCCATTAAAGAAAAAAAGCGAGGAATTTTAACAAAGGGTGTGTTGCTTTTGCATGACAATGCGCCGGTTCACAAGGACAATGTTGCGGCTGCTGCTCTTCAAGGATGCGGCTTCGAATTGGTGGCCCACCCACCCTACAGCCCGGACCTGGCTCCCAGTGATTATTATTTATTTCCAAATTTAAAAAAAGAATTAAGGGGGATTTTTTTTATGATGGTGAAGAAGTGAAGGAAGCGATTTCGGCTCATTTTAACGGCAAAGAGAAAATATTTTTTTTTGAAGGCTTAGAGAAATTGATAACTACATCTAAAAAATGTAATGCACTCGAAGGTAATTACATTGAAAAAGAAAAATAGTTTTATTGCTGTTTTTAATTCACAACCATTTCATTCCGCGAATTATAAGACCTCGCCTCGTATTTCTTTGTCTTTTTCCAATATGTTTTATGTGGTGTTCAATAAAGAGTATTTGTATTGTAGTGTATTGTTCAATATACATATTTTATTTATATTTATATAATTCAGACTTAAAGCTGATTATGAAGATTTAAAATAATTTAATTATTTTCTACCTTTTAGAATAATTTTTGAGAATATGGATTTAAATCAGACGAAATTTTCGTTAAAATTAATTTCCGACAAAAAAACATAGCGTGTTTGCATATGTTTATGAATAATGTGTAAAAATTGTTTTGAATTAAAGATTATATACGTACGAAATTTGATAGAAACCCGATGACATAATTATATTAAAGAGCAATGGGTACAAATCTATCTTGTTATAAAAATCTGGTTTTAGTAGTAAATTGTCGGAATATTGCTGATTATACGATAAAAGGGAGTGTCAAAGGGGAAGGAGAAATTTATAATAAACTAAACGGCAAACATTTTTTGTTATCCATGAAATCATGTTCATGTACTCTCGCCCTTTTTAACTAAACAAAATTTTGTTTACTTCATAAATTAAACGGAACAAACAAAAAATATCTTATATTATAAGTACTTACGTACTTATTATGCGACGTAAGTTCTCTAATTCCAAAGTAACCTGAATTCTTCGAAGCCCATTCATTATTAATTCATAAAATTTGACATGTTGGTTTACTATGCATTGTACCGACAAGAAATTTCCAATGTTGCGAAACATTCACGTGAGAAGTTCTCTGTAGAGAATATTGCCATTTGTATGGGAGTTACAATGTTTTCAATACTCTCGCGAAAGTTTCCGAAATTTGTCACATACATTCCCACGTTTTGGGAATGTTCTGCATCTTGCACATTGCTAGTTTTACATATACTACATCCGCTTATTCGACCGACTGAATTAACTAAATATTAGAATAAACATTAAAGTCAACCGTGGATTTGTTTTTAACAGAGACTGAGGTAGAAGTTTGATTTCATACATACAAATTGGTTAGCATTATTTAGACTATAATGTATGTTTTATACTCGTATTTTTCAATAAATTAATTAACGGACCTCTGTGTAATATCCACACCCCTCTTATCTGTAAATCTTCGGGATTACGACGACATCATTCATCATCATTATTATCATTTCTGCCGAAAGACGTCCACTGCTGGACATAAGCTGATCGCATCCAGCGGCAGAAACGGAGTTGCCACACAAAACTTAAATGTTATAGTTCAATTTCAGACTTAACTCTAAGTCACACTACGAAAATAATGGTGGTAGCTCCCGGTCCACTCTAGCGGCACAACACAGAGTTCAATGATCTTTACACAAATACGTCAGAAGTTTCTAGTAGTTTCTAGCGTGTGGGAATAGTTGAAATTCATTTAGTCAAAGATGGCGGACTCCTGAGCAAAGCCTTCCGGCGGGTAATGAACGACCAACCGTCGACGTGTATATCACTCGGTTTTGTAAACAAAAACAAATGTACGCAGTATATTGTAATCTACATACATAATAAGTTTAATTTATACATGCTAGTACACCGCGGCATTCGTGAGGGTTGGTTCTATTTTTGCAACTTCATTGCGTAAAATATTTACTCATTTTTATGAAAATGTTTCTTGGAGTTCAGCATGTTACTTGATGGTTTTATTCAGATGAGTGTCATAATAGGGAAGATGCATTTTTTTATTTCATGTTGTATTGGAAATAGAAAACGATCTGTGTACGCAAAACATTATTATGTTGTTTATTTTATGAGTTATAAAGCTTTGAAAAGTCACTGTTCATACCACTCGCAAAAACACGCCATACAAAATGGACGACAACTATGACGTCACAGCATTTTGTACAGTCAACACAGTCCAAAATGTATGGCGTTTAAACAAAATCTGCAATTATTTCCGAAAATACTGTTTTTAGACCAACATCGTAGAAATAAAACATGACATCAATTTGATGAGAATGTCCAAAAACTAAAATCAGAACTAAAAGCCAATATATATTTTTCACTAATTTTGACCCGTAATCAAATAAAAATGAATAGTCAAAATGATTTGCTTTTTTCTGTAATATGCTTTTGTTTACGTTTACTTTCATAATATTGATATATTATGAAAGTAAACCTCATTTTGAATTTTAGGCATCTTCCCCATTGTATCTTTAACTAAATGTAACCCATTATAATTAAGAGTCAATACTTACGATAGAACCCCTTATTTTAGCTTAACAAAATGAAATAAAATGATTGGTGTAGGTAATTCAAATTTAGAAATTAAACTTTGGGCGTAAGCTATGTAAAGAAAACCGTGTTAAAACTATCTTTCTTACTCAAAGCTCGGCGAGGAGGCATCCGGCGCTTAATGAGAAAGAGCCAACTGTCACTTTTCACGCCACGGATGTACATCACTTGTTTTTATGTAGTTTTGTTGTGTATTAACATGGGCACAAATAACATGCCCATTCGTACAATTGTATTTTTCGAATACACCTTTATTCATACCGATTTTTCTCTTTAATTAACGGGCAGGAAATATTCAGCAGACGTTTCATAACCTAGCACGGTTGACACGAGGATAAGTTAACACCGTCTTACCTTTTTTTATGTCAATTGACTGACAAACTGGCAGACGGCCCACCTGATGAAAGTGGTCACCGCCGCCCATGGACATCTGCAACATCAGAGGTGCTGCCAATGCGTTGCCAGTCTAGGGAGGATGGAGAATGGGGATGCGATGGGGACGAGGGAATAGGCCTCTCTTCAAGTGCGTGTGGGATCTTTAAGTACGTCTCTCGCACACTAGTGCTGGGCTGGCAACAAAGGTGTTAACGGAATTGAATGGTGATGGATGGTAATGTTTGAATATCGGTATCACAGTAACATTATTGAAATTTGAACAAAATTTAAATTCACAGCTTTTTACAACGCGATGAACGGAGCTAATCTTTATTTTTTTTCAATTATTTGAATATAATTATCATATTTTAACCAAATAAGCACGAAATAAATACTTAAGTTTCAACTAGTAGTAGGTACATGGATCTATTTTTACCACTTACTCGTCATTTGAATAAAATTATGGCTTTGAAATAGGGTTGTTTTTATTTACCTACTTTTCCATTGTTGTTGCACGTTAATATTTTCTAAGTTGAACTTTGCTAGCCACGTTAGGGCTTAGCTGTCGGTAGTTTGGTGTTCAAAGCTTAACTTAAGCTACATTGCTTACAAAGTGGATGCCAGAACTAGGTGAAGTTATGTGTACGGGAACCCTACTTTACTAGACGTACTTAGTGAAAATAGTGACTAGTATTGATCCTATTGACTTAAAGTACATGTCATGATTAAAATATTGGAAATAGAAGTTAATGATTTGTCCATACTGTTTTTTATTTATGTCAATTGACTGACAAACGAGCTGACGACCCACCTGATGGAAAGTGGTCACCGTCGCCCATGGACATCTGCAACACCAGAGGTGCTGCTAATGCGTTGCCAGTCTAGGGGTGAATGGGGAATGGGAATTGGATGGGGATGAGGGAATAGGCCTCCGGATCTCGTCACTCACCGTACGAAACGCAATAGCAAGCTATTACTTTATGCCGATATTCTGTGAGAGAGTGGTACTACCCCGGTCGAGCCGGCCCATTCGAACAGTAATCATCTAGCGAGGATTACTGTTCGGCTCTACCACAACAAATGTGGTGAATCAAATCAGTTTTTAAAATCGGGAAATAATCGAGTGATAACATACATAGCATACATATATAGATACATAAATTTTATATAAAAAAGCTATTTGTGATAATGTTTAACTTGATTTGTAAAAATGTAATTGTGTTCACCTGTT
Source organism: Tortricodes alternella (assembly GCA_947859335.1). Lineage (NCBI taxonomy): Eukaryota > Metazoa > Arthropoda > Insecta > Lepidoptera > Tortricidae > Tortricodes > Tortricodes alternella. The sequence goes on along the minus strand of OX401968.1, from coordinate 26,800,124 downwards.
CTGTTTTTTTTTAACCCGTGTTCTAGATTTCACAGGACAGGCTTAGCCGGGTGTGGAGTCGCAAGTAAATTGTTCCTTGTCAAATTGGTGTTTTTAAGTATACATTTTCATTTTAAATATAAAAAAATACAAAAAAAAATGCACGCGAGAAATATAACTCTCCTTTTAAAAAGCGTCAAGCGCCAGTCGGGTTATTTGTTTTGTTTGGTCAAGAAATAAAACGGCAAAGCGATTTAAATAACCAATGCCAGATCAAAGTCGGATAGAACTCGTAGTTAGGTCTATGAGTGGGCACTTGGCCGCGTCTCAGTTTATAGGGTGTTCCATAAAAGAAAATATAGCTAAGTTAATAAGAAAAGAATAAAATCAAGTGTTGACATAATGCTATATTGGATTTCTCTCCAAAACTTGCGTTATTAAAAATGCCAATGAAAAGAAAGCAAGTTTATTGTACCTAATTTGTATTTGACAATGGTGACCATTTAAATTAGTATTATTATTATAACATCCATGACCAATACTTCGCAAAGCATAGCAATATACTTGAAAACCTGCAAGTAGTATAAAAGGAAGTCTTACACCAAGTAACGAGTTAATTTATAAGTAGGTATTAACCTTCTCCTATCCTCTGCTGCACTGCGAGTAAAGAAATAGCATAGAATGCGTGCAGATGCTTATCATCCTGGCATGTCGTAAAAGATGACTAAGGGACGGGTCCTTTCCAACATGGTGGGCTATCTGTATCGGCGATGGGCTGATCACCTGTCACCATACGGTTCATCATACCATCTTAGGACTAATTAATCTAAAGTGGCCACAAGTAGTCTTGTGGCTCTGCCCACCCCATTAGGGATTTCGAGCGTGATGTATGTATGTATGTATGTATGTCTTTTCCCTAAATCATGATCTAACGAAACCCCATTCTCACACGTGCGTAATAAAAACCACCTTACCAGGGAAATATTGTATCCTGGTTGATATATTGTATATCGAACGCGTGTACTATCCAATCTAGTTGATTTACAGTACCAATAATCTTCGTTGTCACGCCGCACCCGTCAGGTGTCAGGCGAAGCCGGGGGCAGCTATTGTCACGTAGTAACTGAGGGGATGTGCACGGTTTAAAAATGTTGACCGGTACCGCCATCTTTTTCAATAAAGAATTAAAAATGCGAAAGTGTATTTGATGGTTTTTTAGTTTATCCTTAACGGAGTAAAGAATTGCCTATTTTATGCGCAGGAGATAACTCTCACGAAGGCCACATGGTTCGCGAGAGAAGAGCAATAACCAATTCTAGAACGCAGTCTTAACGCAATACAAAACCTAGAGTAAAGTAAAGTGTCGAATTCGAAACGCTGTCGCTTAAATTTAAAACTTCGTAAACTTAAACTAAGAAACGTCAAATTAGATTTAATGTCACGAAGCTGTCAAAATTCAGTTTGACGTTTCTTATTTCAAGTTTAGCGGCTTTTAAATTTAGCGAACACACTTTTGAATTGGCCCCATTGTTTACACCTTTTAAGGATAAGGGTGCGAAATAAGGCTCAAATAATGTTTTGTGGAATTGAATTTGAGAACGGTAAATTATGGTGAACGTTTTAGGAAAAACAACCTTTGTGCTATGTTTGTGGTGACATTTGTAAAATGAATTCACCCAAAAAAGGGACAGTTTGAGGTTATAAACTAGTTTACCAAATAAAACAATTAAGGATGACCTCACTTTAATTAATTTGAATTACAGTAAATAGGGCAAATTAATCTGGTACAAGAAAAAACTTGAAAAATAACACTGTTAATTAGTATTACATTATTTGCCAGTATCCATTTGCACACGTAATGAATATCCTTGGTATTTTTAGTCTTCGAAAAATTTGAAATTAAAATCTAAATCTTTGCGTTTCTTTTGCATAAATATAGGCCGTATATTTTCCCTCGGCTGCAAGCAAGCAGCAAAAAAATGGCGGATTAAGGTCAGATAAACAATGGAGCAGAGACGAGTGTCGCGTGACGGCTGTTTTCCTTGGCCTCGAGTCAAATGTTGCATTTAGAAAATGAAACTTGTTCTGATATTTTGGAAATATATTTCCAATGTATACAGTGCCAGTTGTTTAGTCAGACTATGGTTACATACCAGATATGAAATGACAAGACAAACCTAAAATTGTAGACTTTACTGAAATCCAATATAACTATAATCGAAACTAACTAAGCTGTAGGTATATATATAACAAAGGAATGGGCTCAGAGTAATAACAGGCTTTGAATGCGATGGGTACTGAACGATCATCCGTGGAACAAAGCAAAATGAGACATTTTGTTAAGGTAACATAATTCTACTGCCAAGCCCCCATATAAAAATCAGAATGGCATTAAGGTACTCAATTTTTATTCTTAACACAAAATTGTATCCAAATATAGGACATACCTTAATGATGCCTGTTTTAATCTAGTTACTGTGCGTACCTATTATTCTATTATGGGCAACTATCAAATACTATCAGATTTATACCTTCCACGCACAGAAACGCGGAACAAAAGCTGAGCGGGTCGGAAGCAGGCCCGCGTAAGTAGTGTCACAGGAACTAAAATGGCAACCTTCATATCAGAGGCCACGCAGCTGCCGCACGGAATGAATGCTTTCATTTTAGCTCCTGTCTCACTGCTTAAGCAAGCCCGCTTCCAACTCGCTCCGCCTTTAGCTCCCTATATTTTCTTTTATGAAATTTCATTTTCGTCATTTTTTGTAGTTTTTTAATTTCATCATCATAATTAATTAAGAGTCACGCTCTTGTCAGTGGAGTAGTAGGAGTTTTCTCTTTTTCGCCAGCCTTTGGACTACCTTATTCTTAAGACAACGTGGCATTGACGTTCTCTCTTACTTGATCAAATTAACTTAATCTAGGTCTTCTTCTACCGCTTGCTTCGATTTTAAATACATAGTAGAAAAAAATCAAGACGAAAATGGAGCAATAATTAATAGTACCACAGGAGTCGAAGTTGATAAAATATCTGTTTTGTAAAAATATCTAAGAAATATTGCATTCAGACTAATACTCATGATAAGAAGCTTACGATGAAATCGAATACGAAACACATTTGCATGAAATAAGAATACTTTCATTTTTAACATAAGCTAGGCGATTTGCCTCAATAAGTCTTATAAATAAAATATAAAAATCAATGCTAGCTTTTCACCGCGACATTGCCCTGACCCCTGTCAATAGCAATATTTGTTCAACGAAGATTTTTGAGTTGTCTTTATACCATTAGTATGAGTTTACGCAAACAATTCTCGTTATGGTAAACTATCGCTCGGTCCCTTTTACTTGTATCTGCAACAAGCAGTATTTCCGATAGATTTCGATAGCGAGAACGGGTTGCATAAACTCTTGGTAAAGGTACTGTTACCTAACTCTTCTGTCAGTTACTTAGCTAAGCCAAACTGGAATTATGTAACGACAATATTAAATTAATTCACACTCAAGCAACTTAACCAAGTAAGATAAAGGTAAAATAATACAAAAGAATTCTAAGTACAATTATTGTGATTTCAAACACAAGTGATTTATCTTGTAGGCGTGATAATGAAGAGGGTTTACCTGGACGTGGGTGGACGTAGGCTGACCTGAATGCTTAAGTGAGTTAAGACTTCTGTTTATTTCTGAGAATTTACTATATTTATTCAATCTGTAGTTTAAATTTTATTGAAGATTACAAAGTATGTTATAGTTTGCCAAATATCGTACATTTTAAACTCAAAATAACCTTATATTTAATGTTATATTCTACTTTGTCAGCTGCTCTCACTGGATCCTCAAAAACAGGCTCAGTTTAGTAAGGGGACCCGGATAATAGCATTCAGGAAAAATTTATAAATTTTTATTCTCATGTTTATTCTCATTCTTATCCTTATTTCAAAGCTCCGTTGCAGTTGCGAAGTTGCGGTTATTTGTCACGCTTTGAAGTAATGTCGCTATGGGATTACACAAATATAACTATTATATTTTTGCTTCTAATTTCAACCTTATTCTTGGCTTCAAAAGACTGACTTTTCAAGAATAGTTTTCGTGGCGATATTTTACAAAATATAGCAAAAGTAGCGACATATGCACGTGACAATGCCAGATCAACCCTACCTAATCATTGCACATCAAAAGTGCTATAACAACTGGTTATATTTTACTATAGTAGATGTAGTAGGTAGGTGTAGATAGATTCAAGTAAGATGATATGGCTCGGTTAAAATCGTACGTTGAATGTATTTCGTGACAGTGAGTGTGGGGTACACCTTAGTGATGTACCTATAGAATCTAGAAGAGTTGTTTGTGAGCGCGGTTTTGTCTTTAGATTGGACGTGGTACTTATTAATTATACGTATGTGCCGTTACCAATGATTCCCATTCTGAGCAATTTTTTTTATTATCCCGGGAATATTCGCAATTTTGACAATTAGAATTGTATCTCGGGAATATTGCCGGTAATATACTAATTCTACTAATAATATAATACTCGTACAATGAAAATAACTTTCGTGAGACATTATGAATACTTGAAAAACACACGGCTTTACTCACAATTTATTGTCAGAAATTGTCCATGAAAATAGAAATAGAACATGTCGGACTATTTCTGTCAATAAATCGTGAGTAAAGCCGTGTTTTTCAAGTATTCATGAAAATAACTGTTTCACTTAAATCTATATATCTTCGCCCTGCAGTGCAAACCTCGTTAACGCTGACTGGTTTGTTTGTGCTTTCCGAGGTTTTCACTGCTCGGTGACGATATAATGTAGGTACAAGAAAAATATTTTCCATAACACTGAAAATTAGTACTACAAACTTAATACTTAAAGTACAGTGTTCTCACTGTTTTGTTGTATGCACGAAACATAAGCTCGCTATGATTAAATATTATTAATATCAAATCTGTTTAAAAAATAAATCTTTGTTGGAATAAGCCTTGAACTTAAAACCAATGGACAAACACCGCAGAACAATTTTGATGTTATGATTTAAAAAAAAAAGACTTATTTAAACTAGCTTCTGACTAAACGTTATAGTTATTCCCTAGGAAACTTTGAATTTTTCCGAGATCAATAGTAATCCACGGTATAAATAAGCCTATCTTTTTATCCCCGGTATTATTAGCTTTCTCTGTTCCAAATTTAATACAAATTTGTCCAACAGTTGTTGAAGCGTGAAGAAGTAACAAACGCACTAACTCACACACACACAAACTTTCACATTTTTAGAATGATTGGGCTTAAAAACTCATAAATGATACTGCAAAAAAATTGCTACAAAAATTGGTGTTTTTAATAATTAAAATTTGTAAATTTTATTAATGCAGATCTCAACTATCAGCAATTTTAACTTATTTAACATTAAGTTTTATTTATGATTGAAAATGAAAATGAAAATATTTATTTTGCAAGTAGGCCACATGGGCTCTTTTACATGTCTGAAGCTACCAGCGCTTCGAAAGGTGACATCTGCTGAGAAGAAACGCCGCAAGAAACTCAGCAGTAAGTCTTTTTTTTCCCAACTTTTACATTAGAATTTTAACTAAAACTAACATATGAAAAAGGCAGCAAACGACCCTTAAACGATTATAAAGCATTTACGGAATAGACGGTTTGCTCAAGGCATATTAGAAGTGTACTTTCTTGACGTCCGCTCTTCCAGCAGCTCATACATCTGTAGACTGAGCATTTCATATCGGAGGAGAGCACGCCCTGGCATTTCCCGAACCTCCTGGGAGCAGCTACGTGACGAGCTTTCACTCCTAAAATATTTCTACTATTCATCGTCGCGAGTATTAAAATTCGCGCTATGCGGCCATTTCATCTCACTTTACCCATATTTTTTTACGGCTAGTATTTTAGAGGTGTTGAAAAATGAATTTTTTTTAGTCGAAGCCCAATAGTTTTTTGTTTGAGTATTATTTAAAATTTCTGTTGAATTGAAAATTCTCTTTATGAAAGATGAAACTAACATTTGTTGACAGTGACATAACTTAGTTGGTAATAAAATAAAAATGATTTCATGACTAAGTCTGATTTTAAAATTTCGTAATAAGTTTTTTCTATAAATAAACAAAGCAATATATATCATTAATTATACTTCAAATAAACCTGAGTAATCTTAATTTATAAACAACACAGGAAAGTATTCGCTCATTTAAACTTTCAAATTTACATCTTTATGTTTCAATACTTAATCGCATTGATATTGAAACCTTATATTAGTTTAAGGTTACTAACTTGGTACCTATCATGCAACATACCTAAATAATTCAGATACCAGGATGCTAAATTATAAAGAAGAATACACACCCAATCATACACACAAAGACTTTATAAAGAAAATAACTGTGTTAAAATTAACTATCCATTCTTATAATCCTCAGACAAATGTAACTAAAATTATTCTATGGTTCAGCGCCTCTATTCGGGAACGCTAAGTGATTCTGTAGCGACTCGTAAGCCTGATTTCTCATTCCACTCTTCCGCACGACGCGAAATGCGTAAGAGCGAGATGAGAGATCTGGCTTACGAGTCGCTACAGAATCACTTAGCGTTCCCGAATGAGGCGCCTGGATTGCATTCCAAAAGGCGATAACGTTTTCCACCCATTAAATGTTAACCGATATTAACCAATTTTGAGTAGGTTGTCTGTCGGAACAAAATCAAGGTCTATACGTTTTTTGAATATTGATTAAAGATCAACAAAGTCAAATAATCGCCGGAATTAGTTTTGTATGAGAATACAGAAAAAACAATAAAACTGAATTTATTGATTATAGTGAAAAAACCAAAACGTTTAGATCTAGATTTTGTTCTGACTGACAACCTATCAAAAATTGGTGAACATCGGTTATCTTTTAAGGGGTGGAAATAATTATCGCCTTTTGTATGAAAAGCCGTAGGTTCACATTCATCTTAAGGACTGAAAAACATTATGTCCAGGCTGTAATAAACAAAGGTTCTGAGACGTCTTTGTCAGTTGACAATTCACAACAAATTAAACGCCTGCCATATAACTATATCATAAGCATCCTCCATACATCGTGCCTTGTCGCGTAGCGGGATTTTCAGATCTCATGTGCGGAATCGTATGTATTTACCACGAGCATTTCAATGAAGGAAAACATCGTGAGAAAACCTGCACACATCTGCAACGTAATTCAAAGGTGTTGTTCAGTCCCCAATCCCCACTGGGCCCAAGTGGGGATTACTGCCCAGTCCCTTTCACTATTAGAGTTGATGATGACGATGATATATTATAGATGCATAGTGGAATAGTATCGGTTTGAATGAAAGGATAACGAATGTTGGATGGAACGCAATTATAACTAAAGCCGTGATTTTCAAGAAAAGATACATACAGAGAAAATAGAAGCGTATTCTGAACAGCCTTGTGATGCTGACGTGCGCAGCGGCTGATCAGCGATGAGGTACACATTCAAATTTAGACCGAATGTATTTGTTCTTATAATCCAAATTAATTCGTTTATCCTCTAATCAGCCACTGAAATCATTAGGAATAAAAAATCAAACCCCAGGGCCTTTATTTGACATTGCCTACGCGATATAGTGTTATGTTTTTTTACGATGCAGCCGCTTTACTATCATCTTAATAAGAGCTATCATGGTACCATATGGTAACAAAATCATTTGCGACATCGCTTAAACAATGACGAATACTGAAGATTTATCCGTTTCAATTAGACCACATTATCCGAGGATATACCTGTGAAATTATAGCAAATTAAGTTATCCCATCAAAAACTCTCTATGAATAAAAAAAGGCGATGGCAGCTGTGTCGTATTTTCAATGTTTGCTCCTAGTATATGACGCAGCCTTAGAATTCTTACATAGCCTATGATGCTTGCACGTTCTCCACAAATCATTATGACACCCCATTTATTAAAATTGGTTCAGTAGTTTAAGAGCTACAGTGGAACATCCGACTTTTGCTCATATGCATCATACATAGACTGTTAAACTTTATTGGCATCGGGCAGTCAGGTAAATGTTACAAAAATTGTATTGGTTTTGGCAATAACGGTTTTAAAATCTTTATTAAGTGTAATTGCCAAGAAATGTGCTTTCAAACTATTTAAACGGGTTATAATTTCCGAACCCAACCAACTTAACCGTAACGTAGTCGTTGAACTATGTACAACAAATTGCGCTAATCACGAGACGATAACGGGCCTGTCGGGACGAATAAACTAAATAATTCACTAATCCCGGACTCGCGCTGAAATTTAATTCCGCTGTACAGACCTTATGCTAATTTCCTGGTCTATTACGAGATTAAGTCGGGTGTGAATTACGGGAGGGGAAGAAAAAAGCGGTAGTTCCTTGTTGTTCCGGTGATTACATTCCGTGGGAACATCCCTGGTGGATCCTGCGTTTATCGTACCTTCAACGGTCCGCCGGCGGTTTCGCAATTTAGCTGGTACGGGTAATGAGAAAAACGGTGTGGCGGTTCGTGGCAGCAGGACGCATGCGCGCTGCGGCCGCGGCTACGGGCCCCTCAGTCCGCCGGTTCCGCCACGCGACCCGCCCGCGCCAACACAGCCCGCCCCGCGCTCCCCGCCGCTTGTCAAAATAACTAATTGATTTATATACCCAAACATTACCCAAGTAGAAAGCGAACTTAACTGAACACTTTGAACCCCAGTCCGAAGCAATTTATAGTTGGAACTTTTGATCGAGTACGTTAATACGAGTATGTTGAGAGGAATTAGTTCACGATATGAACTCTCCATTAAGTTGGTGATAAGTTTTGAATATGCGTGGTAGGCGGGAACGGTTTTTCATGTGCGATTAGCTTTAAGTCGGCCGCGAGCGGAGCGGCAATCTGTCATGGTAAAGTGACAGAGGAATGAGTGATCGTAAATATTAGGCAGTTCTTTGTGGTAGTTCGTGGCTGCCGAGTCACGGTGACACGGATGGCCTAATGGATTCCCCTGGTAGAGCATAAATAAAATGATCCCGAGGATCTGAAGTAGGTATTGCGCTGTTGTCGCGTGCTCTAATTAATTGCTTGTGACTTGTCATTGCCTCCTTCCATTAGCTAAATTAGATAACAAAGCCAAACATTTTTACTTCACGAACGCGACTCTATTTATCTGAACTTTAGTTATAGCCGTCGTTAAACGCATCAGGGTTCTCATATTTAATCAGGTAAGTATGGATTTATTTTTATTTTTATTCGTACTGATTATATTGACGTAGCCCAGTTGCATATTCAATAACGAGTATTTTGTGAAACTTTTATTAGATACATAATTACGTTTACTTTTATGTAATTTTTTTGTCATAAAGATATAAATATCCAGTCAATGGCAGAAGTCGTCAAAGACTTTGATAGTTCAGACTTATTTCTTTCTTTTGGGATGTGAAAAATAATTTGTGTTCATCATTCTCCAAGTTATAGTATTATTTTTATTAAATCCAATCCATAACCCTTCGGTGAACACTCTTCTATAGTGCTCGTTTATTAAAACTTAAAATATTGTTTGTTTCTAAGTAAACAAATAATTATACAACTCTTTTCGGTATCTTGAATAGGTTTGTAAAGTATTATTTTAAACTTCGTGTTGCCCTAATTTTGTACAACACATTCCAAGATGAAGATTACAAGTAGGTACCTTTTTATAATTTTTCTGTTACAAAAATCTAAGTCCGGTGAACAGTAATGAAACCTTGTTGGCTATTGATCAAAATTTGATTGCGTAAGCTCCAAATGAACTCAGTAGCACTTGTGATGGCATTTTCTACTCCTTGAGTACGGCTCAATGCGATCCATCCAACCGATAAGCTTTGAACAGCTGCAACAAAAAACCAGTGTATATAATATAAACTATACTCCTCTGCTGCACTGGGAGTTAAGAAATAGCATAGAATGCGTGTAGATGCCTATCATCCTAGCATGTCGTAAAACTCGACTAAGGTACGGGCCCTCTCCAATATGGTGGACTATCTGTATGGGCAATGGGCTGATCAACTGTCACCATACGGTTCATCATACCATCTTAGGACTAATTAATCGAACGTGGCCACAAGTAGTCTTGTGGCTCTGCCCACCCCATTAGGAATTTTTCAGTGTGATAATATGTATGTATGTATGTATGTATGTATGTATATAATATAAATTCACGGACTGTCTTATTTTAAAACCTTTGTTAAACTAACTTACCAAAATCCAATATAGTCCCTTTGAATGGACTCGAAGTAATATAAACCGGAGACTCGGTATATTATTATTATTATATTTTGACGGGTTGCTATTAAGACTTGGGTTTATGTTCGACAATGGCATCTTAGATTACTTTTGACGCTTTAAGGTTTATATTTACTATAATGTTTAAGCATTTCTCACCATCGCGACTTACTTTAAAATCTCAATAAAGCCTCAGCACACATAACTCCGAAAAAATATCTGGAAAATTAATCTCACAATTTAAATACACCCCGTTGAATATGACGCTTCAATCAAACGCAGTTCTTATATTTATGGAAGGGTTTTTATGAGGGGTTGCGTAAGGAAGTAACATAGCCTGCGGGGACTGAGTCAATCTTAAACGATACGAACCGGAAAAACTCAAGGATGTTGGGCTACGTTGTTTATTCCGTAGGGCTCACATTCAAGAATGCGTGATATGATTCTTAAGTTTCCTCGGTTTTAATTTATAACATTTTAATATTAAAGATTAAAATTATGCACCTGATAGTTCCGAATATGCAACCAAATTCATACGAATATGCAACCAATGTCCGGCCGTACATTGGTTGCATATTCGTACTAAGTACATAATTTAATGTCGTGCGTTCGTACTTCTAAAGTTAAACGAAAATTTTCGAGGCGCATAGCTATAATCGTAGTACTGTATAATAATGTATACATACATATTTTTGTGGGAATATAAAATTATGTTTACTTACTTCTTAAGGCAGAATTCTTAAAGGCCAGTGAAATTGATATCTTTTTATTGATATTTATGAAGGATTGAGGGCTGGTTGATAGATACTTATCTTTTTGATCTCATATTGATATTATAAAAAATAAAGTTATGTTTGCCACTCCATTTATGAAATTGGTGGGTGAAAAGCAAAATATCGTTAGGTCTTCAAAAATAACGTAAAGTTTTCTAATTCGTTTTTCTGATTGCGGGAATATTTGGCGAGATATGAGCTCCTACAGCTTCTCAATAATCAACCGTGACATTGAAAAGTTAAAAAAATCTAGCTTCTAACAGATAATACATGGTATGAACGAGATCCATGAACAAGCCAAAATATACTGGGCCAAAATATAAAGGTTACAAGGCCCAGTATATTTTGGTCTCTCTTTCCTTACCAGTAAAGAAGTCAAAGTTTGTTGGTTGTTTTGAATACGTTGCAATGATTTTGACGGAATACAATGATGTTATATAAACAGTAGCCTAAATCAGGGTCAATGAAGGCGAAATACTAAAAATAAAATGGGCGATGGGCTGATCACCTGTCACCATACGATTCATCATACCATCTTAGGACTAATTAGTCAAACGTGGCTACAAGTAGTCTTGTGGCTCTGCCCACCCCATTAGGGATTTCGGGCGTGATGCTATGTATATATGAAAAATACATTCGTTTAATATAATAATAATCTAGGTATTATGTGTAATAATACGTAGGACATAATTAGTCGATCAAGTTGGCTACCCCTGGATTAAGTTGTACATTAGGCATAATAACACCTAGAAACATCTGAGCTCTAGTATTTTAAACTAAGGCGGACTCATTAGAATTAACCGTTGTAATGCAGGAATGAGACCTAGGTATGTCATAGCGCAGACGTTCCCGCGGGGGTTGCGTCAACCAGACACGATGAATTCGGGTGGATTTGTAAGGATCCGTCGACAAACTTGGATATTCATGAGTGTTTCCAGTGACATGACTTCATGACTTCTACATTACCTAATTGATAAGGTATCTTATCGTTTTGATCTGCCTTTTACATGGAAAATAAAGTGACAAAAACATAGCGACGTTTCGTCACAATAGTAACCCTCGGTTTCTATATCAATTAGACCTATCTCAAATAGAGGCCCTACATGTTGGCTTTAAAAATTATATCCGTTTGGTTTAAGAATGATTATGTTTGCTCACATTACAATGAGTCGCATTAACTTTGGAAAATATTTAGCGACGTTTCGAGGCGTTTGTAGTTTTGATGATCACCGCTAGACTATTTTAATATTTTCATGTAATAAATACTAACAAGTAGGTTTGAAAAATCATTTTTAGGGTTTCGTTGTCAAACTAGGAATCACTAATTTTACCATGTCCGTCCGTCCGTATGTAACAGCCACGTTTTCTCAAAGACTTAAAGTTACAAAGCTATATAGTATGTATAGAAAAAGCCGCGCGCTTACAAAGAAAGTATAAAATTAGTGAAAAATAAATAGTTTAGGGTAGCCATACTGTCAATGTCTTTGTTTTAGGTGTATGGGAGCTCCCATACAGACATGTAAATTTGTGTAAGTTTTGTTGGAGTTACGTGTCCCCCCCACAGATAGAAATATTAAGTTCTAAAAATCGGGAAAATATTCTAAATCAAAGCTTAGTTGGTTCATTATAGACTAATTTATTTTTACCTGAAAACAAGTTAGTCACCTTTAAGATAAACCAAGCTTAAAGTTTTACCAAGTAACGTTGAATAGAAAACTAAAGTGAATGCTTTCGGAGTTATTATGGCTACGGAAACCTATATTGAGCATGGCCCGACATGTTCTTGACCGGTTTTATCTTAAAGATATGTTTTCCACAGTATTATATTATTATCAGTCTCAACGTCAGCCGTTTTCAAAAGAGCCAATACATATTATTATCCAATAATCATAATCTTTATATTTTATCTACACCCATATCATAAAACCTCCATTGGTTAATCAAAAACCGTAGGAGTTGACCACCATTTTGACAACCAATTAGGAAAAACCAGTGCTGCGATAAAGAAATAACATGACTTCTTTATCGTTTTTAGTAAAGAAATGAGATTAAATTTGGAACAGCTGTCAAAACTCAAGTGGGTCTATATTCTAGTATCCATAGATATTAAAACAGTTGTTGATACGAAACGTCAATTTAGTATGTTTTTTTAATATAAACTGCACAATATTTGATCTCGAGTGACGTGAGAATAGAGACTTCATCCGTTTGTCTATGATTTAAAAAAAAAATGCTCTTGACGGAGGATCGAATCGGCGCCATGTTGGTGTTTTGCTGAACGAAAGTAGAATTGTTGTTGAATTGAATAGAAAAAGTTGTTTGTAATTTACATTTTAGTTGAAAATATGAATAGTAAGTAGTCTTCTCGGAGTGTGTGTGATGTGAAAATGCGCCGGATATCGGAAATATGCAGCCACGATTGCAACAAATAACTTGTTGCCAGAAAATATTGTTTCTGAACCCATCATGGAGGATTTATAATATGTGTGTAGATAAAGTTATGTATGCAACTCTGCATAATTTGGCCTTAAAACACACGTGCGATCTTATTATGAAACTCGCCTATCGGTTCGTTTCATGAAAACCGCAGTAGTGTTTTAAGGCCTATCATTATGCAACCGTTGCATAAACTACTATTTAGTGTCAGTAAGCAAATTCTTTTATACAATTTTTGTACCTACATTAATTAATACCTTCGGCAGTACCGTCTGAGTTTATGGAAGATACTTGCTGAAAACGCTGGTAAATACTTAGATGATTTGTGAAAAGAAATTAAAGAGAATTTCTAGTCTATTGGGAAATTTATTTGTAGACCTTCCAAGTGAGTTTCATTATTAAAGCAATTTAGTGCCAAGCTTTTAGGTTTATACATTTATAAATTATATCTAACACAATTTTATTTCTTAGTGCTACAAATCTTAAGCCCGTGAACTGAACATTTCTTTGCAGATTCAAATTAAAGGCAATTTAAAACTTAGACACCCTGTTCGATAAAAAGCATGCTTTTAAATTTAAGAAATGGTATTTTCACATCTAAATAAGGTCAAAACCTAGAGCAGTTACTCGGATACTTAATTTATTTTTGTACCTAAGCACTTTGTGCTTATGGCTTCGGTCCAAATTGAGCAAACAACTACGGCGCGTTCGTTCTCACACAATTGGAAAAACAAAAAAACTTAAATTAGACAATGGACAAGTACCTAATTTAGTTTCGTATTTCTCGTTACAATTTAAACATGAAATCGCTCATATATTATTCAAAGTCAAAGTCAAAGTCAAAGTCAAATTATCTTTATTCCATTGAGGCTTTTACAAGCTCTTATGAAGGTCAAGGAATGAATCTACCACCGGTTCGGAAAAAATCCTCTACTGAGAAGAGCCGGCAAGAAACTCGGTGAGGTATCATTTTTTCAAATCAGTACACATATAAGTCAACAAAAGTAAGTATTATTTTATATTCACTATTTTATGCCACATAAAATACATCAAGTTTTGAAAGTTAGTTAAAATAATATTATTAACTCATCGTAAATTGCTCCTCCTCTGCTGCACTGGGAGTGAAGAAATAGCATAGAATGCGTGCAGATGCTTATCATCCTGGCATGTCGTAAAAGTGACTAAGGGACGGGTTCCTCCAACATGGTGGACTATCTGTATGGGCGATGGGCTGATCACCTGTCACCATACGGTTCATCATACCATCTTAGGACTAATTAATCGAACGTGGCCACAAGTAGTCTTGTGACTCTGCCCACCCCATTAGGGATTTCGGGCGTGATGCTATGTATGTAAATTGCTTGCCTATTCGGATTTATCATACGTTTCAATGATAAGTTAGCAACAACCTCAACAAGTTGAGGCTATATGGCTGATTCGTAGAGAATGCTTTTAAGATATTACTGGCCGAATTCAGAAACGCCACTTAAGCATTTGATTAGAGATTAAATAGTTAAATGACCCTCAACTAGTTGTCATCCTATACAACAACGTCACTAAAACGTCACTTTAATTCAATGTCAAATTGAGTGGCCTTTCTGAATTTGGCCATAAGTCCGTCATTAGTACTGTATCGTCCTGTATTGTGCAATAAAGTTTAAATAAATAAATACAATTTTGTTTATTGCTATCCTACTCACGTGCTATATCGAGGGAATGAGGGAGAGCATGTTGCGCGAGGGGGCGGACGATCAGTCGGGCAGCTCTGAGTAAAATGAATTCAGCTCATGATATATTATCTCAATAATTGACATAATCAAGATGAAAAAAAAAAAATAAGACAATTTCGATCTGCATTGTATCTGTATATCATAAACGCTGTTGTTTATTTACGGAAAACTGATTTTTATTGTTAAAATTGTAATATTTCATTGTGTTTTTTTTATTAATTACCTACCTCAACTTTTCTGGTAGAATATATATATATATATATACAAAGCAAATAACAGTGAATTACAATTACACCCCGCAATGTGAGTTAGTATCGTCTTTTAAGGGGTTATGCCGAGCACGAAATTATTGTAGATAAAGCTAAGGAAGGGTAACGGAGGTGTAGCGATATGAAAGACATAGAAATGGAAACTACACGAACACTTTGTTTTCTTATCTCAGCACTACCCCTGAGCTCGTTTTACGTAATACAGTGTTTGTGAAGACAGACAAAACACTGCTATTACCTAAACATACGAGTCTTGTTTGTTCTAAAATGTATTCTAACATACCTAGTACCTTATCTTATCTCAGACTAAAGTATGCTAACTTTATCACAATGGTTTGAACACATATAATCCTGCCTTAGCCTATGTTTATGTAAATTAACGAATCCCCAATTTAGCATAACAGTTTAACATTTCTCAAAACGAAATACTATCCTCTGATTTGTCGGTATGTTTATGTAAGCCTCTGATTGGCTATGAATTGATTTATCGAACTGTAAACGGTTTCGCTCCAATTGTAATGTAAATACTAAATGACCAAAGTTTTGTGTCAAATGTAGCGAGAGATCATTAATGAAAGTGACCCCCAGGGATTAAATATATTTATTTGAGTCGTGTTTACTCACAATAGTAATTTTATAAAGTTATTTCATTTCATGAAGTCTGAAACGAGCAGTTTATTCAGAAAAACGACTCTACTGGCGAACAGTATCTATGGTCGACACATAATTATGTAACAAACCTATCCTTTCCTTTCCTATAATTTTGTAGTGGTAGAGCCAAACAGTAATCCTCACTAGATAATTACTGTTCGAATGGGCCGGCTCGACCGGGGTAGTACCACACTCTCACAGAATATCGGCGTAAAGTAATAGCTTACTATTGCGTTTCTTACGGTGAGTAACGAGATCCGGAGGCCTATTCCCTCATCCCTATCCCATCCCCATTCCCCATTCTCCCTAGACTGGCAACGCATTGGCAGCACCTCTGGTGTTGCAGATGTCCATGGGCGGCGGTGACCACTTTCCATCAGGTGGGCCGTCAGATCGTTTGTCAGTCAATTGACATAAAAAAAAACAACAATGGACATTCTAAATTGAGCTACTTCAGATTCAGCCCCTGGCAACCGTGTGCTATCTTGGTTTTGTTTCCATTGGAAATTTAAATTATACAGACTGTAAAACCTGCGCCTCTATTCGGGAACGCTAAGTGATTCTGCAGCGACTCGTGAGCGAGATTTCTCATCCCACTCTTCAGCACGACGCGTAATGCGAAAGAGTGGGATGAGAAATCTCGCTCACGAGTCGCTACAGCATCACTTAAGCGTTCCCGAATAGAGGCGCTGCTATTTTAGGGAGCCTCGATTTCCTGTTCAATCTTTAAAATAATTTTTCATGGTTTGCAAAAGAGGGCGTTAGGCCCGTCACATACATTCGTTTTCCTGATTCGATTTCCGAATTCGTTTTCCGTATGCGGACACGCCGAACGCAAGCATTTCATATAAATAGTTCTACATGACACACACGTTCGTAATTTTTCCGTACGGAATTCCGAACGGAATTCGTTCGAACGTGTGTGTCATGTAGAACTATTCATATGAAATCCTTGCGTTCGGGGTGTCCGCATACGGAAAACGCATTCGGAAATTGAATCAGGAAAACGAATGTATATGGCGGGCCTTATTAGTTAGTAAGACAAGGTTATCTTGAATTCTAAAACATAAAAAGGTGTTTTAGAATTCAAGATAGCCGTGTTTTCTATTACAATCTAAATGCTATTTCTTTTTACATACCTGAAGGCTTGCAACGACCAAACTTTGTCATTAACTGTTATATCAATTTAATTCAAAAATATAATGAAAATCGTAATGACCGGACTAACATTTTTTTTAATCTTTTTATTTATTTATATGCCCAACGTGTATTAGCCACAAAGTCATTCATACTCAATCCAGACAAGGCTTATATCACATCATCTATTGAATGGACGGATCCAACGAGCGGTCATCCTTGTATCATTGTGCTTCGTGTAAATTGAATAAAAGGTCTCCGCAGTACCGTAATGACTTAACCGCCGGCGAGCACAAAATACTTTCTAAATCACTGATTAAGGTTCAATTCTGATTGCAATGAATGTCGTGTCAAGATTGAACAGGTGGTACTGTTCTGACTCAATAAAGCCGCGGACTCGATTGTCACATCCAGCCCTAATGGAGCAATCATGCGATACTTTACTACAAACGAGGGAGGCCCGAAAAGATGTCCAAATCACCAGCCGAAGGATTAGGTTTCGATTGAAAGATTTGTAAGACATAATATAAGAGTTCCTATAGTCCGTTGTATAGAAAAGAACCTTAAGAAAAATGGAAGGAACAAAAGAACGCTTACTTATCCGTCTGTTTGATTAGATGTTTGGGTAATACACACCTCAAGAAACAAAAACCGGCCAAGTGCGAGTCAGACTCGCGCACGAAGGGTTCCGTACCATTATCTATAATCAAGTAAGAAAAATCACGTTTGTTGTATGGGAGCCCCCCTTAAATATTTGTTTTATTTTAATTTAATTATTTAATTTAACGTGAATATTATATAAAAAAAATAAAAAAAGTCTGAGCAGCTGCGTGCTATTTAGTCAACCAGTGCGGTTCCGAATAAACCACCGGAATATTAGAAATAAAGCCAATATTTTTGTGTTGCTTAAAGATAAAAACTTTTTCATGTATAAAATAAGCATAATTTAAAAACGGAGTTAAAAGATGCCTAACAATGTTTTAACTTCTTGATAAAATTTAAAAATATGCCATTGAACAACCAACGGACCAATAATAGATAGGTAGAATCGGCTGCAAAAAGGTACCATTGTATTTATACTAACCTTAGTACTGGTGATACTCTCTCGTGACATAATACATCGCCGAACGGTAATTTGCACTATCATAGTACTAGATGAGTAAATCTTTTTTGGCGGGACTGTGAGATGATAATTTACATAATAATTCACACTATATTTTGAACAAGATAAATTTATATCCATTAGCTTCGGAAAGTCCGATGTATAACAATATTCTTAAATTTAGTTGAAATACCTAGTTATATTTGACTTCCATATAAAGTCAACATTGGTCTAAGGGCCTGTTTTACAATGTCTACGTAAAATGTATCCGTCGAGAAACTCATACTAAATTTAATGCTATCTGACGAGTAATGCATTAGGTGCTTGAAGATTGTGAAAGGCACCGATTACATATAAACAGATAGCTGGTGCCTGCGACTTTGTCTGCGTAGAATAATAATTTAAGTATCCCTATGTGCTTCTCCAATGTCCAATCTCCAATCTCTATACCAAAACTCATCAAAATTGGCTGACTTTGATTGACTTAGCCGAGATAAAAATTACCCTATTTCCTATTCCAGCAGCTAAGGTCTAACTATATACGACGTTTCATGAAGATCCGTTCAGTCATATTTCACTGTGTTTCGTTTATTTCAAAATAAATTTAGGTTATAGCTTAGCCTCAGCAACACGTGGTGGTTATGCTATTAAATTGTAGCTTATATGAAACGTTTGTATTTTTAACATAGCGCCATCTATTGAATACTTACTCAATCCATTCAACAGATATCGCCATCTGTTAGAATCGTTTGGAGCTAATAGATAATTGTGACTGTCAAATAATAAATAATTTGCAATAAAATAATATTGCCAATATAAATTGAGATGTAAGCTACCCTATCTTTCAAGTTGGATCAAATTGCACACGGTGTGCAAATCAAATTTAAAATCAGTTCCGTAGTTTAGGAGTCCATCGCGGACAAACAACGTGACACGTAATTTTTATATATAAAGAAGATAGGTCCATGTTCATACATTTGACATGATATACCCTTATTTACGCTGGTTAGTAGAATGGCTTACCTACACTATCTAAGAAGAGACTTGTTGAAATATTTATTACTAGATATCTGGAATCGAGTACGAAATTATGGTCAAAAATTTTGCTTAAATGTTAAAATGTGTCTACTAGCCATCACTCTTTCATCTGTCATCACTAAACTTAACTATTTGATTCAACTATGCCATTAGAAGTCTAGTTCTTTTTAATCAATGATAAATTGATGATTGAACAAAGCGACATTGATAACTCAATGTCGCTTTGTTTTGTCACTTTATTTTGTACGTAAATTACATAAAGTAAGATAAAGACAAAAGAAAACCGATATGGTATACCGTATCCTTATCATCACCCAATATCGAAGACAGGTCCAGTTTCAAAAACTATGCCGAAACACGCCACGTCACGTCATACATATTAATTAAATGAATTTATTAATATCGGCCGAACAAAATTGTCATTTAGCACGTTACTTATGTAAACGAAAATCTGATTAATGATCAAAATCTTGATAAATCTAGCTCAGTTTTTCAAATCAAAAATTATGCTACTGTTTTTTATTCTAATAACGTATCTCGCAAAAGGCTAATTGAATAGATCGATCGAAAACGGAAGATTGATAAAGTTTTTAATTAGACTAATAATGGAAAATGTGGTGTTTTAATTAGATTTAAATGTTTCTTTATTACTCCATTTTATTTCTAGTTAGAGCTTCTGACAGAAGCTCGATGAATTATGGAAAATAAATAAGTACTCGTACATACGTAAAATACGGAGCGTCGTTGGCTTAGTAGCTAAGGATGTCAACTCGTGATCGTAGGTACCGGGTTCCAATCCAAGCAGTTGCCAATGCTCTTACGGTGAAGGTAAACATCGTGAAGAAACCTGCACATGTAGGTAAAACTAAATGTGTAACCATGATCCAATTGGTCTGGTGCCCCTATCACAAGCGTTACGGAGGTCAGACGGCAGTCGCTCCACTGTAATAACCCGACCTGTCGAATCTTGGTCAAAGCGTACCCGAATTAGATACGGGAAAAAGCGCTAGGAGGAAGAAATAAGTACATAAAATAACATGTCTGGCATTTTAGTATTTAGAACTCATTATTTTTCCAACAAAAACAAGTTTAGCTTGGTGATTTGAGCCGCTGCTCTAACATTAAAAACAAAAGTAATTTCAAATTATCTCTCTTATGTGCACGATAACACAGCGGTTTTTAATCTGCATACATTTTTGTGGCCAAAGTTACATTCAATGAACAAAGTTGGGTTAGCCGGCGTAAATCTAAACAGTAATAAAAGGAGTGATATAAAAGCAAGCACACAGGCACCTGGGGGTACGAGTATGTGTCACAGCCAATTACGCTCCCCCTGTAAAAACACTTGCCGAGAAAAAGTTCAGCCGTAAACACTGAATGCTGAATAAGTCTAAATAGAAGTTCAAGTTTTATACCACAAAGTAACTTGAATAAAAATATAAGATGTCAAATAAATTGATAAATAAAGACTACTTATTGTGCAAACTGAGGAACTTGAAGATAATGTAAAGGACAGTTTGGTCATGTACATAATTTTTGTGTGTACATTTGTACTAGAATAAACCAGGCAAGTGCGAGTCAGACTCGCTTGTAGAGGGATTCGTACCGTTCTCTGTTCCCTGAATCGATTGGGCGAAAAGCATTGAAGTTTTGGTAAGTATAAAGTGTGATTACATATAACTTGTCGCCTACATTTTTTAATGTAGTTCCTGCTATTATAAACCTTTTTAAAAATCCTTCTTAAATCTTAAATATAGAACGATTTATGACGTTTTAGACGAATATTTTAATTCTTTTGTTTTTTATTTGTCAAGATGTCGTCAAAGCAAAAAAATGTTCGCGAGTTGATTTTGCAAAAATTTGCTGATAATCCTAATATTTCTACTTTGAAGCTTGTGAAAGCTTGTCTAACAACTCAGAGGACTGTGCAAAGGACCTTAAAAAGAATAAAGGAACTTGGAACTACGGATAGAAAGCGGCGCGAGGGTCAACCCACACGAAAACGTAACAGAAAATTAGAATCAAAGGTGTGCAAGTTATTTGATAAGAATCCGTCGATGTCTTCTCGAGATGTGTCGAAAAAAGTAGGGACAAGTCAATCAAATGTTCAAAAGATTAAAAAAAAATGCGGTATTAGTACATACAAAAAGCAAAAAGCTCCAAAGAGAACGGCGGAACAGTATAATCGAGCGGTTAGACGTTCTAGATTATTGTACACCATGTTGCTTGAAAAAAACTGTTGCATTATTATTGACGATGAAACCTATGTAAAGGCAGATTTCAAATCTATACCAGGAAACCAATATTATTCCTCTCGTGACAGCTCGAGTCTACATGAATCTGAAAAAGTTATCCCAGTGGAAAAATTTGCCAAGAAGTACCTTGTATGGCAAGCGATATGCCAGTGCGGCTTAAGAAGCACACCTTTTGTAACTACCGGAACAATTAATAGCGATATTTATATTTCGGAATGCTTGGAGAAAAGATTATTGCCGTTTATAATGAAACACACATCCTCAGTAATGTTTTGGCCTGATTTGGCAAGTTGTCATTATTCTTCGCGTACATTGGCATGGTATGATGAGAATTCTGTTGATATAGTGCCTAAAAATATGAATCCACCAAACTGTCCCGAATTTCGCCCAATAGAAAAATATTGGGCGAATATCAAAACTAAATTGCGGAAAACATATAAACCTGCTACTTCATTGCCAGATTTCAAACGCAAGTGGATTAAATGCACTAAATTGATAACAGACGAATCCGTGCAGAAATCAATGGGTCATATCAAACGTAAAGTGCGAGAGTTCTCGCGTCGTTCGCTGGAAAAGTTATAATTAGTTGTAAATAGTTTAATTGTTTTATAAACTTTCTCATAATAAAGAGTTTTGAGTAATCTCGAGTTCAAATTTATTTCCAAACGCCAATTCGAATGCGACAATTTATTAGTAATCACCCTTTATAGAGTTAGGTGACCCAATCCCGAACGTTTTTATTAACGATGTATTTTAAAAGTATAAGAAGTACTTATTTGATTTGCTATTATCTCGAATTTTGTAGTGCAATAAGGTACTTGTCAAAATATTTATGTAAATGTCAGTTTCAGTTTGATACCGATGTAGGTACATACCTAGGTATAACGATCTTGCGAATTCGCATTTGTATTTGTGTTTTACAAGAATTCCAAATTTTTTATTTGTTTCCTTATGCAATCAGCGAATCAATAAGGTTTGTAATGTTTCAATAAAAAAAGGAAATGCAGTGTCAAATTCAAATTACATGAGTACGTTATCAAATAATTCGTTGCATTCTTGTATTGTGAACGGGTGCGTTTATATTTTCTAAATAGTAGTTTATGCAACGGTTGCATAATGATAGTTAATAATTATGCAGAGTTGCATACATAACTTTATCTACACACATATTATAAATCCTCCATGATGGGTTCAGAAACAATATTTTCTGGCAACAAGTTATTTGTTGCAATCGTGGCTGCATATTTCCGATATCCGGCGCATTTTCACATCACACACACTCCGAGAAGACTACTTACTATTCATATTTTCAACTAAAATGTAGATTACAAACAACTTTTTCTATTCAATTCAAAAACAATTCTACTTTCGTTCAGCAAAACACCAACATGGCGATCCTCCGTCAAGACCATTTTTTTTTAAATCATAGACAAACGGATGAAGTCTCTATTCTCACGTCACTCGAGATCAAATATTGTGCAGTTTATATTAAAAAAACATACTGAATTGACGTTTCGTATCAATAACTGTTTTAATATCTATGGATACTAGAATAGAGACCCACTTGAGTTTTGACAGCTGTTCCAAATTTAATCTCATTTCTTTACTAAAAACGATAAAGAAGTCATGTTATTTCTTTATCGCAGCACTGGTTTTTCCTAATTGGTTGTCAAAATGGTGGTCATTTCCTAAGGTTTTTGATTAACCAATGGAGGTTTTATGATATGGGTGTAGATAAATATTATTTAAATAGATTTAGCTATCTAGAGAACTTTTTCATCTGTACTTCTAACTTTTTGCTAAAAGACAGACAGACAACATCGGATAAGAAATTTTAAATAGAGATTTTTTTGCCAACAGTACATACTGCGATTCAGCGGACTTGATAATCTATACTCATGAGTATCTATTTCATTGATCAACATCTAATTTCTTATCTCATTGTCTTTCGAAAACACAGTTTAAACGGGGAGTCACGTCATTATTCTCATTTTAGTGTCTTGTTCATGTTATTTATTTATTTATTTGATCTTTATTACACAGTAATCGACCGAGCGAGCGAAGCGTCTCCGTTTCAGCTTGGGCAAAAATACTTTCGTATGTCCAGCGGATGTCCGTCGGCTGTCCGGCGTCTGTCCAATTGTTCTCGTCTACAGGTCGCAGTTCTCAACCGATTCTCGTGAAATTTTGTGAGCAGGTTCGATAATTATATAGTTTTTAGGGTTCCGTACCTTAAAAGGAAAAAAGGAACCCTTATAGGATCACTCGTGTGTCTGTCACAGCCAATTTGCTCCGAAACTACTGGACCGATTGAGTTGAAATTTGGTATTCATATGTAAGTTGGTGACCGCAACACGGATGCGTAACGTAAATGTATGAAATTTAAACTTAGGGGCCACTTTTTGGGGGTAAACTAGAAAATTAAAAAAAAAAGGTAATGACACCTATATCGTGTGACATATCAAATGAAAGGGCTTATTGTGAGGATCTTAAATTTTTTTTTTTGAATTTTAAGTAAAATAGTTTAGAAGTTACTCAGGAAAATAGGCGAAAAATGACCATTCCCCCCCCCCCTTATTTCCGAAACTACTGGGGCTAAAATTTTGAAAAAAAATACAGGAAATAGATCTTTGCCTATAGATTACGGGAAAACCTATAAGATGTCTATGGTATTTAAGGTAACCTAGTAAATTTCAGATAATCATGTACGGAACGGAACCCTCTCCACACGAGTTTAACTCGCACTTGTCGGGTTTTTTTTGTAGATTCAGTTTTTCGAAATTTTTCAAAATGGGAAGATATGGGGGTTTTGCAATTACAAACGTATTTGCGGTGTTGATAAACTGATCCGACCTATTTTGATGTATTGGGATATCAGTTTTCCAACGGCAAAGTTAAGTTTGTCGCGAGGTCTACAGCTCAAGGAGCCAGTAGTGTTATTTATTTATTTGATCTTTATTGCACAGTAATAAACATAAGAATACTAAAGTTAGTCTTTATAATTATGCTCTTACCTCTTAAATACCTATTCAATTTAAAATTGCACTAGACTTCAACGGGACGGGTGGTTAACCTAAATCTCATATATCCCGACTGAGCAGCAACGTGAATCAAAGCACTAATGCGATCCGCTTTTGATTAGTATTTGTGTTGAAATCGGTGTTTACGACTTGATTTCAGGGTATTTGATTGAGAACATCAAATCAACGAATGAGAGGGATTTATCCATTTACCAGAGCGTTCACTTGCATTGTCATTTACTAAAGTATTACTTACGTGGTGACCAGACAAATTTAAGGACAGTTGAAAAATAAAATGGGATTCCGTCGTCATTCCGAAAGAGACTATTTATCGACCGAGCGAGCGAAGCGTCTCCGTTTCAGCTTGGGCAAAAATGCTTGCGTATGTCTGGCGGATGTCCATTTGTTCTCGTCTACAGGCGCCTCATTCGGGAACGCTAAGTGATTCTGTAGCGACTCGTAAGCCAGATCTCTCATCTCGCTCTTACGCATTTGGCGTCGTGCGGAAGAGTGGAATGAGAAATCTGACTTACGAGTCGCTACAGAATCACTTAGCGTTCCCGAATGAGGCGCCAGGTCGCAGTTCTCAACCGATTCTCGTGAAATTTTGTAAGCAGGTTTGATAATTATATACTTGGAATTTTTTTGTTAATTCGTTTTTCGAAATTTTTCAAAATGGCGGAGATTGCAATTACAAACTAATTTGCGGTGTTGGTAAACTGACCCGACTTATATCGATGTATGGGGTATCAGTTTTCCAACGGCAAAGTTTAGTTAAGCAGCCAGGTCTACAGCTCACGGAGCCACTAGTTTATTTTTAAATTATTATGGTGTCATACCTAAAAGGTCAAAAGGTCTGACTGCATTGTCTATCTGTATGTAACAGCCGTTTTTATTAGCAACTACTAATGCAATGACCTTGAAATTTAGAAGGGTTAGAACTTACGAGCCTCCATATTTTGCGCGACTAAAATGTATAAATTTGTTTAGATTTTTACTGAAATTAAGCGTTCCGGGTACAGGTGCAAGTCAGACTTGCACTTGGCCGATTTAGGCGCTTCCGGGGCAGCTTGCCTAAGCTAAGGAGCTACGCCTTTTCGTCCCCTAAATTATTTTTAAGTTATGTTTTAATATGTATGTTAGTTTGTAAGGTATTTATGTATGGGCCACTGATGCCTGAAACAAATGGTTTATTATTATTATTATTATTATTATACATCCATTTTTAGTTTCATAATCATCATAAACAGCCTAAATACGTCTTAACTGCTTCCGCGTAGTGAAAAAGAACGGGCAGTAGTTCCCACGTGGTTCTGGTGCGGATTGGTCAATTCACACGCATATTTACTTATAAATTGCTACGCACATATATGCAAGTTTCCTCACGTTTTTTTCCTTTACCGATATTCTCGTGGTGGATATCAAATTCGCACATGAGATCCGAAAATCTTAGAGGTGGGATTTGAACCCGCGCCCACGGGATCCACTGCTGAACATAGGTTGCCCTTATAATGATTCATATAAAATATTAGTGTATCTTGTTCAAAATACAGATGTTCAGTTCAGCACTCGATGTTAACAAACCAAAAGTTAGTTAACTTGAGAATGTTGAAGCTAGATATTTGTATTTCGAACTTTTGTTCAGTTAGTGATTAGTAGTTTATGCAACGGTTGCATAATGATAGGCCTTAAAACACTAGTGCGGTTTTCATGAAACGAGCCGATAGGCGAGTTTCATAATAAGATCGCACGTGTGTTTTAAGGCCAAATTATGCAGAGTTGCATACATAACTTTATCTACACACATATTATAAATCCTCCATGATGGGTTCAGAAACAATATTTTCTGGCAACAAGGTATTTGTTGCAATCGTGGCTGCATATTTCCGATATCCGGCGCATTTTCACATCACACACACTCCGAGAAGACTACTTACTATTCATATTTTCAACTAAAATGTAAATTACAAACAACTTTTTCTATTCAATTCAAAAACAATTCTACTTTCGTTCAGCAAAACGCCAACATGGCGATCCTCCGCAAAGACCATTTTTTTTTAAATCATAGACTAACGGATGAAGTCTCTATTCTCACGTCACTCGAGATCAAATATTGTGCAGTTTATATTAAAAAAACATACTGAATTGACGTTTCGTATCAATAACTGTTTTAATATCTATGGATACTAGAATAGAGACCACTTGAGTTTTGACAGCTGTTCCAAATTTAATCTCATTTCTTTACTAAAAACGATAAAGAAGTCATGTTATTTCTTTATCGCAGCACTGGTTTTTCCTAATTGGTTGTCAAAATGGTGGTCATTTCCTAAGGTTTTTGATTAACCAATGGAGGTTTTATGATATGAGTGTAGATAAAATACTTTTGAAGGTTAGAAATACCTTCACTTTAGGAAAGCTTAAAGTTTGCGAAGCTCCAAGTTTTTCATCTTTGTCGGTTTCAGAAGGTATTTTGGTGATTATAACAAATTTTTACCTATTACAAACCATGTTTATCTCTAACATGCTTTTCTATTTCGCCGAAAGATAAATATTGTACTCACCGATTATTTCATAATAACAAGACCCCATCATGATAAACTAAAGAGTGTTCATTGAGCCTAGCGCTTTGATATTCTAGATTGTGAAAGGCAGTCTGCGAACTGTTATTGTCCGTTATAATCGCTCTAGATAAGTATCTTCAACAAAATTAAATTAATTCAGTAAATGCTTTTACCAAAACACCTGTTTTCCAGTAAGTTAACCTTAATAGTTTTCTTAAAAAGACATGCGATAAAAGAGGTAATTTACTTTTACGACTTGAGTAAGCGAGTCTCTGAACGAAATAACACAAACACAAATAATATAACTATACCTACCTTGAAACCGTAAATCTTAAAAGAGGCACCTAATTCTTTTGGTTTATTAAATATTTCGCATGTCTATATATGTAAATTCGTATATGCAAACCTATGCGAATGACCATAGTTCAATATTTGACGAATAGGTTACTCAAATTTGCAATAGGCGAAAGGAATTCCAGAGTTTTGAGCAAAAGAGTTAAGTATACTTAATACATTTTTCAAAAATAATCCCTAAAAGTGGGCTTAAAATTGATTTTAGATCAGATTAGATCCATTACTCGGATACAAACATTCGTGCTCATCACACAAACTTTACCCCAAGCCAGATTCGAAACGTCGACCTCCGGCGACCTACTTACTAGGTTTTTGATCAAAAGCTGATTTTATCGTCAAACCCTTAAATCCATGTAAAATATATATAATGAATATTTGATCTTTGAAATCAACATCCGTGATTAATGGGCGAAACCTTTTGCAAATGGTTTTAAATTAATTATTTAATACTAAATGAGAAGGATGGTGATTATGAAGCAGATACCCAACAACGTATTTTGTTCTAAATATAATCGACTTTATTTTTATTACACATAGAAATTCAGTTTCACCTGTTCATTCCTGAATGAAAGAGAAAAACAGCACCTTTCTGTAACGAATACGGGTCAGTATAATTTCCTTCAGAGGAAACAGTAATTACTTAATTACTTACATCTTGTAATGAAGATGAAGTAGTATGCCCACGTCGCCGGTTAACTAGGGACATGAAATCGAGATCATTAAACATACTCACTGGACGGATGCGATCGTGTTTCGGAAAAATACTTTTTATTTTTTCCTTTTTTTCCCCCCTGTTTTTTTTTTACTTCACTTGGTACTTAGTTAATATGTTTGGGTCAAATCTTGAGAATAAATTGTGAACCAGTTGATGATGATCAAATAGGATATGTAATGAAAACCCGATGACAATACTATAAGTATACTGGCCCAAAACAAAAACTTGTCATGAAAAGTTTTTTTTAACAGATACTCATTTTGTTGGTTATAGAATATGGGCCATTTAAATATTATACTTTGATGAGTTTCTTTTCACTTTAAAGTTTGCCTTATAACGAAACTGTAGATATATTCTAATTAGATACTCGTAAAAGTTATTTCAGACAAAACAAATCCAAGAATCTATTATTACTTCAAATTTGTTGTAGGTACATCTTAACATTATTCAGAACTCTACATTCATTTATCAGACAATGAGAAGAAAATTAAAGAAACGTTTATAACAACGCCCAAAAAATACATCAATATTTAATCATAACCATGGTAGGGTAAAGGCACCAGTAGTCAGCCTTTTAACGACGTTTGAGTTTTGAAATCACTGTTATTAATTCAGGATTTGACTAAAAAATTAACTGTTTTTACTGTTCGATCAATAATTTATTCTAGTTTCATTGCAATTTAAGGCAAAAATATAAAATCTTTCTATAAAATAGAAAAAGAAGTTTAAACCAAAACATACACATTTCTCTAGTACTCAGCCTCCAAAATCTAATAGTCAGCCACTTTAAGCCCAGTACTCGGCCTCTAAATTATTTGTTAAAATTTGATTAAAAATCAAAAATATTAAATGAATAATTAATAGACAATTAATAGTCGTTAAAATTACAATAGTTACGCTTTTAGTTGAATAATATTATCTTACAGTTACAAGGTTCAGACTCCATTTTCATCTTGAGACACTGCGGCATATTGGTCTAGAAGATATGGTACAGCTTCCAGAACGCTGCAAGCTGGATTCCACGATAGACCTCTTTCTCGAAGATGGACGTCCCTTATTGGACAGTACCTATGTCCCCAGGTACACATAATCGTCAACTTCTTTGAGCGTAAAATCTCCAATTTTCACGGGAGTTTGCAGTACAGGGACATTTGTCATGATTTTGTCTTGTCCATGTTCATTTTAAGGCCAGCTCATTCGGAGGTTCTACTGTGGTCATCGAGCATTAAACTGAGGTTCTCCGAGGTTTCGCCGATTATGTTGATGCCAACCCCTTTCTCATTCAGAACCTTGAAAACGCATTCCAGAACAGATTTAGAGAGATAACATCTCGCTGTCTGGCTTCCCACTGCAACACTGCAGTAGGTTTTGAGTTCTGGTTCTATAGTTAGACTAATATAGTGGCGTTTTCGTACAAACACTTCAACACTCCGATGTACCTGCTGTCGATTTGGTACCGCTGGAGAGACTGCAGTGCAGTCTCAATCGTATCGAAGGCTTTCTCGTAGTCCACAAACGCTGAGCAAAGAGGCGGATTAAACTCTTCGGTCTCCTATATAACCTGCTGTAGCGAATGTATGTGGTCTACTGGTGCTGAAGCATTTCCGGAACCGGCCTGTTCGGGAGACTGGAAGTTTACTATAGGGTACTATAGTTCTTACTGTGGTACCCTTCTCACTTTTGAGCCATGTTTACAAGCTGTTTTTGAGAGTAATTACGAACCATCTTGCACGCAGGTTTGATAACTTCCAGTCTCCCGAACAAGCCGGCTTCCGGAAATGTTTTAGCGGTGCATTCTTGCCCTTTTTTGAACAAGAGCAACACCACACTTCTTCTCCTTGCCTGCAGTGTTTACCCCTCATGTGGAATCAAATAACGTCTGAAGGGCTTTAAGGACCAACAAGGTTTTCCAACTGCTTTCAGAAATTCGGCTGTGATTCCGTCATCAACTTATTGTATTTAAGCTGTTTGAGAGCCACACTAATCTCGTACAGGTTGACATCTGACATGTTTTCGGTAAAGTGACGGATCGCGATCTAGGTTTTGGGTCGTTGGCATTAGTTACAACTGTATCAAGACTCATGTTACGTAGGCCTTCAGGAATCCATAGGTGATGCCGGTCTTGCAATGTGCCTCGGAGAAGACCAACAGTTCTACATGCTCCTCTAATACGCATTCCTTTCGTATAGCTTCCTTTGCAGAAGATAGTTTTTCTGGTGGATGCTTTGTTTGTGTATTGGTTTTTGTGACATGCTTTACTGAACATAACATTACGTTTTTATTCATGAAACAGTAAAAAGACTAATAAGTACCTAAATAAGGCCCTATATAGGTTTTTTTCATACTTTATTAAGTGGCTGAGTACTGGAGCTGCAATTTCCATTAGTCAGCCACACCAAAAAAATACTTTAAAAAGCGGCTGACTACTGGGTTTTTCTAAAAATATTATAGGGAATGTTAGGGTAAATTTGAATCTTAAAAAATAACGATCTTAACGGACCGATTTTATTTCAAATTCGAACGATACCACCAATATCCAGAAGTCAGCCGCAGGTGGCTGAATACTGGAGAACACATAAAAAAGTGGTACCCAATAGTCAGCCTCCGTAAATTATTAAGAAATCGATGAAATACGCTTATTTTATTATCATTTTCGGTTTAAACAACTATATGCATTCACAGATATATACAAATATATCATATAATGTCAACACAAGTCTATCTTTCTTACCTGATTTGAAAACACCAAGTACGAAAAAAACTATGGCGGACATCGCAAAATTGCCGCTCTCGACCGAGAGCACTCAAATAAACTTTTTTTATTTCCCCCCCTGCCGTTTCCTCGCACTGATCGATAAATATAATGATTAATAAGGAATCAAGGAATCAATTAAGAGGCCTACAATTTATTAATTTCAAATAGACTGCTATTTCAAGGCAATAAAAGAGGCAAAAGGCTGACTACAGGATCCTGGCTGGCCACTGGTGTCTTTACCCTATCTCGATACACTTATCGATTCAAAGAATTTCAACTAAACAGTAACAAAGGAAAGGCGATTTTCTCTATTCATTCCTAAACATTCCTTCTAATCCGTCTCCATTTTAGTGCTCCGAGGCTACGTATCCTTCGTGATACAGGCATTACGGGGCAATTTTGTTTACAGCCCACATAAAGGAATGTCTTTTTATCACAGCTCTACCTAACTACACGTACAATGGGTCGGGGACATAAAGCCTTTTATTGAGAGCGGTCACGCGACGGGTTTCTGTACAACTCATATCTTGACACATGTTTAATTATATCGATGATCTTTTAACTTATCCATCCTATCACAAAAAGACGCTTCTTAAAATTCTCGATTTTGTAAGCGTATCTGTAACGCAATAGGTCAAAATTCCTTACGGTAAAGCTAATAACTTCAACCATGTTAAGTAAGTGGTTTCACTTTGCTTAAAATGGTTTGTTAAGCAGAGCTCATCCGGATGTTATAGAATTAAAATCAAAATATTTTTTATCAACACCCATATCATAAAACCTCCATTGGTTAATCAAAAACCGTAGGAAATGACCACCATTTTGACAACCAATTAGGAAAAACCAGTGCTGCGATAAAGAAATAACATTACTTCTTTATCGTTTTTAGTAAAGAAATGAGATTAAATTTGGAACAGCTGTCAAAACTCAAGTGGGTCTCTATTCTAGTATCCATAGATATTAAAACAGTTATTGATACGAAACGTCAATTCAGTATGTTTTTTTAATATAAACTGCACAATATTTGATCTCGAGTGACGTGAGAATAGAGACTTCATCCGTTTGTCTATGATTAAAAAAAAAAATGGTCTTGACGGAGGATCGAATCGCCGCCATGTTGCTGTTTTGCTGAACGAAAGTAGAATTGTTGTTGAATTGAATAGAAAAAGTTGTTTGTAATTTACATTTTAGTTGAAAATATGAATAGTAAGTAGTCTTCTCGGAGTGTGTGTGATATGAAAATGCGCCGGATATCGGAAATATGCAGCCACGATTGCAACAAATAACTTGTTGCCAGAAAATATTGTTTCTGAACCCATCATGGAGGATTTATAATATGTGTGTAGATAAAGTTATGTATGCAACTCTGCATAATTTGGCCTTAAAACACACGTGCGATCTTATTATGAAACTCGCCTATCGGCTCGTTTCATGAAAACCGCACTAGTGTTTTAAGGTCTATCATTATGCAACCGTTGCATAAACTACTATTAAAACTTTTCAACAAATGAACACAAATTCAATTTGACTGACCCTGTGTTGAACTTGACCCGAGTTTACTCCAAAATATTACCCCTACTTTCAGTACATTATATTATGAGTTACTAATATGTAAGTTTATAGTTCTACTACTGCATCATGATTCAAGCAGAGTAAGCTATTGCTAACACCACAAGAACTTTGAAGCATAATTTTTTGTGGTTCTAATAAACGGCGACGTCCCGTCCTATGATTCGTGTGTTTCCATTCAAACGACACAACAATAAAACCCCGTGCACATGTAATGCAAAGTCCCGCAATTCGAGAAAATTGTATCTCGCTATTTAAAACTATGAACGAATGTTGAATACTAATTGAAAAAGAAAAAAATGGAAATTATGTAGCGACAACGTTGACAATGTAAGGTTTAATTGATAAGGCAAGATTGGGATGTTTATGGATTGTCCGTATTCTTTTTTTAAATACACGATAGTGTCAATTGATTTATGATATTCATTTTTATCAACTTCGTGTTTCAAAAACGACGATCAAAATTCTTTTACAAAGAATATATTTTATTGTTCTTTTTATTACTATATTAACTTGTACGCGGCCTTGTTGGTGTCATCAAATGTTTCCTCCTTGCAACCTTGCCTGAGAACCAGAGACAAATCAAATTAACTTTCATTTCCCAAATTGGAATTCCAGTCTATGGTCTGCGTCCCTTCATGTTTACAGTATCAATAAAAGACGGATGTAGTTCACTACTCTATTGGCACTGAAGAAATTCGGTCGGTTAAGTCTGATGGTGAATGCCTCACTTTAATCTCTTTTGAAGTTGTAATTATGTACAACTGAGTTAACCTTTATATCTAGTTCAACTTTTTCATTATTATATATTTTTTTTATTTTATAGAAACAGGGGGGCAAACGAGCAGGCGGGTTACCTGATGGTAAGCAATCACCGCCGCCCATGGACACCCGCAACACCAGGGGAATCACGGATGCGTTGCCGACCCTTAGAGAAAGAAGTAGGCTGACAAACAGGCAGAAGGCTCACCTGATGGAAAGTGGTCACCGCCGCCTATGGACATCTGCAACACCAGAGGTGCTGCCAATGCGTTGCCAGTCTAGGGAGGATGGGAAATGGGGATGGGATAGGGATGAGGGAATAGGCCTCCGGATCTCGTCACTCACCGTACGAAACGCAATAGCAAGCTATTACTTTACGTCGATATTCTGTGAGAGTGTGGTACTACCCCGATCGAGCCGGCCCATTCGAACAGTAATCATTTAGTGAGGATTACTGTTTGGCTCTACCACTACTAAACATGTTAATTGAAGATTTTTGTTTAAGATCCTATGTTTTCATAAAAAAAACATATTGAAATGTAAAGCAATCAATATTTTAATTTGCAACTGGGTTAAAATAGTAAAAATTGGTATTTGTTGAAAATAGAATGTTTTACTTATTGAAATCTGTATTTATTGATCAGAACTTTATGTAATATTTACAATAAAAAATATTTAGTATTTAGAATGAGCGTTAAAAATGGTAAACATTTAAGTACTTACCTCTTCACTAAGTTGACGCATAAAAATATATTGCGTCGACTTGGAATGACCTAGTACGTAAAATATGAAGGTATTTTTGACGATCAATGTACTCCTTCCTTTTTTCTCTCATTGTTATGGCTTCTTGCTTTTGACATCAAGTTAAAGAAAACGAAAAAAAAATATCTTACTCACTTAGCAACCAAGCCAAGTACAAAAATGTTTCATTGAACAATCAGTTTTCAATAAGTAAAATTATCTTTAAATCAACTAAAGCTGTATTTAAATTGAAAACCATTAACCGTTAACAATCCATATTAAAACTGTACCATTTTTCAGTACGCCACCGGAATGGGCTGCAGTGGGACGGAATCCGTTTTATTGCTATCTCTTCTACATGGCTTCCTCTTCCTCATCGGTACGTATGTGTGACGCTGGTATTACCCTGAATAATCATGAGTTATGAGTGTTATCGGTATGTGTTGAACCGTTGCCACGGAGGGTAGAGAGTGTGATAACATCGGGGTCGTTTGTCCTCTTTTTAGAGCCGTTTTAATGGTCCTTGACGTTTAGACTGTATACTTTGACGGACCGGATAACCTCAAAAATGGCACTTAAAATACTGTCAAAACTTATGTACTACATTGATTCTCGATGAATATAAATTTTGCCAACAGACTTTTCAGTTTCAAACCATCTCGTGGAAAGATCCACGAGATGGTTTGAAACTGAAAATCTTTAAAAGTTACCTTGTAAAAATAGCTTAGGTACTGGATCTTTGTAATACATTTATTATATTTATATAATTTTTAATCTCCATTACATTTTTCCTTTAGTTTGACAGTTTGACAGTTTGATTTTTAAAACACAAGCACTTTTCAGTAGATGAATACCACGGAATGTACAACGCTTGGCCAAAAAATATAATAGAACGCAATCGGTAGATCGCGTTTCAGCCTAAAATCACTGCTATTAGGTTATTTAGCTCATAATATTAGGGCCAGTTTTAATAACATACATTAGGCTTTGATAAAAAAATACATTCAAAATGGTTCGCTAGGTATTCATAAAGTACTTACATTTCAGCAAAAATGTTATTATTCTTACAAACTTTTTAATTACAATTCGTGTTTCTAATAGTACATGTAAAAAATAGACTTAATATATAAAGTTTTATTTTCGGTAAAAACATCTTCCGAGTATATTTACCCATCAGTTCGAAGAATCAAAAATTTACTTTCAAAATTAATCAAATAAAATATGTTTTATTTTTTTTATTTTATTGAAGTAAAACGAACGGAATAAGGGACGGAATAATAACAATTGAATGACCACAAAGGATACGCGGGCATTAAAATGAGTATCTCAAGTGATACAGATAGCCGTTTTCCGGCCTACGAGAGGATACTTTTCAAACATAAATCTATCCCTATCAAGGCAAACCTTTAAAATATTAACCAAATCGAACGATCCAAAAGTACCAAACGCGAAACATAAAAAGGCAAACGTAGAACGAAAATCCTAAACGTAAAAGTACATTATTAACTGTTAACCCGGGCAATAAAGGCGTTCTTTCTTGCTCTGTTGCCAAATAAATGTACGTTAATAATTCGCCTCAACGGAATGACGTTCGCTCTCGTAAATCATAAATTCTTTGTGTCGTTCTTGTTATGTATATATTTATTCGTGCTCGGTCCGCTGGCGTTGAATGAGTGGGGTGAAGCAAGCTGTATCATAAGATGCGATGTAGACTGGCGGAGTAGCTCGCGTGTCTTTTGTCTCGTCAAAGGCCCCATTCAAAGAGAACGATTAATTTTTAAAGACTGCGGTTTTAGCTGTGTCATTAAGAAATGCTTTGCAATTAGAAACCTTGAAATATTAGAATTAAAATACTTTTTTGGTTTCATTGCTACGTTACGCGTACTCATAGCATGTTGCAGCGAATTTCAGATTTTTGACGGAGACCCGTACAACCAGAGAACCCGGCTACTTAAAAGCATGTTTTATTTTAAATTTAGGACAGCCGTCAGAAGTTAAAAGTGTACAATTTATAGGCCTATCAATTATAATTTGATTAATATTCCATCGTAGTAAGCTGTCTGATGACATGATGACCTAATGAGAAAGAAACCAACTACTTACGTTTGTGTGTGTTCGTGATTTGTCTTAGACTACTGAATCGATTGTCTTCGATTTTTTTGTAATACGCTGGTTTTTTCTGTGGGTTTATAAATATCATTAAATATTTGGTTAGGTTTGTAACCAACCCGAATAAAAGCGAAAAAAAAATATGTGCAAGCGCAGGGCGTCTATACGGGAACGTCTTAGTGATACTGCAGCGACCCGCGAGCGCGACTCGCATCTCGCTCTTACGCATTACGCGTCGTGCGGAAGAGTGGGATGAGAAATCTCGCTCGCGAGTCGCTACAACATCACATAGCGTTCCTGAATAGAAGCGCTGGACAGGCAGGGAGTCTATTCAGGAACGTCTAAGTGATACTGCAGCGACCCGCGAGGAGACTCGCATCTCGCTCTTACGCATTATGCGTCTTGCGGAAGATTTGGATAAGAAATCTCGCTCGCGAGTCGCTACAACATCACTTAGCGTTCTCGAATAGAGGCGCTGGACGGACAGGTCAGTAGTTAGTATAAATGGTGTCTTCGAAATAATTATCACTCTAACATATTCTTCCAACTGTCAGCTGGCTCCGGCACAGATGTACCAACCGACAGCACGACCGTAGACATCTCGTCGCGGCGCTTCCGAGCAGAGTTCCTTCAGGAGTGGCAGGGCTCTGCAGATGCTCCCTACTTTGATCCAGGCACGCCGCGGAACATAACTGGACTGGTCGGACATCCCGTTAGACTACTGTGCCGGGTTAAGAATCTGCAGAATAGGACGGTAAGTTACGTTATACGTCGAGTTAGTTTATGATAAAAAAAACCCGACAAGTGCGAGTTAAACTCGCGTGGAGAGGGTTCCGTGAGTATATGAAATGTCCTCTGTTACTTTAAATACCATAGACTTCTTATAGTTTTTCCTGTAATCTATAGGTACAGAACAGTATTCTGTATTTTTTCAAAATTTTAGGCCCAGTAGTATTTTCGGAGATAAGGGGGCTAATTTTCGCCTATTTTCATAAATAATCAAACTATTTAAAAATAAACTATATAAAAAATATTAAAAAAAATTAAGATCCTCACAATAACCCCTTTCATTTGATATCTCACACGCTATAGTCTACAAAACTTACTTTTTAAATTTTCAAATTTACACCCAAAAGGCCCTATGTTTAAAAATCATTTATTTACGTTACACGTCCGTGTTGCGGTCACTGACTTATATATGTGTACCTTTCAACTCAATCGGTCCAGTAGTTTCGGAGCAAATTGGCTATGACAGACGGACAGACAGACAGACAGACAGACACACGAGTGATCCTATAAGGGTTCCGTTTTTTTCCTTTTGAGGTACGGAACCTCAAAAACATATTTAGGACAAGCTTTTTTTGTTAAATATACTACCTTGACGTAGACTGTAGTTTTATAATTAATTTTGGTATAAAATCGATGTGTATTGTATGTGTAATTATACCTAGAAGGTCATCGAAATCGATGGAAGCTTCTTTTCAACATTGGTCTAAAATTGATATAGAAAACAGTACTATGGTTACTAAATGTCGCTTTGAGTTGTCACTTTATTTTCAGTGTAAACTTCGCAATTTAAAATACAAACAGAGCAAAGGTATATGGTATACTTTATCACTTAAGCAATGTTGAATGTCAAGTATTTAAGTACGAGTGTCTGGCTTGGGTGTGAATCGAATACGTGACCTTAAGCTTAATAGTAATGCGACCACTGCGCTTGCCGAACGCACAAAATGGTCAGTAATGTTAATAATGTCGCATTCAGATGAAATTAAGCAAATGCTTAATAATTCACAACACGGACGCTTTAGTCAACGTTGCGCGCTCTTTGGTCACGCTTCAAAGCCTCTGTTAGACATTGCGTGAGCGATATCGCATATATTTTGCTACGATAGGATAGCTCTTATTAAATTGATAGCAAAGGTGCCGCATCGTTTGTAACATACGCGATACGCTTAGGCAATGTCGTACAGAAGTTCTGATAAAGCATTTATCTGTATAAATTAGATTCTAATTTAGTACAAACTTTTGATTTTAATTTAGTTCTCAAAAGGTGCTTAGTCGTTAATTCCAAGGACTGTTTCTTTGTTTTATTGCTTGACAAACAAAATTATTTCGTTAGTAGGTCTCTTTTTGAATATCCTTATATTTGTTGTATTTACTTTTGCTGTATATATTATTATGTAGACTGAAAGACACCGTTTCACACATATAAACGCGTGTTTCATATTTATAATCATAATCATAATCAATTTGCTTTTAATTACTTTTTTATTAAAATGGCTGATTAATATAGTCTGATATTCAATGCAGCTGTGAAGTTAGTTTATTTTTAGGCTTCCGTAGTACTTCAAAAGGCAAAAACGGAACTCTTACCTATAGGATCACTCTGTCTGTCTATCTGTCCGTCCATCCGTCTGTCTTTCTGTCTACTTCTTCTCTGCCTGGCCCTTTCCCATTTTATTTGGGTCGGCCCTCCGTATCATGCGTCTCCAGGCAGCTCGGTCCTGGGTCGTCTCTTTGCTGACTTGGCCTTCTTTGAGGTTCTTGTTTACTATGGACATCCATGTGATTCGGGCTCTTCCTCGTCCTCGGGGTTTAGTCTCGATATCTAGCACTTTTCTGGTCATGTGGTTGGATGGTCGCCTCATAACGTGTCCGTACCACCGCAGACGGCTCTTGTGTAGTTCATCTGGGATAGGTCTCACTTTGAAGGTGCCTCTTATGTGTGTTTCTGACATGGTCCAGCCTAGTTACACCACCTGCCCACCTGATTACCTGACCACGTCTGTCTGTCTATCTGTCACAACCAATTTGCTCCGAAACTACTGGACCGATTGAGTTGAAATTTGGTACACATATGTAAATCGGTGACCGCAACACGGACGTGTAACACAAATAAATAAAGAAATAAATTTACCAGCCCCCCCCCCCCCCCCCCCAGTTATCTCCGAAACTACTAAGACTAAAATTTTGAAAAAAAAAGTACAGCGTATAGTTCTTTACCTATATATTACAGGAAAACCTATAAGAAATCTATGAATTTTAAAGTACCAGGAAATTTCATATAATAACGGAATCACTCCACGCGAGTTTAACTCGCACTTGTCCAATTTTTTTCCAAATATGACTTTATTTGTAAGCTTTTAAAGTCCAAATCAAAATGTTAAATTATCTTCTGTCGTTCAGTAGAATTACTTGAGTGATTGTACATGCGGAAGTTATATCGAAGTGATATTACTTATTGCATGTACGTCATAATGTTTGTGTCATTATCCGAATTATAAATTAATAATAGAGCTACCTTTATTAAGCCTTGTCTTTGCTTAAATTCAATTTGGATAGATATCCTTTCGTAATATCTGGCTCAAAGCGACTAGTTTCATAGCTATTAGCAATAATTGGTTGCCTTAACGATGCGCAACTCCCGGCATTGGTGGAATGTATGAAGTTTCATATTTGAGCCAAATTTGATATTTAACTTTTATTAGCAATCGATTTATTACAGGAATTTCGGCTTTATTATTAAAATTGTGTCTGTTTATCTCGTATTTGTGTTTAAAGCTCATAAATGGTTTCGAAGCACAATAATTAAGATTCGGGGTTAAGCTAGGATTGGAACGTAAGCAGAACTGCGTTAGTGGTGAATAAATTGATTGAGATGCAGTTTTAGTTTGAGATAGCTTCAGCTTTTTCTCCTCAGGGCTTAGCAAAATTTCCTATAGAATGTATAAGTTTACGTACGTTAACCCTATGGACTCCAGTGTGTTTATGTATGGTGTGATGTTTATAAAATCGAATTTAACACAGAAGGCTACAGTGTTTACCTACACAGAATAGTGCTTAATATTTGCAGAGACAAAAATATATACAATATTCGTAATGAAAATAAGCCTATGTCAGTCCACTGATAGACATATTAGGTCTCTTACAATACGTACCACTGAATCCGACTTTAGCTCTTCAATTAGCTATATGATCAAGTTTTAAGATAATCTAGAAATCGGAAGTATTATTCCTTTTTCAACTACATGCGTAAAAAACAACGATACATGGAACGTTAGCGTTCCCAAATTTACAAAGAATAGCAATCACGCAAACATCGCATAGTAAATTGTATCCAAGTTTATTCTAGGGAATCATAAACCGCCGCGTTATGGGCACTAGGGTTTTTATATTTATGATTACCTCGTCTGATAGGGATCGTTCTACCTCGGAAGTGCGCACTTAAGCATCGCCATTGATAACACGTAGACCAGTAAAATGGCTCGTCACGACCCATTTTATAGAATCCCAAATGAAACTTCGGGATAACGGACATTTTTTCTGACGGGCCTAATTTTACCTGGGCAATTTTGAATGGGTATGACAGGTTGTAAACGAAAATAATTGGTTATGGATTTTAAATTGTTGTGCGGTTGTTTGCGGGTTACTTTTGACAAGATGTGACGTGACGTGACAGGTGTTAACCTAGTTTTGTACTTAACCTGAGAATACAAAAGAAAAGTAGGTATGTAGGTTAGGTAGATAGGTGAATAATTATATAAAATAAAATAAAACCTTTACCACTAATTACTGCTATTTACCCGACTTACTGTATATAAGTGTCATATACAGGACACAAATGTAGCTCTGCTAATGAATACCTTATTAATTTTTTGTTAATTAATGCAACACATGTTCTCTTATCAAAAAACTTCAAATAATTTGGAAATTGTAGTAGTTTTTATTAATTGTTCAATGTTGTCATGGCTCAGGGAGCGTCAGCGGCCTAGTCGCAAGGACGATATGGACATTTCGACTCGTCATAATGAGGTCCGGGTTTGAATCCAAGCGGTTGCCATGTACCAATGAGTTTTTCTAACTTATGTACATTATCTTCCTGCGCATTTCGGTAACCGATGCTCTTACGGCAACATTTAGGTAATTAAATGTGTAACCATGGTACAATTGGTCTGGTTCCCCCGTCACAAGGGTTACGGAAGTCAGACTTCAGTCGCTCCACTGTAATAACTCGACCTGTCGAATCTGGGATCACTGTCAAAGCGTATCCCGAATAAGAGACGGGAAAAAGCGCTAGGAAGAGAGACTCAACGTTGTTATGTTAATGCTATATTATGTTATAAAAAACAAAATCAGAATCGGTTCATCCGTTTGGAAGTTACGATGCCACATACCGATACACACATACTCACGTTAAACTTAGCGTCGGGCGTTAATAAGGTTTTCTTGAATTAATTTTAACATTAGATAATGTCCATAAAAGTCATCAATTAATATAATTCCCCGCGGATATAAAGTTTGACGTCACTGCCAAAATATCTGTTTTGTAAACAACACTGAATAAATTTGCATGAAATTCATTTAAATTATACCTGATAGCATGCACGAGTGGTTTCCCAAAAAAAAACCCGTGAATAATTAATATGGTTTCCCTTTTAAATTAAGGAAACTTGTTCTTTAAAAAAGCGGGATAGCTTTCATACTTATAAATGACAAATGGGTATAAATATAGGTGTCAAATTTGTTGCAGAATATAGGTAATTATTTGCCAGACGTACAAAACATTTTCAACGGCTACTTGTACCTCTGCTATAACACTTGAAGTCAAAAAACTGTCCCCCTTTATCGCATTACAACCAATCATCATTCATTCTTTGGGTCCGCGCACCGTATAGCAAATAAGCTAATATAAATAGCAATAAAAAAAAATGACAAACACAGACAGGATAGATTGTCCATTTTTAATCTCAATTTTTATAACTGTTGTAAAATAATACCCTCCGGTAATCTCACCGTTGCTAAGATATTTACAATTACCAACTTCCCACTCAGCATTTTCACATTATCTGCACCATATTTCATCGAAAAACTCGGCTCACTTGAAACCTTTTTAATATCGCTCGCGCAGTAGCTGTATTCATCTTTCTTTAATAAAACACATAGCTATAAATAACTAGAAACAGAACAAGGCTAGGGAAATGAAATGCAAGGCCACGATTCTAATGAAGACGGGGTGGCTCCATTAAAAGGGGGGTAACAATGAAATTTACTTAACTCTGTAGGGTTTCTATTGTGCGAATCTTTAAGAACGATTTGATTCTTAATTTAATTAAATAGATTGCAAACTTAACATCTTTGAGTGGCTCGACGGCTCGGTGGTACAGTCAGTGTCAAAATAAATACTCAACTAGTGGA
The DNA here is from genome assembly GCA_947859335.1 of Tortricodes alternella. Classification (NCBI taxonomy): domain Eukaryota; kingdom Metazoa; phylum Arthropoda; class Insecta; order Lepidoptera; family Tortricidae; genus Tortricodes; species Tortricodes alternella. The sequence continues at coordinate 26,757,712 of OX401968.1, read as the reverse complement.
TCCGCCACAGCTTCGCCCGCGGTATATTCCATATAAACTTTATCACCCCTTTAGGTATGGAATTTCAAAAAATCGCTCTTTATTGTATCTCTAGGATTCTCGAGGAATGCCTCCTCCAAATTTTAAACCTCTAGGACTACACGTTTAGGCTGTGCGTTGTCTGTAAGTGAGTCACGGTACTGCTTTATATGTATTGATTGGGTATCATGTCACCTGTTTTAAATATACTTATAGTAACGTATTTATTATGCAAACATAGGCGAAAATTTTTCGTAATGTCTAAAACATTGTCTCCGTTAACTTTACTTTCGTCGATATAGCTATTTTAGCCAACAAAGGTGCATTTTCAGGTTAGAAATTTGTTTACATTAAGACACGTTAGTTTGGACTGACTATGTTTGTTGGTCCACTTGAAGTGAGTGAGTGATATATCTTACCAGCCACGTGGTGACAAGGTTAAAATAATTATACGATTAATGCTTGATATTCTGATGCTGACGACAAACGCCCACATACCAAATAATTATTCCTTACTTGATACTTAATTGTTTTAAATTCTTAATGTCAACTAGTTATGTATAAAAAAGCTATAATTACGTTCACGTTTTGAATATTTTTATTTTATTTGAAGAGTTTCGTTTTTTCAAGAGTTTTCTTTTGTTACCTTATTATATTGATCGCGTAGGTACTCAAATTATAGGAGCTTAGTGTTTATTTCAACTTAATGTTCACAAATAAAAAAAAAATACAAAGCAAGACATCATAAAATACAAGTATAAGTAAAAAAACGTGTTCGAAATATAAAATTCGTGTTAAACGAAGTTCTTGCATCTACTTAAAACTAAATACAAGGCAACATTATAGAATCACTATTAACTGGGGAAGTTCCAATTTAAACTTGGAAATGCGCATCGCCTTTCTCGTGGAGTATCTTAGCGGGCGAAATTAGTCTCCTATCTTAGTATCTCTTTATCCTTTTAGTTTGCAATTGATACTGCTATTCTGCACTTTAATTAGTAAAAACACTAAAGACGTTAGGTTTAATTTTGAGCAAAAATGTGTGCGATTTCACTCTGATAAGTTTAAATGGCAATGGTAATATGACATTATTTTGATTAAAGCATACAATAGTTTAGAGGCGGAACATATTTTTGCCTGTTATGCTATGTTTTTATAAAAACAAGTTAACAAAAAAATTCGCAGCAACCATGGGATGAAGCCACACGATAAATCAGATAATCAGTATCCATTTTGTTTTCCCACCAGGTGTCCTGGGTGCGCCACCGTGACATCCACCTGCTGACGGTGGGCCGCTACACGTACACGTCCGACCAGCGGTTCGAGGCGCAGCACAAGCCGCGCTCCGAGGAGTGGGCGCTGCGCATCCGCAGCCCGCAGCGGCGCGACTCCGGCCAGTACGAGTGCCAGATCTCCACCACACCGCCTGTGGGGCACGCTGTCTTCCTCAACATCGTTGGTGAGTTATTAGCTCAACCTGCTGATGACGGTGGATTAATCAGTCGTAGGCAAAGTAAAAAATGGAAATATTTTGACGACACGGGCTCTTTCACATGCCTGAATCTACCAATATAAATGTGAAATCGTGCTGACAAAAAGCGATTTTAAAATCATTTCTTTTAGAAGCAACAGTACCGTTTAATACGTTTCTTGTGTACGTTCAATCTCTCTAATAGTTATTTCGACATATTTAAAAATACCAATTGCTTGTATGAGAAGAATTATTTCTAGTACTTCACCAAGCCTTTCTCACACAAGCTGACGTATTTAGGCAAAAAGACCTTACGTATAATAAGATACTTGCGTACTTAGGAGGCGGCATTTATTTCACTGAAACTAATAGCATCTGACGGATGCTCAAGTTGCCTAGTGTTTATTCTGGACTTCTTTTAAAATAGTTTGTTGTTTCCACTGTTAGCACTTACCTTTATTTATCCAGCCTTCAGGGAAGTAAACACTTGCTTTTTCGTTCGGAAATTGCATCTCGTTGCAATTTAATTAAGGCAGGATACAGAAGAGAGTTAAGTATCCGGTTTTACTTACGAAGTGGGACATTCCTGGAACTAACTGGAGGAAGAAAACTTGCTTAATTAGGAAAGGTTTAAATTAAGTTGATCCTTTTTGTAAGGAACTAAAGATAATATAAAAACGCATGAACATTATGTTGCATCTAACAGCTACTAAGTGCATTAAATGGACAACCTAATGGACTTGCGGCCAGTTAGGTTGAATTTGTTATGCGCGTCTACTGAAAAAAAAAGCTACGTGGGTTAAGTGAATGAAAAAACTAAAAAGATTTTTGGGTGAAAAGCACTCCAAATTTTGGAAGCACGATTATGCAACATTACTACTTTACCTGAATTTTAAATGTGTCTCCAACGTTATTATTTTCGCTAAAATTAACAAAGACTTTCTGAATTGTTTTATTACGTTAGTATTTAAATTTTCAGGTAAAACGTGTATTAAAATTTCAATAAAATTTTAAAAGCACTATACGCAACATGTCTTCTCTCGAGCATTTCGTTAATCCTCCCATTTATCTTACTGCTTTGCATTCGAATGCTCTATTTACAAAGGGCAGTAAATAATTTTCTACCAAAATGGCAAAAACAGAAATACGGGCTGCTGTTTAGAATTATATTGGCAAATTCAAATTGTAGGGTAAAGCAATCCCTCTTTGTGCGTATGATACCTACATTATATGCTTTGCGCATTGCGATGTGTTTGTATTTAAATTAACAGCATATCTGTTGTTGCTCTTCCCTTGCCTGGGGTTTGAGTTCACCGGCAATCTGCAAGACGTTTTTTTCCATACCGCTTCAAACTGCAATTCAATGCGGCTGCTTACCTCGGAAACTGCCGTGTGACTCTTGCATGCAGTTACTAAGTGTTGCAATGAAATCCAAATTTAACAGTATGGGATTTGATGATGGCGAATTAAAAAACACCCGTTGGTGCACGTATATCTAATGGCTGATTGATGTAGAACCGTATGTATTGTTATAGAGCCGGAAACAACGATCTCCAGCGGCGCGGAACTATTCCTCCAAGCCGGGTCTACCATCAACCTGACCTGCACGGTGCGACACACACCCGAGCCGCCCATCTCCATTACTTGGAGCCATGCAGATCAGGTATGCCAAAAATATCAATGCTAGTTGGTTTCAGAAAGTTTGATGGAATATTTTTGAAGAAATTAAAGCCTTTTGGAACAGATTATTTCATTAGAAAGCATATTCTTTCACAATACCAATCAACCAGGCAGTCTTTCGACATTAGATAAAAATACTCTCATTTTCAACACAATAATAAAAGTGCCTAAATTGGATAATTTCTTTCAATCTGTGCGTCTTCCGTATATTCAAAATTTTAATGTTCTTTTTTACTTTCTATATACAAAGAAACATATTACTGACATGAGAACTTTTATTGCTATTTATGAGTCCAACGAAGAATCCATGAAAAACGTTAGAAGTAAACAGCATCAGAGCTGTTAGTGTAACTTTGGGCCATAGCAAACGCCTCTGAAGCGTTTGCGTAAAAGACTATTTCTTTTTGGACAAACGATTAACGCGATTAAGACGTGTTTTATGATACAAGGTTACATACACTAAGGGCACAGTGTACGAGTATGAGTGTATATTAGTCGTATCAAGAAGAAATTTGGTGCCAGTCTATCATCAAGCCAATCATAAAGGACATTGAAAATGCAAGTTAAATAAAGCCATATCCATAACATATCGTTAGAATCGTAGACAGATCCTAGAACTAGGATAAAGTGAAACCTGACGACACGGTTTGGTGGTTACGAGGAAATTATATGAGTGTGTGTTCAAAAGGGTTTATTTCTTTTCGAGGTACTCATCTAATTCCGACCCTATCTGTTAAGATCTATAGTTCAAATTAAACGTGTTATCGAGAAGTCAACAGGCCCTTCTGGCACACCTAATATGGACATACTTCATACGTTGCGTATATAATATTTAACGGTCTGAGTGAAAACTTAGAAACTCACAAGAACTTATCTTAACTGAGTTACTTAGTAACTGGATGTACTAAAGTAACTTCTGAGTGCCCGATTACATTTTAATTGCTTTAACTTAATAATGTGTCTGTTACTCTAAAAACAGGAGCGTTGCGATAAGAGCATAGATCGTTGCATGCATTCTAATTAAATTACTTGATTTGTTATTTCTCCTAACAGAGGCATTCTTTTATATAAATAATCTTTTTACCATTTTTAGATAGCTTAAAAATACGCTTAAAATTTCTTCTATTCGTCGATACATGGCCTTCATAAAGTCACACAGTAAACAGCAGTTCGCTTTTTTTCCATAGATGATTTAGTGTGAGTAAGTGACATCGTGACGAATTTTAAATAAAACAATAGTAATTGAACGTCAATTTATTAGCAAAAATAGTCATTTATTTTAATTTGCTGTTTTGAGTAATAATATTCACATATTATTGTACTTTTTTACGATAAAATAGACTAAGGTAGTACGAGTCACTGTTAGCATTCAGAATGCATAACTATTATGAGACAATATCATGTCATAAAACGAATTTGTATCTAAGCAGGATTATTAATTTATTTTAATTTAAAACTTAAATTAATTTCCTACATGGAAGCTGTCTGTTCACACTGTTCGAAATTAATGTATTTTTAATCTCTTCTCTCACTTACACCTCTTGCCGTCCCCTTTATACCAAGCGTTCCATTCCCCCACATTTATGAAACATTTTAAGTAATAAGTTATAACTATCTGCGAAAAGGTGTTATTTTGACGATACGACGTGCTAATAATTTATTTTTCATTATCTTTAAATTAACAGAAAGTCATCCGTTTTATGAATTGTTGTTTGATGTCCACCGTGCCTTTAATGTGTAAAGGCTATCATTATCATCATCATCATCAGCCTCTATACGTCCCACAGTTGGGCACAAGCCTCCTCTCATAGTGAAAAAGACTGGGCAATAGTCCCCACCCGAGCCCAGCGGACTGGGAACTCCACACACATCTTTTGAATTACTTCGCGGATGTATGCAGGTTTCCTCAAAATGTTCTCCTGCACAGACAGCGGTAAAAATAAAAATTGATTCCGCACATGACATCTGCGCATCTATTCGGGAACGGTAAGTGATGTTGTAGTGACTCGCGAGCGAGATTTCTCACGACGCGTAATACGTAAGAGCGAGATGCGAGTCTCGCTCGCGGGTCGCTGCAGTATTACTTAGACGTCCCCGAATAGACGCCCTGAAAACCTCAGAGGTGCGAGACGTGATTTGAACCCACGATCCTCTGCACGAGAGAATAAAATTAAATGCTACGAGTATATGACAGGAAATGTTAAGTAGGCTAGAATCAAGATTTCAATTCGAAAATAACAGGGTTGCCACCGAATAGATTTAAACAACGTCTAAGCGATGATTAGACCATAAATCCCACGTTTAACGGGACTGCAGGTAACCCTTGAAGGGATTGGAAACTCTATTCTAAGTCCGACGGGTCATTGGTTTAAACGTTATTGACTTGTGAAGCGTTTGGAAGGGAACTTAATGTTTTATATTTCAGTTAGAATCGCTTTGGTATAGCTTTGTGGTAGAGTGAAATCGTAAAAGGGTAGAGTTATATGGCATATTAAATGTAAGTTTTTTTTGTAGACATTTCCTTCTCGTGATAATGTAAACGTTTCAAAAGTATATTTTAAACATTACAACCCTAAAAAATCTAAGTTTTTCTTAATTTTTGATTGTATACTTTGCTTCATAATTTTAACTTATAACTTTGTGTATGCTCCGCCACAGTTGAGAGGCATAAAGTACATTGACTTTTAAAACCCCCTGGAAAATATAAGGTTTTATTTCGTTGCCAAAACGGTATTCAAGTTGATACCAAGTTAGTCAAACACAGACTAAACAAAAACACTTTTACCAACTCGGAAATACGTTGGCAAGGCATTGAGCCAACTTTCTTCTAATGGCGACTGTAAAAGAGCAATAGTGTTTAAATATTTTCCATTTTTGAGTTTTAAATAAGAGGAAATCGTTGGTTTATAGTCCGAAACCAAATATGCAGAAAGAACCCTGACACTGTACTGGAAAGCTACAATTTTGCATCAACGACTTTATGATTTTGATGAAGTAAACGGTTGAATTTAGCCATCTAGTTGGATGAGTTGATTCCTAATTTCATAGTTAATATAGCGTGAAAATAGCCAATTTTATATTAGCGAGGGTGATCACGGGCAGCAAGATTGCACGCACCGTTCGAATCTAGGGATACTAATTTAGAAATAGGGTGTCGCAGAAATGAAGAATTACGGGGTCGTTTGCCCGAATAGAAGGTATTCATGGATCTTTGATTAAAAATGTACGTATTAAAATAAACTTAAACAAGAAATCATCATTCAAATTGCTGCTTATACATTGGGAAAACTATTCCATTTTTATAACAACGTGATATAAAGTGAATTCATCCTTACTTGTCTTATTTGGTAAACAAGTTTCTAACCTCAAAATGCGCCTTTTTTGGCTAAAACAGCTAATTCTTTGTAAATTAAGCAACCGGAGATAATATTTTAGAGATCAGTTTGTACATTTTTCACCTAGGATTGCTTTACTTGGAATAAAATAGCAGTTTCACCCAAAAAGGTACATTTTATGGTTATAAAGTTGTTTACCAAATAATACAAGTAACGATGAATTCATTTTACCAACAAGCGTATTTTTATTCTGATATTAATTTTATTTCAGAGGCTATTTAAACACCGTTTCATTGACATGTTAAATATTACTGATCAAAATCTTCTGTCAGGTAATAAACTTCGACTCTGCGCGCGGTGGCATCTCCTTGGTGACAGAGAAGGGCATGCAGAGCACCAGTCGACTGCTGGTGCAGCGAGCAAGGGGCTCGGACGCCGGGCTATACACGTGCGGTCCAAACAACGCGCCGCCAGCCACCACTAGGGTTCACGTGCTGTCTGGTGAGAAGTAAATTCAATAAGTACGAGTATAACATTGTACAGGAACGATGCATCATATTTCGAGGGTATATTGTCTCACCGATCAGAAAATCATAATTTATTTAAACTTTATAGCACAATATACGAATGTACAAATGGCGGACTTAATGCCAAAAGGCATTTATTATTTTTTATTTATTTATTCATGAACAATGTAAATTTTATTTGAATATTTAACTACAAAACAAATTAATTCTTAACACAAACTTACATTTTGACTAAAATATAATACATAGTTTGTATTATATTTTAGTCTAAATATAACTTAAATTAAAAATATAAAATTAAAAGCAAATAATTAAAATAAAGCAAAACTACACAGCAATAAAATTTCAACTTAAAATCATGTCTAGTACAAATTTAAATAACAGATTCAGAGTCCTTAAAAAAATATCAATTAATATCCAAAAGTATATAATTAAAATTCGTAAATTATTTATGATTTATCAATTTTTAGAATAGCTCATTAGATGTCACTAATTTTTATTATATTTTTTTTATTATTTAATTCAAATGTCAATTGTATTTATGATTCTGAAATTCCTCAGTTGAATAAAAACACTCGTCCAATAAAAATGATTTAAGTTTCTGCTTAAAGATATTATAAGTAGCTAAAGTATTCCAGTCATTTGGTAACTTGTTGTACAATTGCACGCCCTGAAAGTATGCACAGTGACTAACCACTCTGAGTTTAGGTTGCAATTTACTAGTTAGGTCTTTCCTTCTAGTGCTTTCTCGAAGCTCTTTTTCTGCTTCAGACTCGTGCTTGAGTAGATCTCTGAACAGGTCAGTTAGAAGCACAAAGATATACAAACATGATACCATTAGTATCTCCATGTTCTTAAAATATTCTCTACAGGACTCCGTCTGCGGGATGCGCATGATGGTCCTGATAGCTCGTTTTTGTGCAACAAAAGCAATGTTGACGTTATAATCGTACCCCGTTACCCTAGAATTTTATACTATACCGAAGTTTTAATTCCACTAATGCAATTCTCTACCAGTCAACCACTAGGCCGAACAGAAACATGTTAAGGATGGTGCAGGAAGTATAGACCGTAAAGCAGTAATACAGTAATACACGCTATGGTGTATATTTTACAATATACATAAAAGACTTATTCAATGATTTCTTATTTAATGAGTTTTGAAGAAAAATATACTTATCATCTCAGAAATAGTGACATTAATTGTCATGACTCCGATCGGCGACAGTCTGTTACACCGTTCGTAAGACACAACCGAAACGTTGATTCTCACTATGAATGATTGTAGTGGTAGAGCCAAACAGTAATCCTCACTATATGATTACTGTTCGAATGGGCCGGCTCGACCGGGGTAGTACCACACTCTCACAGAATATCGGCGTAAAGTAATAGCTTGCTATTGCGTTTCGTACGGTGAGTGACGAGATCCGGAGGCCTATTCCCTCATCCCTATCCCATCCCCATTCCCCATCCTCCTTAGACTGGCAACGCATTGGCAGCACCTCTGGTGTTGCAGATGTCCATGGACGGCGGTGACCACTTTCCATCAGGTGGGCCGTCAGCTCGTTTGCCAGTCAATTGACATAAAAAAAAAAAATTAAACTATTAAACATGCTCAGAGTCACATTTATTTGTTATGAACAGAGCCATTCTCTGCATTTCTCTGCTTGATAGAACAAGAAATGAGAGTATCTATAGAAGATCCAGTGCTAACGAAATTTCTATGAGGGCTTACAAGCGTGGATCGGCCCACCGCGATATGAACTGACAACCTGACGAAAGCAGGAAAAGAATTACTTACCATTAAAACAAAATTTTACTTTCAGCCATTCTAACAAGCTCGGATCCAAACGGTACCCACAATTGTTTCAACGGCCAAAGTTTGAAACGCTTTTTACTTATCAATTATCTCTTAAACTTTGCCAAATTAACATGAAAACAGCATTAAATTTTTAAGTACAACTCTCCACTTGTAACATTTTGATAATACTTATTTAGATAACACTATTGAAATGGAACTATTCTGTTTTGATTAAGGCGTGTAATTTTAAAATATTGCCCGATGTTTTGAGGCCTTTACAAGTCTGGTCACCGATTTAGACTACCAACTAAAATGGGTAGTCTAAATCGGTAAAACACGCGAGTTGGTCTGGCTTTTTTTGAATGTTTAAGTATAAAATAATATTATTAATGTAAGGACAGAAGACAAAAACTTTGTTGTTAATTATACGGTGGTACAAAACCCTTCGTATGCGAGTCTGTCTCGCACTTGGCCAGTTTTTTGACTTATTTGTAACTTATTGGACAAAATACCTGTTTGATGAAATGCATTCTGGACGAAATATGCGTTGGACGAAATGAGGATTTAAAAACCAATTGGATCAACAGCTAATGAATCGTGTCGGTCAAACCTCAGAATGAAATAAATAAAGCTAAAAACAAGTTAAGAAATAGCGCGAAGCTTAAACAAGAATAATCGTCTTAACTCGTAGACAACAGTCATGCAAAGGTCTTTTCCGCGTGTAAAACCTTAAAAAGCCCCAGCCGTTGTTTACGCGATGTATAAAAACTGCCGAAACATTCGTTTTCATCTAACCAATTCAGTTAAAAGGCTGAGCATTTTAATGTAATGAAAAAACGTGAAGCTTTCCTATTTCATATTTGCCGGTCTTCTTTTTTATTATTTTCATTCCAGTTTTTACGACTTCATTCTTTCTTGTGGTCAGTGTTTTAGATAATTATATCGTTAGATATAATAAATTTCAAAGGTGTTATAACTCAATAACCTTGAAATATATATCCCTAGTTATTGCTAAATGGATTATTACCTATGTCTATTTGACTCGTAGTGGCGTGTCCGTGTAAAAAATATTGTATGCTAAATATGTAGATATTTTACAAGATTATGTATTTCTCACTATAGGTTTGCGGCATGCGTTATATACTCGTAATATTCACTTTCAGAAAACTATGTTATAGAATTAAAAAAACCGGACAAGTGCGAGTTAAACTCGCGTGGAGAGGCTTCCGTTCCATACATGATTATCTGAAATTTACAAGGTTACTTTATATACCATAGACTTCTTATAGGTTTTCCTGTAATCTATAGATAAAGATCTATTTTCTGTATTTTTACAAAATTTTGGCCCAAGTAGTTTCGGAAATAAGGGGGGGGGGAATGGTCATTTTTCGCCTGTTTTCCTGAATAACTTCTGCACTATTTTACTTAAAATTCAAAAGAAAATATATTTAAGATTCTTACAATAAGCCCTTTCATTTAACATGTCACACAATATAAGTGACATAACTTTTTTTTTAATTTTCTAATTAACGCCCAAAAAGTGACCCCTATGTTTAAAATTCATATATTTACGTCACGCGTCCGTGTTGCGGTCACTAACTTACATATAGATACCAAATTTCAACTCAATTGGTCCAGTAGTTTCGGAGCAAATTGGCTGTGACAGACGGACAGACAGACAGACAGACAGACAGACAGACAGACAGACACACGAGTGATCCTATAAGGGTTTCGTTTTTTCCTTTTGAGGTACGGAACCCTAAAAACTGCCGAAACATTCGTTTTCATCTAACCAATTCAGTTAAAAGGCTGAGCATGTTAATGTAATGAAAAAACGTGCAGCTTTCCTATTTCATATTTGCCGGTCTTCTTTTTTATTAGTTTCGTTCCAGTTTTTGCGACTTCATTCTTTCTTGTGGTCAGTGTTTTAGACAATTATATCGTTAGATACAATAAATGTCAAAGGTGTTGTAACTCAATAACCTTGAAATTTATATCCCTAGTTATTGCTAAATGGATTATTACCTATGTCTATTTGACTCGTAGTGGCGTGTCCGTGGAAAAAATATTGTATGCTATGTAGATATTTTAGAAGTTATGTATTTCTCACTCTAGGTTTGCGGCATGTGTTATATAATATTCACTTTCAGAAAACTATGTTATATAATTAAAAAAACCGGACAAGTGCGAGTTAAACTCGCGTGGAGAGGGTTCCGTTCCATACATGACTATCTGAAATTTACTACGTTACTTTAAATACCATAGACTTCTTATAGGTTTTCCTGTAATCTATAGGTAAGGAACTATTTTCTGATTTTTTTTCAAAATTTTAGCCCCAGTAGTTTCGAAAATAAGGGGGGGGGGGAATCCTCACAATAATTTGATATGTCACACGATATAGATTGCATAACTTTTTTTTCTAGTTTACCCTCTAAAAGTGGCCCCCACGTTTAAAATTCATGTCCGTGTTGCGGTCACTGACTTACATCCGAGTATCTATACCAAATTCCAACTCAATCGGTCCAGTAGTTCCGGAGCAAATTGGCTGTGACAGACGGACAGACAGACAGACACACGAGTGATCCTATAAGGGTTTCGTTTTTTTCCTATTGAGTTACGGAACCCTAAAAAAACACACTTTATACTTTAAGATACAACAATTGTTAATAGCCCTCCGTTTAGTGATTCTCCCATGGCAACAAAGCCGGAAAATAGCTGGCAGTTAAATATTTATACCCTAACCCAAACAAGACAGGCGTGGCGGCAGATAATCCCTCGGATACTTCTAAGGTAGCCCAAGTCCAGAGGGACTTAGTAGAGGTCAACAAATAATGCGTTTCTTGAATTTCGGCTTAGAATACATAATAATACTCGTACTCATAGTCGAACGCGGCAATAGAGAATAATGCTTGAAACTCCAATTATTTTTTCCTTAATCTTGCTCGTGTTTAATTAGTCATTAAATACTGTTCTAACTTAATAATTTAATAATCTAAAACACATCACGAGGGAAATTTAATGCGATTAAAACGTGACGGGTTGGTATCATAACGACTACATTGTCAAAACGACGAAATCATCATAAGGTCCAGATCTCAGAAGGACCATCTCCGTAGAAAGCCTATATCTCCGTATTACTTGGTAGCAAAACGATTGGTTCTCGAAATTACCACATCTTTAATTGGCCACATTTCAAAAAGACCAGGTTAGGTAAGTTCATAGGAATCTTTTGCTCTGTACACATCTATGCAAAGGCATGGGTAAAAACTAGTACGTATTATATTTTGATTTTTAAATGTTACGCAGAAAATAGCTCTGATTATACCAACATTTTGCGATCTAGTCGTTTTGCTACCTGGTATTTTTGAGATATGGTCTATTAACGATTTGATCTTTTTGAGAACCAGTCGTTTTGCTACAAAGTCATTCGGAGATATAGGCTTTCTACGGGGATGGTCCTTCTGAGATCTGGACCTTATGATGATTTGGTCATTTTGCAATGTAGTCGTTATGATACCAACCCAACGTGAGCATATTGGTCGAAGCCTTTCGTGATGAAAAAGCACATGCACAATAAAGTATTTCCTGACCGCGACCTTGCCACTAAAATTGCGTTATTTAATTTTGAATAATATCGAAATTTAATTAGTTTTTGGGAGTGTCAAAAGTAAGATCCTTATTCATTTTAGCGATATTTTACTCGGCTTTACCAGAAATTACTCATGGATTTTCGACATTCTCTGTGTGACATAAAGTTACAAAGGAAACATTTTTTTTTCAAGTCGGAAATAAGAGTAATCAACGTCTTCAGTAACTGAAACGGACGTACAATTATATTTGTATTTAGTCCTGGGCCACACATACGTATAAAACCGGTCAAAAACACGACTCTTCATAGGTGTGGCCTCTGTATTAGCATAATTATACTTTTATCTACACCCATATCATAAAACCTCCATCGGTTAATCAAAAACCATAGGAAATGACCACCATTTTGACAACCAATTAGGAAAAACCAGTGCTGCGATAAAGAAATAACATGACTTCTTTATCGTTTTTAGTAAAGAAATGAGATTAAATTTGGAACAGCTGTCAAAACTCAAGTGGGTCTCTATTCTAGTATCCATAGATATTAAAATAGTTATTGATACGAAACGTCAATTCAGTATGTTTTTTTAATATAAACTGCACAATATTTGATCTCGAGTGACGTGAGAATAGAGACTTCATCCGTTTGTCTATGATTTAAAAAAAATGGTCTTGACGGAGGATCGAATCGGCGCCATGTTGGTGTTTTGCTGAACGAAAGTAGAATTAATTGAATAGAAAAAGTTGTTTGTAATTTACATTTTAGTTGAAAATATGAATAGTAAGTAGTCTTCTCGGAGTGTGTGTGATGTGAAAATGCGCCGGATATCGGAAATGTGCAGCCACGATTGCAACAAATAACTTGTTGCCAGAAAATATTGTTTCTGAACCCATCATGGAGGATTTATAATATGTGTGTAGATAAAGTTATGTATGCAACTCTGCATAATTTGGCCTTAAAACACACGTGCGATCTTATTATGAAACTCGCCTATCGGCTCGTTTCATGAAAACCGCACTAGTGTTTTAAGGCCTATCATTATGCAACCGTTGCATAAACTACTATTAAGACACAGAAATGGCGGGAAGATTGCCTTTTACACCTCCAATTTTCCTCACACGATTTTTTTTGTGTATCATACTGAACTTTTTCGGGACTCATGTATTTTTGGGCTATAATAAAAAGCCATTTAATTCCAAAATAAATTATTATTTACAACTTAAAAATGTTTAATGCCTAAAGTTAAATCATTAAAGTACAAGTATACTTAACAAAAAAACATGCATTATTCTCTATTCTAAACGTTGTCCTATTAATGCCCTCGCTTGGCAGCTCGGGCTGTGAATGCTCCTCTGCTCCCATTGCCGCATTACAGACTTTACTGTAAATCAATTAAATAATTGATTATCCGACCTGTGACACAATTTCTACTTGATACAACATTTAGCTACCTGCGGTTAACGAAACTCTTTTGCCAAATTATTTCCATGATTGTAATGTTATGATAATTTCTGTTCACTACGCGTTAAAGTCATAATCATTCTTGCATATACTTACATTAAGAATGAAACCAAGTAATTTGACAAGTGACACATACTTTAGATTTACAGTGAATAAAAGTTGAAAAGTTACCTACCATTTTACCAATTGTTACTAAATAGTTATAGGCATTATTTGACCAATTACTAGCGTTCTAAAGGGTTTTAGCTATAACAGACAGTGATTATTAGTGTCTGAGAGTAGGAACCAATAATATAAATTTCCCTAGACTTTGTGTAAGCGACGCGCTCATAGGTTTTTAAATAGGGTATATTTGTTAATATTATGTTTTATTTTAAGGTAGATTTCGTACGGTGTCACAAGGCTCGCTATAATGTAATGTGCGCTGTGTCAGTGCGTCAGTCTATCCATACCATCCGCGAGCGACACCGTACAACCGTTTTGGCTAATTTAATTTTGATTAATTCTTGTGCGTCTGTGTTGCTCAATATAAACCTTTGTTCGAATACGTTGTTCTTCTTTCACCTGCGACGCTTAATCCTGTACACTTTGTGTGTGTCAACAAAATCCTTAGGTAAGTTAGGTCATACTCTGGAATCTATTCACTAATGTTTAGATAGATTTTCAATTAAAACTGGAACCCTTAAAAAGTTACATATCACACCTGCCTACAATTTGGGCGATTTTGAGCCAAAGTTTCCCAGTTTGATGGGTCAATATCGCATAATCCGCATATGGCAATTAAGCACATTCAAATAAAATGCTTATCTTCTTCTTTTGTCTCTGTTTTTAGCAAAGATTTGTGGGAATTCAATTACTTTTTATTTAATTTTAATTAATTGCTTTATTAATTTATTAAACTTCAACTTTTAGCAAATACATATTTGAAGTAATTTTGGCTTCTATTCGAGGAAAATGAAAAGAAAACCAGTTTTATAGTAAACGATTTCATTAAACTTCTTTTTTTTGCTGTTAACTGACATAAACAGTAAATGTATTTCAATTTCGCTAAATTGAAATACATTTTGTGTTGGAATTGACTTGACGAGTTACCACAATCTTGAATAGCGGGCGTTTTTCCTTTTTCTTAAACAATTGAAAATAATGAATTTAGATTTTATAAAAATACTATATATATACGAAAATATTTATGCAAGTCGACAGACATCCCTTTTGCTCGGATACTTCTTATTTCTCATAGCTAATGTATCATAACTTGTCAGTAATAACGATAACTCTCACAGAATATCGGCGTAAAGTAATAGCTTGCTATTGCGTTTCGTACGGCGAGTGACGAGATCCGGAGGGCTATTTTCTCATCCCCATCCCATCCCCATTCCCCATTCTCCCTAGACTGGCAACGCATTGGCAGCACCTCTGGTGTTGCAGATGTCCATGGGCGGCGGTGACCACTTTCCATCAGGTGGGCTGTCAGCTCGTTTGTCAGTCAATTTACATTTAAAAAAAGACAAAAAACTTAATGGGTCCTCCTAGAATATTTTCTATTAAATTCTACGTAATATAATCAATAATAAGAATAAGAAAGTTCTTTTTACTTGAAAATAACCTTAAGTAACGTTAACGCATGTATGTTTACAGGTGAACATCCGGCAGCTATGCAGCAGGGATGTGCAAAATCGTCCCTAGACAAGATAACATCAATATTGTGCTGCATTCTAACTTACTGTGTACTAAGAAATCCTTTTGATGATATACAATTCGGTACTTAATACTCTCTTTAAAGAAATGAAGTAATAAGAAAAAAAATATTATCATTCACTAGGCTAGTGTAAATACTCTTTCATGTCTGTTAATACTGAACTTTAATTATGTTTATATTTGTTATTCCTATTCTTAGAATGCAAGAAGAATGAAAGAATATTTTTTCGTAGAAGTTTTTTTCAGTCATTAAAACTCTTAGACATACCTATATAATTTATGCGAATTGTAAATAATAGGTTAAACTCACACATCAACGAATAATAAAAGATTGTTATATAAATGTTGGTTTCATTGTCATATATTGGCACTTCTACATACATTGTTATCCCATGAGTGACGAAGTCGCATCGGACCAGAATATCCCTTCTATGTGCCAATAAGCATGAAGTGACATAAGAGAGAGAAAACAGCGTCTTGTGCTGTTTGAGTGAAATACCTTATTTTGGGTTCGTAATTCAGGGAAATAAATACCAGAATCCTGTGTAAAGCTACAGTTTACAATTTTAAAGGTAAATCTGGCAACATCAAAACTGACCTGTGACGTCACGTTAAAATAAATGGCATCATAGACGGTGCTAATAATTAGCAAAAAGCGGCACGTGAATCAGGGTATGAAAAATGTTGCATGTGTGTGTAGATCATTGTAAATACAGATCACAACTTTATGATTATGGCAATAAAAGTGTTTCACAAATAGGCTTTAAAAATAGTAAAACAAAAAACCGCAGGCTTGTTGAGGTATTTTACGACTTTTTCTATGATATTCATATTCATATATATATTTTTGCTCCTCTGCTGCACTGGGAGTGAACAAATAGCATAGAATGCGTGCAGATCCTTATCATCCTGGCATGTCGTAAAAGTCGAATAAGGGACGGGTCCTCTCCAACATGGTGGACTATCTGTAAGGCCGATGGGCTGATCACCTGTCACCATACGGGTCATCATACCATCTTCGGACTAAGTAATCGAACGTGGTCACAAGTTGTCTTGTGGCTCTGCCCACCCCATTAGGGATGCTATGTATGTATGTATGTATATTTTTGATAACAGTGTTACATGTTAGGTTAATAAAAAATAGATTTCTATTTATTACGTTATTACATTATTATAGATGGCGTCTTATTTACGGGGAAACAAATTATTTATTAATCATCCTAAACTAAGACGTACACAACAGTATTGTTTTCTATTCTATTGATTACATGAAATTTATCAAGAAAAAATTAAGGTGCAACAACTACGGTTATTAGTTGAGCGGGAGGGCCGCCCCATCGTCGAACCCCAGCAGATGGCGTCTTATACCTTTTTTATTCAAGTATATTTATAAATGTAAATATAATCTATCCGACGGCAATGTAGGTAAAACTACCAAGGACAGGTAATAAGTGTCCTTGACTAAAAATGGCTGGCAATTATAATATTGATCATGTTATAGAAAACACAACTATGAAGGTTACGGCCTGCCTGCCTGCCTAGTTATGAGTAATAACGTAATGCTTACAATTAGAAATGATACACCGGCTTAACCTCACGCGCCGCCACTGTATCGTTCTTAAGTAGGCATTGTTTAATACTTAAAACCTTACTTGAGTACAATATCAGCCTCGAACACAAACTATTCATATTATACTTTGAGATAAGTGACTAAGAAAGGCACTCCGCGTATGCTAATGAAATTAAAATCAACATCAAAATATAAATTTTGCAGGGTCTACCATATACTCGTCTTCGCTTTCCATCAGGTAAGATTAGGGCAAACACATCCCCAGTCCTTTAAAAATGAAAATGCTCTTTTACATGCCTGAATTTACTAGCTCTTTAAACGTAACATCTTCTGAGAAGAAGTGCCGCAAGACAATCAGCAGTAAGTCTTTTTTGAACCAAACGGAGTACCTTAATAATTTGTGCTCTGGCCATACCGCGCGCTTAGTGACACCTTAGAATAATAACAACATAGAAGGAATGTGTCAAACCGCCGACCCATCAAAAGTGAAGCCCAAAATGGATTCATGTAGGAGTAATCAACTCGTATGACGGCGCGCACACAGGTGCACAAATAATGTTGCTAGCGGAATTACATCTACCCTGAAAGTAGGGAAACGTACCAGTGGTAACTAGTTATTAAATCTAAAATTTTAACAGGAGTGGAAATAAAGTTACTTCAGACTTTTCAACTTTCAACTAACACAATTTCAGGTAGGTATATGATACGGTTAAATTCCACAGGCACATTCATATATGGCGTGTGTCACATACCTACATAAAATATCTGAGGCAACTGTTTAATTAATTGAGTAAGTCGGAGCAGTAAAGTCAGGTGAAATGAGAAAATATTTTTACTTCATTGAAATAAAACATTTGTATTTTAAACGTTTAAAATGAAAAATACTAAGAAATTTCTAAAGCTTACCTGTGCAAAATTGATGTTATTGTACTTCTTTTGATTTTCCAAATGTGTTGTGGCCACTGAAGTATGAAACCTAGTTGTGGCACAAATCGTCAGTGTTTTTTTTTTGTCGAGATTCGTTCGGTGCGCTTTGACATTCGACACTACGGAGCGTCCCGGCATTTAGAGCCAGAAATGGCTCCAATTTTGTTGTGCGCGCTGACTTGGTTTCTATGAGTGACACGCGCTCCTATCAAGTAATCTTGCCTCTACGCGTCCCTCGTCCGGTGTGGCCAAAACCTAAGAATTTTAATACCCTTGCGAAAGACTTAAATTACAGCCGAAATAATTGTGATAAAAGCCTTTGGTGGCATCCTTGATGAACGTCTTTGAAAGGCCGTTTACTGGAGGCGGAGTGTTTTACACTAAAATATGGGAGCATTTCTTAAATTTTCAAAGGTAATTACGCAGTTTTAGGGTAAACGGGCCTTTAATGAGATGGTTTAATTTATTTTATCACGCAATTTGCGTGCATTACCCTCCATTTAGGGGAAGGCTATTTTTTATATCGTTGTTAAGCACCGTTGTTTTTAAATCAATGAGTTAATATTGGAACTGTATTTAACTTTATTGGGTTTAAACGGCACTTGGTTTTTATTTGCAAATAGTCCTTAGTTAAGGTTACGCATATTAATCTTTAGTGTTCCGTACCCAAAAGGGTCCAACGGAATCTTATTTTTTTTTCATGGCTTTCTCATCTCTCTTAGTTTTAGATGTATTTCGCTAATATCAAAGTCGACATTAGACACGTCGGGAATGTTTGGTGTAATAAATTATAAAATTACTAATTCGAGGGAGGATTGGATTGGTCCTAATTGATCTCGTTCAGTTTTCCGTCCGTATGTCTGTCTGTCAGTAGCATCTAGTTTCCAGAATGTGGCTGATACCCACATAATAGTTGTAGAAGATGATTAAATTTGAAATATCAAAAATGTGACCTTTTTGTTCGATCGCATATTTTTATTATGCACTTATGTTTCACTTAAAAATCAAACAATAACTATTAAATTAACGCACAAAAGGTTGCGTACCTTTTGTGCGCGAATTCAGAGTTCACTTGCCAGCGTTTTATTATTATTATTAGTCTAAAACCGGCCAAGTGCGAGTCGGACTCGCGCACTAAGGGTTCCGTACCATTATCTATATAATGGTTCACGGTTTATGTATAAGGTTTGGGTTTATGTTTATGAAATTAAATGTTACGGACGGACAGACAGACAGACAGACATGACAAATCCATAAGGGTTCTGTTTTTTGCCATTTGGCTACGGAACCCTAAAAAGCACGCATCCTTATTGCTGATGAATTATGTAGTTAGTATTGACATTGGTTGAAACCGATTAAAAATAACAATGCCTAATTACGTTTCTAAAACCGCTATTCGAATTTCTATTAAATGTGAACTTGAAACTAACGGTCTTAATTAAGTTAAAGTAAGTTAGCCTGTTACAATTGTTCAGTGCTCTAAACTCAATTAATTTACGAACGTACGTTAAGTCATTAATTAAAGTACAGTAATTAATTCGGGCACGAATAAGTCCTTTGGGAAAACGAGCGACCTACTTTTTTCTGAATATGGAACATAAAGATAGATATATTTTCCAAATACTTTTCGGTTTCATATTAAATGTTTAGAGTTTAAGATATTCCTTGTGAGTTTTATTAGTTCGGTCTTTCAAAATATTGAAATCATTATAACTAATACACCGTGTTATAATAGTAGAATTTTGCACCAAGCAGAAATTGATTCATTATTGCGCCGAGTGATAGATTGGAGCCCGAACGTAGGTGAGGTGCAAATCTCTTGATGCGAGGTGCATAATCTGCTTTTTTTTCTACTACTGCAAAAAGTTGGTAAAAAATACGTAAAGGTACAGTTAAACCCAACTAGTGACGTAAAAAGGATATTGCACCTGTTATGACGCACCCTTAGAATTTTTATATAGCCTATGACACTCGCACCTTCTCCCCGAATCTTAAGATACCCTATTTATTAAAATCAGTCCATTGGTTCTGAAGCTGAAGTCGAAAATCCGAAAATTTTCACAGAAAACTTGTATCTAGTCTAGTAATTGCCATATTAAGCCATTTTTTTTTAAATCTTTTAGTAACCCATACTATCTTATCAGCCAGTACTTTGATCATAACATTTTAGACGGGGCAATCACAGTTCGATATGGCCGCCGTTATGTGGACTGTTTGGCTAGCAGTAAGTCCACAGAAAAGTGGTCGGCTGTCCCGTCAGACTGTGAATGGCGGATTGGGTAGCTGTTGGTGTAAACTTCTTGATCAACTAACCAAATAAAATAAAAAAACAGTGCAGTAATGAAATTCGTATGCAACTTTATTTGCTCTAGAGCAAATAAGGGCTGCTTTGTGCTGAGTATTTAAGGCCATAATAATGAAATTAAAGCGTAGTAGGAAGAAAATAATATTTATTAGGTACTTTTGGCCGAGAGTTCGTCAAAGTAAAAAAATATCTTCCGGGATAAAAAAAAAACAATCACTCTCCTACCATCTAACTGTATCTTCAATTATGTTACTCCATTGTTCTGGCCTGATATAAAAGACAAACAAAAAAACGAAGAAACTTTCGCATTAACCAACTCGAAAATGCTTATTTCTTTGGAAGTTATTTATTTCCCAAATAATACGCTTAACTCTTATGATGATAAGTGTTAACGCCGTGTCTGTATGCGCGCACGCACACATCATCGTGGCGTCGATATTAGCCGCCCCGCCCGCGGCTCCAGCCCATTCCGCCAGCGAGCGCTCCAAGCAACACCCGCGTCTCATTCATATATATATACTTACATTCCTATGTAATCAGTTTCGGTTGAAATTATACCTAATATTACCAAAGAACGTGTCGCCTACATTATTCCTACGAACCTGCGCCAACAAGTTTCGAGCCGGATACGATTTTGGAAGAACCGACGAATCTACGGAGAACAAAGGATCGTAGCGGCGTGGTCTAGGAACAAAGGCGGCGCTCGGAACAACGAACGACGCGGGTTTCTAAACGGCGTGGCGGAATCACCAACCATCAAGAAACCAGATCCTGCATCAGAGCCAAAGGAAAAGGGTTTGCAATGTGATATTTGTGTGTGTTCGTTCCAATTATTTCCTTCACACATAACAGTTAACGTGCTAAATCTTTTTTACCTTTTATGTTGGTGTAGTTCTCGAAATTCTAAAATCCCTAATAACGAATATCATTTTTTTTCGTCTTTCGCTCGACATCAAAAACGAGCAAGACACGAGGTCAGAGTAATCTCAATTCATCTCATTGTAGGTTCATTTTTCAGAGGTCTAGAAGGCTGTGTTGCGTCAGGTAGTACCAATACAGCTTATTTGTGGGTTTATTTCTAATTTTTAATTTCTTAATTCCAGAAAATGGCGTGGGTCCAAAGTCCATGCGCCGGGACGGCGTGTACGTGACCTAAACCGGTTTCGCTCGCGCTGGCCGCGTGGCATGCCACTGCCTTAACCTTGCTTGCCTGACTCCTTCTGCTTCGCGTGATTTTTGCACACTTCATTTAAAATTTAAGTATTATTTCACTAGCTTTGATCATTTCTTATTTTCATTTCAATATTGTTTGTGCTAAAACGATCTTTCTTTCAGCTGGACAACTTGAGCTTTGTTTCGCTTAGCGTACTTTATTTTAACTTTATTTGCATTCGTCCACAAGCATTATGGACATTAAATCTTTAAAAAGGTCAAGAGCATCTCTCAAAGCAAAACTCACATTATTTAAATCATATCTTGAAACGCTTCCGCCAAGCAAAGAATTAAATAAATTGCAAATTCATGAACTTAATATTCGATTTAGTAAAATTCAAGAGTTATACAATGAGTTTGATTCTATTCAAAATGACATAGACAATATAACCGAATTTCCAGATGAGGAGTTTATTGAACGAGAAACCTTCGAGACCAGCTACTTTCGCGCCGTGGCTGCTGCGCAGGAGCTGCTCAGCTGGCACGACGCGGGCACCGGCGCTGCCTCTGCGGCGCAGGATAACTGTTCGGTAACGGGGCCTAGTGCTGTTACTGCATTCTCAGGTGGGCCAAACATTAAACTTCCAACAATTCACTTACCCACCTTCTCTGGTCGTTATCAGGACTGGTTAGAATATCATGACACATACAAGTCACTTATACATTCAAACACATCTATACCAAAAATACACAAATTCCATTATTTACGAAATTCATTAAAGGACAGCGCATCATTGATTATTAAATCACTGGAATTCTCAGCAGAGAATTATGATGTTGCCTGGGATTTGCTGTGCGAGCGATACAACAATACTCGTATTTTAGTCAACAATCACATTCAAGCTTTGTTCAATGTTCAACCAGTTGTTCAAGAATCTTCAGGGGCCTTACGTAACACGATAGACACTGTTAATAAAAATTTAAGGGCCTTGAAGACACTTAACTTACCGATACAACACTGGGACATTCTCATAATCCACATGGTCACTAGTAGGTTGGACCCAGCTTCGATGCGCGACTGGGAAACCGAGCGAAATCATATTAAAACTATTCCCACATTGGAAGAATTCAACTCTTTTCTTAAGAACAGAGCAGACTTACTAGAAACCATGGAGGAAGCACAACACAAACTACCACGAAAACCCAGCGATATGACTTACAACCGTCCGAAATCATTTATCGTAAATCACAAACAAACTACATATAAGTGTCCTGTTTGTAAAAACTATCACTCAATATATCAATGTATAAAATTTAAATCAATGCCAGTCGAATCTCGCATAGAAAAAATCAAACAATTGAATCTTTGCACCAATTGCTTGCGAACAGGACACGATGAACAACATTGTAGACTTAGCTCCTGCAGGCTATGCACACAACGTCACAATACCATGTTACACACTAACCCAAAACCAGACAATCATGCTAGCACATCATCTTCAAATAGTGATTGTGTCGTTTTACCGACTGTGAAAGGGCATACGCAAACACAAGCCATACAAAATAGCGTCACAATGTCCGCCACACATCACAGTCAGGTTTTAATGTCTACTGCAATACTCAACATATATGACCATCAAGGTCAAACACACAAAATTCGTGCTCTGTTAGATAACGGAAGCACTTCTAGTTTCATAACAGAAAGTTTGCAAACTCAGTTAGGAATACCCAGTTATTCCACTTCAATATTCGTACAAGGGCTTAACCAACAGTCCTCAAGAATCACAAAAAGATGTGACGTCACTATTTCGTCACTCACAAGCAGTGGTTACACAGCAGACGTCAATTGTTTCATTGTACCACAAATCACCCAGTTGATACCTACTACAAAAATTAGTTGTGATGCATTTGAGATCCCCCCTCACATCCACCTCGCGGATCCATCATTTTCCGTGCCATCAGAGGTGCAGATGTTGCTGGGTGCAGATCTCTTTTGGGAGGTTCTTTCCAATAACCAAATATCCCTAGGTAAGAGCAAACCAACCCTAGTTGAAACAAAATTAGGGTGGCTTGTCTCAGGTACCATACAAAGTACAAATACAAAACACACACACACAAGGCATTCCTATCATACAGTCCACTGTCATTTCATAAACAACATTGAGCTAGATAAAAAATTAAACCATTTTTTTGAATTAGAGTCAGTTCCCGCCACTCAACAAATCCACATTAAAGGTGAGAGTGAGTGTGAACAAATATTTAAACAAACTACAACGCGCCACCCAGATGGCAAATTTGTGGTTACAATTCCATTAAAGGAATCTCCTCAGTGCTTGGGCGATTCGAAAGAACAAGCTCTGATTCGATTCCGGTCACTAGAACGTAAATTCACACGAAACCCATCATTCAAACAAAAATACACAAACTTCCTAGACGAATATTCATCTTTAGGCCACATGTCAGAAAACACAGATACAGCACAAACCGATGACATTTCTTATTTTATGCCTCATCACGGTATCTTGCGTGAGGATAGTCTCACAACAAAGTTGCGAACCGTGTTTGACGGTTCAGCTGTCACAAGCTCAGGCAAGTCATTTAATGACATTCAATACATTGGCCCCACAGTCCAAGATGATTTACTAAGCATTCTTATCCGATTCCGACAGCATGCATTTGTTGTGACTTCAGACATAGAAAAAATGTATAGACAAATATATGTAACAAAAGATCAGCGAAGTCTACAGCAGATTCTCTGGAGGTCGGATCCTACACAAGCGATAACACAATACAAGTTGAACACAGTCACGTACGGGACAGCCTCTGCGCCGTACTTAGCGACTAGGTGCCTAGTACAGTTAGGTCTAGACTGCACTGATGCCAATGTAAGTGAAACAATCTTACACGATTTCTACGTAGACGATTATATTTCAGGAAATGATGATGAACAAACCTTAGTACAAACGTGTAAGGGCGTCATTACAGCGCTAGAAGGCGCTCAGTTTCATTTACGCAAATGGCGGTCCAACAAACCGTCTTTATTGAATCAAATAGTTAATGAAACCCACAACGATGAATTATTAAACCTTAACAAAGAAGAATATTCAAAGACATTAGGTCTACTTTGGGCATGCAAAAGGGACACATTGCTATTTTCTTTAACACATAACACACAAAAACATAACATAAACAAACGCACCATTTTATCAACAATTGCACAAGTGTTCGATCCACTGGGGTTGATAAATCCTTGCATGTTACAAGCGAAACTTATCCTCCAAAATCTTTGGGCAAAAAATGTCACGTGGGACGGCCAATTGCCTGCCGAGGTTGAGTCACAGTGGAATCACTTTGTAAAATACTTAACTGATATTACTAAAATTGAAATTCCTCGTCGAGTATTATGTGACTCTTACGTCACAGTAGAGTTACACGCCTTCAGTGACGCGTCAATTAAGGCATTTTCAACATGCGTGTATATGCGTTCAGTGTCCAGCAGTGGGAACGTAAGTGTCCACCTGTTGGTAGCTAAAAGCAAACTGGCTCCACTGAAACAAAAATTAACCATACCAAGACTTGAACTGTGTGGCAGTCTCTTAGCTACGCAATTAATGAAAAAGATTGTAAAATCACTACGTTTAAAAATCGATAAAATATACTTTTGGTGTGACTCAACCATCGTGCTGGGCTGGATCAAAACGTGTAAACATCAATTAAAACAATTTGTTCACAATAGGATTAACCAAATTACGAACGATTCTGATCCTGCCTCTTGGCATTATGTTCCCACAGACATGAACCCTGCCGACATTGGTTCACGGGGACTCAATGCATCACAACTCAAAACTTCAGTTTTGTGGTGGGAAGGTCCACACTTTTTGCACCAAAAAGATGTACAATATCCCACACAACCTCAAAACATACATGAAAACAATCTGCCTGAAATCAAGTTTCAATGTAATTTGTCTGCTGTTGAGCCACATGCAAATGATTTTACGCACCATTTTTCCAATTTTTGCAAATTGCAACGCATTGTAGCGTATTTAAAAAGATTTAAACATAATTGTCAAAATCCTAATAACAAAAAATTGGGTCCAATCTGGACCTCAGAATTGAAATACGCACTGCAATCATTATGCAGACAAGTACAAAGTGACATGTTCTGTAAACAATATTCATACTTGCTTCACAACCGCGCACTCCCGCCAAAGGACAAACTTTTAAAATTAAATCCCTTTGTTGATGAAGCAACAAATATCATAAGAGTTGGAGGGCGATTATCAAACTCTAACTATGACTACAACACAAAACACCCCATTCTACTACACGCATCACATCACATCACAAAATTACTTGTACAATACTATCACAAAATTCTATTACATGGTGGACCACAGCTGTTGTTGTCAACATTACGTCACAAATTTTGGGTAGTTGGTGGTCGTAATCTTTGCAGAAAGGTAACACAAAATTGCTTAACTTGTCTCAGATTTTCAGGTAAAACCTACCAGCCTATCATGAGCCAGCTACCAAAGCAAAGGTTGCATGCCGACTATCCATTTACAAACACAGCTGTGGACTATGCGGGCCCAGTCCTGATATCGAATAGGAAGGGTCGTGGTAGTCAGTTAAAAAAGGCTTATATAGCTGTATTTGTTTGCCTGGCAGTGAGAGCAGTGCACATAGAGCTCGTCACTGACTTAACGTCTCAAGGCTTCATAGCCGCTTTAAATAGATTTATTGCCCGCAGAGGTAAGCCAGCCACCATCTTTTCTGACAATGGATCTAATTTTAAAGGCGCCTGTAACGAGTTATCCAGATTCTTAAAGGATAAATGCAATGACATCATTTCTTTCTCAGCTGAAAGCGAAATAAAATTCAAGTTTTGTCCAGCCTATAGTCCTCATTTCAACGGCCTAGCAGAAGGGTCAGTCAAGTCAATTAAACATCATTTAAAGCGAGTTTTGTCTATGACTGCTTTAGATTACGAAGAGATGAACACTGTATTGGTTCAAATAGAGGCCATACTGAATTCTAGACCTCTCACTCCAATTTCATCTGATCCTTCAGATTTAGTCGCGCTGACTCCTGCACATTTTCTAATTGGACGAACGCTCACGATGTCACCTGCTCCCCGAGTAGATGGCACTCCCCTCACAACTATCTCCAGATATATGAGAACGCAACAGCTAAAAGCGCACTTCTGGTCCAGATACTACAACGAATACATTTCAGAACTCCAGACCCGCAGCAAGTGGCACACGGAGGGGCGACACCTGCAGCCGGGAGAGATGGTCGTCATCAAAGATGACCGCTTACCACCGAACAGATGGCTGCTGGGACGTGTCACGGCAGTCTACCCCGGCAGCGACGGCGTCAACCGCGTCGCCGACGTCCTCACTACAGCGGGGACTGTAAGGAGAGCTTACAACAGGCTCTGCCCGCTACCAATGTTGGACCAGGAGCCTCCTGTTCCAAAGGGGGGAGCTTGTTAACGCCGTGTCTGTATGCGCGCACGCACACATCATCGTGGCGTCGATATTAGCCGCCCCGCCCGCGGCTCCAGCCCATTCCGCCAGCGAGCGCTCCAAGCAACACCCGCGTCGCATTCATATATATATACTTACATTCCTATGTAATCAGTTTCGGTTGAAATTATACCTAATATTACCAAAGAACGTGTCGCCTACATTATTCCTACGAACCTGCGCCAACAATAAGTGTAGCGGCTGGGACCCAGGCAACAGTAGTAGAGTTTCCTAGCATTGCTTGAATATAATGCGAATTGTATGAACTATAGTTTAGTTTAATTACAAGACTGGTTAGAAAAAGAAATAGTGTATAATCAGATGATTAAAGATGGAGTGATTTGCCTAAAGAGTTAACAGATTAATAATTAATTAATAAAAAACCCGACTGCTTTACAAAATATCAACTGAAAAAGCTAGGCTACATAGGGCGATAAAGAAATAGATATACATACATACGGTCGAATAACAGTCTTCGGACAGCTGGGTAAAAAAAGTAACGGATACATTATTTTTGGAGGGAAACATGTACATTTGATTGGCCATTAAGAAGTCTCCATTTCGGTAGTGCTTGAAAGCATTAAGGATTATTCTATACATATAAAACAGTACCGTGACTCACTTATAGAGAACGCACAGCCTAAACGGATGGTTATAGAGGTTTGAAATTTGGAGAAGACATTCCTCGAGTACCTTTAAGGTACACTAAGGAGGGACTTTTTTGAAATTCCATCCCTAAAGGGGTCAAAAGGAGTGATAAAGTTTGTATGGAAAATACCGCAAGCGAAGCTGTGGCGGGTTCACTAGTATAATATAAAATAAATGATTCGAAAAAGGAATTAAGGTGTCAAATCGCACAAACCACGATTACAATGGAGAGAGGAAAACCCATACTTGATACTTTGTAATAGGGCAGCGTTAAAGTTTATAACGCAACTTTGACGTCGCCTAGTTCCGATTATACCCGAGACATAAATCTGGGGGATCTAAAACTGTATGATTTATATAAAACATAAAAACCCTCCCACGCTAGTCAGAAACGAAAAAAAGGAAATGAAAAAAGGCAAGATGAATGTGCTCCAAGTTTTGCGGTTTAAAGGTAAAGCAAACTCGTAGTACCTGTGTATATTTTATTGAGGTTTGGATGTTTTTTTACAGAAAACTATAGAGACGATAATCTTTTCCAAAGTCCCTTAATTTTGTTACGTTTAAGGCTGGACTACACCACCGAATTACCAAGACGATTAAATCAAACAACCGCTTACCAGTACATTTGACAGCCGCTAATCAGTTGTTTATCTCTTGAGCATCTGTTAAATTATTGGTGAAATCCGACATTTCAGTCTATTACAATTACCTCATTAACATGCAGCCCCTGCCACTGCTGCTCGCGCTGCCAGAAATAATTCCCGCATACTGTTTTCGAAAGCAGTGGGTGTTTACATGCTGTTTGTTACATGCAGCCACTGCCACTGCTGCTCGCGCTGCCAGAAATAATTCCCGCATACTGCTTTCGAAAGCAGTGGGTGTTTACATGCTGTTTGTTACATGCAGCCACTGCCACTGCTGCTCGCGCTGCCAGAAATAATTCCCGCATACTGCTTTCGAAAGCAGCGGGTGTTTACATGCTGTTACATGCAGCCACTGCCACTGCTGCTCGCGCTGCCAGAAATAATTCCCGCATACTGCTTTCGAAAGCAGCGGGTGTTTACATGCTGTTACATGCAGCCACTGCCACTGCTGCTCGCGCTGCCAGAAATAATTCCCGCATACTGCTTTCGAAAGCAGCGGGTGTTTACATGCTGTTACATGCAGCCACTGCCACTGCTGCTCGCGCTGCCAGAAATAATTCCCGCATACTGCTTTCGAAAGCAGCGGGTGTTTACATGCTGTTACATGCAGCCACTGCCACTGCTGCTCGCGCTGCCAGAAATAATTCCCGCATACACTACTTTCGAAGGCAGTCGGTGTGTACATGCTTCCTGATTCACTGCGCCCTAGGCAATAGCAGCGGCAGAAGCAGGAGAAATAACCCATTTAAATACTCGCGCTGCCCACTTCCATGCCCACTTCCCTGCTCACTTTTACTGCATGTAAATGAGGCAAATAATTAACTTTTAAATATCACTCACGGTGTAAATTAATAAAAATCCTTCTCAAAACATAAAAAATGTGATAATGAAAATTGAACGCTAAGTAACATAATTTAAAAGATTAATTGTAACAAATCAGAGACGACGGAACTGACTTAACGGAAATCAACGCTACCAATAGCCAATTCATTGGGACCGGCAATAAACCCTTTTAGGGGGCAAACCCCATTAATTTCACTAAAAACCTCTGGTGAAGAAATTAATACCCCCGGATTCCTTCGCCAATAACCATTTGTCCAGAAACCTTTGCAATTTAATTATTTCCCGGAGCATTTGACTTAAGTAAAGGAAAGTTTCGGAGTGCTACATTGATTTAAAAGAGCTTTATCAATCTTGTGTTCCAAGTTGTTTAGAAATGCTAATATTTCGTTTTCTGTGGTTCAAATCTACATTCACTGCGGACCACTTAATTACTACCCACCCCACTAATTCTCAGTGCTTTAATTAAATTAATGGATTTAACTTCAGGTAACATTATTTTTATTACAACGTTATTATTATATTATATTACATACGTACACACATTTTGCGGTAAAAATGTGACGTGCATAGGACTCGAAGCCACTTAGTTAGCTGTTTTCTAAAAACACTAAAGTGAGAAAGAGCGCTTTGTGGCGAAACTTATAAACGAAACTATAGAAATTTGGAGAGCCGAGAGAATAAGGTTAACACCTTATTTTAACTCAAAGATGGTACAGAAAAAAAAGCATAAAAAATCCACGCTTTTTTATCCTATTTATCTATATCGATGGCAAAAATAAAATTGCGTCGAGTCAGGGTGCGTCATATTTTTGCCCTACCCGGACAAATATTCCAGGCTACATCACCTCATTTCACTTTTTACGGCTTTGATTTTAATTTTAAAATGTTAATAAAGCATCTGATAAATAATTCAACGACTTTATTTTCCTTTTCCTTAAAAAAATCGTGAAACCCGAAACAAATATATTTTGTTGGTTCAAAAAGTTATTCAGCTTATATAATATTTAGAGCGCTTTCGCACTGTGTCCGATCCGAATTCGATCCGAACCCGTGAAAATACAAATCTAGAAATCTTGGACCGAATTCGGATATTGCTTACGCACTAGTCCGATCTCTGATCTAACTGCCAAACTCAACTAAACTGGATGACTGCCGCGTCTGCCGGCCACATACCTCGACGCCCCGCTGCCTCACTGCTCCGAGCCGAATCCGAACCGAATCTGAGCTGCATATAGCTCAGATTCGGTTCAGATTCAGTTCGGACGCAGTGCCCGAGCGTTCATACAAATAATGCTATGACTACTTTGGTCCGTAAATAATCTTCTCCGAAATGGAGACGGATGACGGAGAGAAATCGTATGACGGAAACCGGATCTAGTGCCTAAACTACCATGGAAATTGTTCTACGACTACTCTAGACCTATTTTCACGGGTTCGGGTCGGATTCGGATCGGAAAGCGCTCTTAGGGAGATTGAATCCCTCGTATGCATAGACTCGGATCCATGCATTTTCTATAGTTCACTTTTTGCATATATTTTTTAAGTATTCTTTTAGTACTTAGAATCAAATGAGACGCGAATGTTGTTTTCTATTACTATACGCATACGAGGGGTTACTTGAGTACAGAACACAACATTGTTAATATATACAAACTATAATACACGATAATAAAGGGGCACCCGAAGGGACTAATTAATTTTTTTCGCCCAAATAAGGCTCATTTGATCCCATGGTCACGTCGGAATTAGCAAAACCTTTTTTCTTGGTTAGCTTAAATTAATTCGCGTTCGTAATCGAGATAGCCGAACTTAATTCCATTAGGTTCATCGTAAAAAGAAACAAAGGGAAATTAAATGAAATTTCCCAAACGGTTTAAGTTTTCAAATAATCAATCAGATCTTAGAATCAATTCCACTAAATCTCTTTGTACACTTAGTATATTCAGAAAACGATGCCAGTCCAATTTAAAATTTCTCGAAACGTGTAACTTGGGTGATGACTAAACAAGTGCAATATTTCAGATAAGTCTGAACTCATCATGATTTTTCCATCTCTACAGTAAACTTTCAAGCGGATTAACCTGGAACACGACAAGCTGAAGTAACTTCGGCTAAGTCAATTTACGATCCGAATTTCATGACTCTCCGTAAGACCGCACGGCTACCTCAAAAATCTCATTAAAACTTAGTAACTGTATCGAGTCGTCAGTCTGCGAATGTATAAACACAGGGTTGCCGTAGAAATGTCAGTCCGTGAATGTAGGGTTGCCACCAAGTCAAAAGTAGCCCTGAAATTGCGTTTGTTAATTAAAAACTCTTTCAACTGGTACCGTTTCAATTATTTTTAAAACGTTTGTAATTTACGGAAAAAATAAAGCTTTTTATTTAACAAAGTGAGGAAAAGGCGAATAAACTGAGACTGAACTAAAAGAAGCAATATTTTTAAATTAAATGTCTGTCAACTTTGCTCATTAACAAAGCATTGGACTTTGATAACAATATCGTCTTTATTTATAAATTAATTATTTGGTAATAAGATTTTGAGACACACAATGAAAATACAATAAATATTAATAATAAACGCGTTTCAAAGACCTAAAATGTTGCAAATGTATTTATTTTAACTCCTGACTCATCGAGGTTCCTATCGCAAAGCTGCACCTCGATTCGGGAACGCTAAGTGATTCTGTAGCGACTCGTGAGCGAGATTTCTCATCCCACTCTTCCGCAGGACGCGTAATGCGAAAGAGTGGGATGAGAAATCTCGCTCACGAGTCTCTACAGAATCACTTAACGTTCCCGAATAGAGGCGCTGTAATGAAGTGCTGTCGACTACTCGCTAAGATTCGAATGAATTAATAATTACTCTTCAATTGCACTCTGACTTTCAACGAAACACTGATTTATGTAAAGCGTTTAACTTTTGTACTTTTTTATTTTATACACGACTGCAACGAAGCAAAAGTAGGCTTATTTAAACTGTCAAATAAAATTAAATGATAATTTCCTCAACAATTACACTGTTTCCAATATATATAATCCTATTCCAGCCTGTTTTCTTTTCGAGATTTGATCCAAAATAGTTAAAGGATTCTCAAATACAAGTAAAATTTGATAATTAATTTAAAAAAGTTTTGTTGTTAAAGACCAAAGCCCACTCCGGCGCACGCCGTGAACGGACATTTCGTTTTGGTTGATTTCATCCGTTTACGCATGAAGACTAAGCTTTGCTTTGTATCAAAATCTAGGTGACATCACCCAAACTTACGTGCCCGTATACAGCGTGCGCGGAAATGGGTTTCTGCCTTCACATACACCCCTGGCCAAAAGTGTCGCATATACTTTTATTTATTCATAAACACCAGAAACAGCTTATATGTAGGAATATTTGTAGCAGTTGGTATCCCTTATTTTGTCACAGAGTTCAGCTAACGAGGTAGTAAGTCTCCCTGTCAATTTACACAAGAAATAAGCGATAACTCAAATACTCTCTCACGAGTAAAAGAAAATGTTTTGCAAGGCTCGAAACGAAGTCGACATGATAAATTATGTAATTTGCAACCGCGTGCTTGGGGCAGCCGCGAAAAAACCGCAGCCACAGAATAAGTGAGGACAGAAAATACGCATAATATTACAAGTACATTTCATAAGTATTATAGTATTTTTAACCGGCTTCAAAAAATCCGAAGGAGGAGGTTCTCAATTCGACGCGAATAAATTCTTCGATATTTTCTTCAATAACTCGAGCAGTTGCGTTTCAAAAACCCAATTTGGGGACTTGGAACTGATGATGAAGACCACGGATGACCACCGGAACTCCTTAATGGTAAGTATTTCACGGGTGGCGATTAGATTTCTGTATAAGGATGGGAAGCAACTTATACACATGAAAATTCATTTGGTAAAATAGAACCGGTGGTGAAGAACCCAGAGAACTCCTCAACGATTGACGTCCTTGCACCTTGGATAGCAAAATTTTGTATAGGGTGATCATTGGCATTGTGCTATCTTTACTTGATGTATTACATGTGTGTCGTTAAATCACATATGACAGTCACTAAAAAAAGTGAAATAATTAAAATTTAACAAATACAAAAACCGACTTCAAAAACCCTTTGTAAAGTAAGAAATAATAATTGGCCTTGGCAAGTAAATTACCTAGAAACGTCAGATATATTGTTGATTAAATTACGAGTATACATTAAATATATCGAAGTAAATTAGGTAATCCATCCCTCATACTGTTCATTTACTTGACACCAATTATTATTTCTTACTTTTTAAAGGGTTTTTGAAGTCAGTTTTTTAATTGTTAAATTTTTGAATTCCAATCACAACTATTCTTACACGTTTTGCCAAAGATTTATTCTCTCATGCATCGGGCCGCACGTAATTCCCGTAAATCAATCCAGCCCCTATTTCACTTTTTTAAGTCGTAATGTCTTTTTACAGTGTTTTAACTATCTCCATACCTTTCATCATAATCGGTTCAGAGGTTTAGCAGTAAAAACTTGACAGACAGATAGATAGATATTTAAGCATAGAGATATATTTAATCAAAACTCTAAGATTAGTAAAATAATTATTATAGCGTACGTACAATTGTTATGGTAGTTTATTATTAACGAATAGCCTGCAATTCGTTTTTTTTTTATTTGGTAATATTCAAGTAGATAGCCTTAGTTGTTATTATTAGTACGAATCTTGTTTGTTACACCATACATAAACAAAACTTTTGTATTGGCAATTCCGAATATCCATCCCTAATCAAATGTGCTCGGGTGTTGTGATATGCATCTTTTTGTATCTGACATTGCGCAATATATTGCTTAACACCTTTAAACATTTTGTCATCGGTAACTAAGAAACACATCCTCTGTTCATATTTATTTTGTAGCACAGTGACGGGTCGAAGCGGGCAGCGCAAGTACATCGGAAATATTTCCCATACAACATGACGGATGATGAGATCCTGGTAAAGTTTGAGAAGGACGTGTATAAATGACTCAATAAAAGGCAATATGGTATGGAATCTAAGGCGTAAATAATAGGAATTATAACCCAAATCTTAACGCTTAAAAGAGATAAGGTGGGGTGTATGTTTTT
Source organism: Tortricodes alternella (assembly GCA_947859335.1). Classification (NCBI taxonomy): domain Eukaryota; kingdom Metazoa; phylum Arthropoda; class Insecta; order Lepidoptera; family Tortricidae; genus Tortricodes; species Tortricodes alternella. The sequence goes on along the minus strand of OX401968.1, from coordinate 26,723,409 downwards.
TTATTTAAACCTTTTAATTACTAGTGGCTCCGTGAGCTGTAGACCTCGCAACACACTGCCCTTTGCCGTTGGAAAACTTATATCCCCATACATAGACAAAGGTTGTAGTCAGTTTACCAACACCGCAAATAAGTTTGGAATCGCAAAAACCCCCATAATTTCGCCATTTTGAAATGAATCGGAAAACTGAATCCACAAAAAAAATCGATTTAATAATCGAACCTGGTCACAAAATTTCACGAGAATCCGTTGAGAACTGCGGCCTGTAGACGAGAACAAATGGACAGACGCCGGACAGCCGACGGACATCCGCTGGACATACGAAAGCATTTTTGCCCAAGCTGAAACGGAAACGCTTCGCTCGCTCGGTCGATAAAATATCCAGTAGCAGTAGAGGTGAAAGTAAAGGTTGTCTCTCAAATATAGGCTTCAGTGGCGAAGCGTCAAATATTTGCTAAGGGAAGCCGGAAGAATTAGAACCGTACATGTGAGTCTGACATTTAGTTACAGGAACATGGACTTCACTGACGCTAGCCGTAGCTTTCTAGATTGGTAAAGCCGTCAGGAATCGGCTTGTAGGCAGGCTGCGCCACTGATAGACTTGGTTACCATATTGTAGTCCCAATGCGACCCTATGGGTTGTAAAATTCCTGTCAAACTTGGGAAGGGATAACTTAATACAAATCCTTTGATTATGGACATTTGCATTATTGAATACTAGCTTTTTGCCCGCAACTTCGTCGCCGTGAAATTCGGTTGTCATTGTTCCTATGTCACTCTGGAATATTGTAGCTTTTTATTAGTAAAATATATTTTTTACATCGGTTCAGCAGTTCCAGACATTACCCTACCCTACACTACATACAAACTAACAAATTTTACCTCTTTATAATATTATTATTAATTAATTAATAAATAATGTACATGATGATTACCAATTTTGAGGTGTCTATATATCAGTATTGCCTTGGTGTATTTAGACCACGAATATACAATACTAGCTTTCGCCGGCGATTTCATGCGCTTGAAATTCGATTAGCATTCTTCCACGCTAAAAAGACCTATATCATGTTCCAGCCCAAAAACTATATCTATGCAAAAAAAAATGTCGATCCGGTTCTTCGTTGCTGTGTGAAAGATGCAACCAAGAAACACATATCTATCACATTTATAATATTAAGTAGTAGTACTATTAAAATTAAAATTCTCATTAAAACGTCTCAATGTAAGTAACCTCTGCTGGAATGCAAAAGAAACCGTTTATAAGAACTTGTTTCGCTTAAGAATTGTTAAAAAGAATGCTTTGCCTCGACAAACTGAGTAAAAGATTATTTGTGAGCGCCATAAATTTCTAAAAGCTCAACTCAGAAGCTTCCGAAGCTGCGCTTACCCGGATCTCCTTGAATTGCCTTTTTTACTTTTCCAGACAATTAAATCTGGAACCGTCCTTGAACTAAGAAAGAAATACTGTAAAGTCATTCCTAAGAGCATACTGGTGAGTTTCTTGCGGCGTTTCTTCTCAACAGATGTCACCTTTCGAAGCGCTGGTAGATTCAGACGTGTAAAAGAGCCCGTGTGGCCGACTTGCAAAAAAATCCTTTTCATTATTTGTATTTACAAGCTCTGTTATTTTCTACGCACAAATTATACGGTGAAAGTATTCAATAAATTTCTAATGTACTCAACTTTCTTGAATTCTTAAACCTTATCTGAAAAATTAATGCTCCTGCAGAGAAGTGAAATCATTGATTGTTGGCAATATTCTAACTCTCGGTACTGCCTAGTATTATCCCGGAAAAAAATCCAATTTCGCCGGCGTGTTTGCAATTGTCCGGCAACTCCAGGGGGGCTAGCACGACATGTCGTTTGTTGCTCAGTGCGTCTCTGTCAAACTAGTTGAATATGTAAGGGATGCACTGAGCGACAAACGACTCGCGGGCAGGTCGTGCTAGACGTGCAGAATGATCCCAAGAGTATTGCCGGCATTATTACGATATATTTTATAAAATTGCCGGAAACAGCACATAAATATTTCTGTCGCAGTACAGAAACAAATTATAATTGATTGTCATAAGAATTTCAGAGCATATCTCACGCATCCGAAAATACGAGCAATTAAACGTACATATTTTCCATCCGGAACCGGCTACACGACACGGCTATTAAATAGCCCAATAAATTTCAGTGTAGCTGGTGCAAATGTTATGGTTGCGACTAACTGCAGTCGTATGATTCTAAAACTGGTGCTCACTCGTCGACGAGCTAGCAGCTGCCACGTAAGAAACCGGTTTAAGTCAGACTCGATGGCGTGTGAATCGCCGCTGGCATCGAGAATCACACAGCGGTTATGGTCAGAGGACCTGGACAGTAGTCCCCACGCCGCCTAACACAGATTGTGGACTTCAGACACGTTTTTGAATTATTTTGCAGATGTATGCTATGCAGGTTCCCTCATGATATTTTTCCTTCACCGAAATTTTTGTTGTAAAAATCAAGAACTCCTCACATGAGATCCAGAAATCGCAGAGGTATGTGCTGGGATTTGAACCCGCGCCCCTAATCTTGAGGGGCCGCGTGTCGATTTGTTAGATGGGTTCTGCGAACGCATTAATTTCGTGTAGCTTTTTTCCAGGTTGCATTTTTCCGCGATCGATTAATTTCTTTATCGGAATTTTACTCGTAGCTTTTTCCCATGTCGCATTTTTCCGCGATAGATTCGTTTATTCATTAGCATTATACAAGTGGACATGGTAGTTACTTAATCAAAAGTAGCGGACAAAATGCTGGACATGTTGACAAAAATTATGTATAGGTATGATACATTCGTAAATAATTTCCATTTTTAACATTATTTGCGTATACATTTTGAAAGTGAAAATAAATGCATTATTAAAAAACTACGAGTAGATAGAATGCCCATGAATAAATTTTTCGGTGGCGAAAAAATGCGACATGGAAGAAAGCTACGTGTAAAATTCCGATGAAGAAATTAATCTATCGCGGAAAAATGCGACTCGGGAAAAAGCTATACGGAAATAATGCGTTCACGGAACCCATTTAACAAATCCGCGTGTCACTGCATCATTCATTGATGTCGAATCAAAATAAAGAGATCAGCGCCTCTATTCGGGAACGCTAAGTGATTCTGTAGTGATTCGTGAGCGAGATTTCTCAACTCGCTCTTACGCATTACGTGTCGTGCGGAAGAGTGGGATGAGAATTCTCGCTCACGAATCGCTACAGAATCACTTAGCGTTCCAGAATAGAGGCGAAGATCAACGGCCCAAACAAAACACAAACGACTCGAAACTTCATGTTCAGGTCAGTGTGACTGCGTTATTTCATCAAACAATACCGAAAACTGTCAATTCCACTAAGATAAATAAACATGCAATAAATTGAGTGCTAAGAAAAAAAAAAAGAAAAAAAAACATTACATTTACCTTCTAGGATAAACGAGAGATATTTGTTCCTAAAAAAACAAATCCAAAACAAGAAACCTCCATTTAATACAGAGCATACGAAACCCAACGGGAACCCTGGAGACTTAAAATCTGAAAAAGATAGTGTTACGCGTATAAAGTTTTACGAGAAGGAACCAACGATCTCAATAGAAGGATATGAATGTCAATACAACTGCGTTGAACAAGTCCTTTAGTTCGGTTTGGTAGCGCCATTTATTTTCAAGTTTATAAACTACGAAGAACTATATGTGACTTTACCACGCTCTATTGCCGACGTCTTACTTAGTTCTTATGACATTTATACAGACCCTTATTTTGCCTGATTTATTACTAGCTGGGTTAGGTTGTCATTTATTATTGAACTACGAACCAAAAACAAAACGCATGAATCAAGCACGTAGACCATTCTTCAATGTAATAAGAACTCCGATATCGCCAATGTTTAAGGATTATTTGAACTATTATTTAATCGGTTACGTAGTTACATCTAAAATCAAATGTTATATGTTCGTTTTTCATACGATCAAAATATATAAAGTCAAATTGCATAACGTATGACATTAATAACATGTTTTATCATAAGTTTAAAGTTTCTACGCTCTAAATTCATAAAGTTTATTATCTATACTCACTACGTATAACGTTAAAAATACATAAATTCACATAATACGTAATTTATAAAATCTTTTACGGTATGAGACCCTTTTACAAGGAGTATTACCAAACCTAATATATCATAATAGACAGACGTAGTCTGAGACTTTGCTTTATTCTACTATCCTATCCTACTATCCTACTAATATTATATCTGTGAGGATGTATGGATGTTTGTTACTCCTTCACGCAAAAACGAATGGACGGATTTTGGTGAGATTTGGAATGGAGGCAGCTCATATCTTGGATTAACACATAGGCTAGGCTAGATAGATAGATTAAGAATATTATTCATTCAGACCCTCAGTTTATGTCAAATAATAATATTCATTTTGTACTTCGATATTATATTCATTCGACCAGTCGTGTTGTATGTATTTCGAACGTTATAGATTACGATCATTAGTCATTTAGACTTTCGACATTCTAGACTTATGTGTATCAAGTTTATAACACTTGATTTTAGATGTTTTGCTACGTAACCATTTAATCATGTAGTGCGTCGTGAAATTTTAAGAACTTTTGACAAGTTTTCTGAAAAGTTGACATTTGGCATTTACATCAATTGATCCTAAAGGTATCAAATTACTGAGTGCGCAATGGTTTCACCTGCGTTTTAACACCAAAAAAGCGCCTCGCAAAAATCGTGTTTGGCAGTTCCTTACTATATATTTCTATGGAAGCAACCCGATTGCGCGTAACGAGCGCCCTTCTTATCTCCCTCCGCTGGGACAAGTACGCTGCAGTCTCCAAGGAAATTAGCGGTCGTGTTATCCGTAGAGAAACTTATATGACTGAAACAGGTGTATTTACCTTTAATTAGTAGTTATTGTTTGTTCGACTTGTATGAAGACAAAGGCAGATGTGTGAGGTAAATGGAACGATTTGAGGTTACCAGCTAAGTTAAGCTATTGGTCTAAGATGTGTAATTTATAATAATAAATAATAATTTATATACTGCGGAATAGATTGTAGACGTATGTAGTTATTCAAGATTCAAACAATATGAATACAAAGACAAAAAGCTAGGCTTCTCGGATAACAATAAGGACATGATAGCGTTTCCACTCGAATGCGCTAAGACTTAAGAGGAGTGTGAACCTCCGGTTTTTGATACAAAAGGCGATAACCATTTCTACCCCTTAAATGTTAACCGATTTTGACCAATTTTGATAGGATGTCAGTCAGAACAAAATCTAAGTCTATATCGCGATGGAACGTCCAATAAAGCGCAGCGACTGAAGCGGCTGAACACAAAAAGATCAACAAATATAGGGGTCTCAGTTTTAAAAATAAGTTTATCTACACCCATATCATAAAACCTCCATAGTGTAATCAAAAACCGTAGGAAATGACCACCATTATGACAACCAATTAGGTAAAACCAGTGCTGGAATGTTATTACAGTATAGATTTTAGTATCGAAATGAGATTAAATTTGGAACAGCTGTCAAAACTCAAGTAGGTCTCTATTCTAGTATCCATAGATATTAAACAGTTATTGATACGAAACATCAATTCAGTATGTTTTTTTAATATAAACCGAACGACATTTGATCTCGAGTGACGTGAGAATAGAGACTTCATTCGTTTGTCTATGATTAAAAAAAATGGTCTTGACGGAGGATCGAATTGCCGCCATTATGTTGGTTTTTTGCTGAATGAAAGTAGAATTGTTGTTGAATTGAATAGAAAAAGTTGTTTGTAATTTACATTTTAGTTGAAAATATGAATAGTAGTCTTCTCGGAGTGACTGTGTGATGTGAAAATGCGCCGGATATCGGAAATATGCAGCCACGATTGCAACAAACAACTTGTTGCCAGAAAATATTGTTTCTGAACATATCATGGAGGATTTATAATATGTGTGTAGATAAAGTTATGTATGCAACTCTGCATAATTTGGCCTTAAAATACACGTGCGATTTTATTATAAAACTCGCTAAAGCTCGTTTCATGAAAACCGCACTAGTGTTTTAAGGTCTATCATTATGCACCGTTGCATAAACTACTACCTTTCGAAATCAAGACCCTCGGTCTGTGGGGTCCTGGCGTATTACGCCTCTCGGAGAGCAGGCAGCGTCCACGCACAACGCATTAACACTGCAATGCAGCGAGGAAACACTGCCAGCATCTTCGGCACAATGTCACGGAGACCTTTTCTAGATTTTATTTAGATTGTATTATATTTATTTAGTATTATTATTACGTTGAATGTTTATTATGTTTTTATTCAACAAACAAAATAGTTCTATTTATATTTAGAACCATTCCAACTTTTAATCATAGCATCCAGACTATCCAACAATGCCACACTATTTACGCAGTGAATGGATATCGTCCTTTAGGGAGCCGCGGCAATTACTCGTACATTCCCACGAGCGGAGCGTGCCTGTGGTAGAGCTGTGTGTAGCCGGCTTTAAAGCAGATCCGATGATTAAGTTGGATTTTTTTGCTGTAGGTTTTATGATTGCGCATGTTTTTTGTTTACATTTAGTGTATAAGTAAATTCTTTGCGGCAAAAGTAATATACGTGCCTTGAATGAATGGTTATCTTTATGAAATCGGTGTGTACAATACTATTATTTTGTTAATTATTTTATATTACTTTATTATTAAGCATTTGAAATGTCAAATTCATGCTTATAATCTTAAACAAATGGTGACGGGCAAGTTGAGTATTGTTTTGGGTTATTAATGGAAGTAACGATTTCTAGACAAGGTCATTAATGAAAGCTTTGGTTTTAGTTTGTTCTCTGAACTTTGCTTATTTTACTAAAGTTCTGAACGAATTTAATTAATGATTGTGGCTCACTTCCCGCTGTTTCTTTGCGGGGAAATTGAACTCGTTGGAAAAGTCTAATTTGTCTAAACATTTAAAACATGACCTGCACCGAGGTAAAATAACCTCACCTTTGGGCCCGAACAGTTCTTGCGTGGCACCACGTAATGGAAGGCGCAGCGTGGACAGACCACCCATACGGTAAACTGACGACCAGGGGCCTGTTGCATAAGTACTTGTAACGTAATACAAGCGGAAGTCTCTTTCTAATAAAAGAAGTTGAAAAGGGGCTTCCGCTTGTATTACAAGTTACAAGTATTTATGCAACAGGCCCCTGGTGAAGATCACGGTACTCTGTTGGATGCGAGAAGTATAGAATCGGTCGTTGTGGCACTCATTGGGGGAGTTGGATGATAATGATAAGACACTTAGGTTGACGATTTATTTAAAATTAGCGGCTGGTCCCACCACTGCTCGCTGCAGTATTTCCAATATATACTTTTAAGCCCCATTGCACCTCTAAGATGGATTGATACATATAAAATCGAACAAAAATAGTAGTCTACATTCTCACAGGTAACAGGTTGCAAAATTTCAAGTTTGTAGGTTTGTTAATAAGTGTTATTGAGCTTTTTTATCACCGTAGTCACCTGACTACGGTGATAAATAAGCTCAATAACACTTAGTACTTACGTCCCCAAACTATTTGTATGTAGAAAAAACATAATAAAGTCATTCAATCCCTATTACTTCCTGTGAAGTCTGGAAGGCTGCCCATAGCCCATCAGCTCCCTCGACGGAAAAAATATTTAGACGTTGAGTCCTACATAATATGTCATTTTTATCTCCCAACCAAAGTGGTCGAAAGGACCGTTATTATATTCTATCTTGATCGAATTCATACACGCTTGCCAATTTTCTTTTAGTGAAAATCTCACGACAATTTGTGGGCAAGTCATATCTCATGTTTTATTGGTAGAAGAAAATGACAAATATAACGCGCGATAAGGGTGTTTCACGAGAATTTATACCCGTGTTATCAAGCGTGTCCGATCGTGTTATAATGTTCAACTCGCTGTTGTTATTCGGACAAAAATACAGTTTGTCGTGGTTGTAGTTTTATCATAATACTTTGAATTCACTTATATTTTTGGCAACGCACAAAAAACTTTACAAAGAGGGTTGGTAAGTAATATGCTAGCTCACAATCGTCGAAATCAACGGAATTAATGTGCTCCGGCCGAAATTTGTCTGGAGCATGAATATGATCATCATTATTTTGGCACAATTATAATAATAATAAATATCAGGGGACAATCTTTACAGAAATCGATCTAGTCCCAAAGTAAGCTCTAAAGGCTTGTGTTATGAGTACTAGATGACGATATAAATACTTATATAGAGAAATAAATACTTAAATACATAGGAAACATCCAAGACTCGGGAACAAACATTCGTGCTCATCACACAAATATTTGCCCTTACCGGGGATCGAACCCGGGACGCTTGCGTCGGAGGCAGGGTCACTACCAACTAGGCTATCCACGTCGTCAATTGATGTTAAACTGTGCTTTAATATACATTAAGCAAATAAAAACTAATTAGGAGGATCACTTAACAAATACTTTTCATACTTTTCTTTAGTAGTGGTAGAGCCAAACCGTAATCCTCACTAGATGATTACTGTTCGAATGGGCGGCTCGACCGGGGTAGTACCACACTCTCACAGAATATCGGCGTAAAGTAATAGCTTGCTATTGCGTTTCGTACGGTGAGTGACGAGATCCGGAGGCCTTTTCCCTCATCCCCACCCCATCCCCATTCCCCATCTCCCCTAGACTGGCGACGAATTGGCAGTACTTCTGGTGATGCAGATGTCCATGGGCGGTGGTGACCACTTTCCATCAGATGGGCCGTCAGCTCGTTTGTCAGTCAATTTATATAAAAAAAATAAAAAATACAAAAAGAGAAAACATTTAACCAAATAAATTTAAAAATAAATGTTGATCGTAGATCGGGTCCTATTGATAAAGTTGTCATTGTAATACTAGTGATAATTAAGCTGCATTCAACGGCTCTCCTAATTTCCTAATTAATTAGGAGAAATAATTGGGTTCGTAAATAACACACAGATTAAGAAATATTTATAAACTAGCCTACGACTTCGACCGTTTGTAATTCGTTTATAGTTGTTCCCTCGGGAACTGTGTACTTACTTTTTGGGATAAGAAGTGGCCTATGTCAAGCTCGAGCCTCCAACCTATTTCTATGAAAACACATCAAACCTTTGCTCTGTTGTTGCTTGAAAGAATGACAAACCAACCAACAGACATTCGCATTTATAACATATCTGTAGGGATAGAGAAACACCGTACTTACTCGTACCTATGGGTTTTCTTCAGAAATACAATACAATAAAATATAATACTCTTTATTGAACACCACATAAAACTTAATATTGGAAAGAAAAAACAAAGAAATCTTATCGGTCTTATCGCTAAGTAGCGATCTCTCCCAGACAACATTCGAAAGAAAAGATGGTAATAGATAGATAAGGTATAAGTAAGAGATAGTTATAAAAAAGAGAGATACTTAGAAATATATCCTATAGGTATCTCCTCATTAGCCGAAATGCTCGTGGAAAAGATTAAATTCTCGGTAATTCAGAAACACAATCAAACCTCAACATAAATATAAATATTTGTACGTCCGTTAGGGAACCGACCCTTTGGCCGTCGGTAAATATAGAAAATACCAGATCTACTCAGCAATTAACCAATTTTGCTTGCAGATGTAATTTTCCATTAATTAATACAATTTGTTTCGATTATACAATTTCTTTTTGGTGTAGGTACAATTCAAGGAAAAAATAAATAGATGTTTATTTTTGCATAAGAAACAAAAAGGCCACTTAATGAATGTAAAAAGCTCTCCAGAATACTAAAAAGGGCCTTAATTTCTTTCACTTATACAACTAACTAATAAGTGGCCGCATTCATAATGGGCTTATTCCGAGAGGCCTTCGTGCGGGCGCGTTTCGTTTCACGCTCAATATACGCTAGTGTTCCGGTATAAACAACAAATTATTCCGCCGGCTGCCTTTGAGGAAGCAAATTGTTATCGGTAAGTGGAACGGAACGCTAATGTTGCCACTGCAATTTATTTCTTTATGAAACCACACTATTTTTACGACGATACGCCGAAAATGTGTTTATTTTAAATGAAATTCAGTAGATACTTTCAAGCAGTATAATTTGGAGAGAGTAACACAAGTACACAAAGTATTGATTAAGAATAATCATGAACTGAAGGTAAAACCATTTTATATTATTTTGAGCAATGAATCCCAACTGTGTAGTCAAATAGATTCTTCATAACGAAATTATGATTAGCCGTACGTACAACACTACTCAATTTAACATCAACATTAACAATAATTCTTCCGAAAATAAAGATGTAATTTCTTCTTCTTCTTCCTAGCGCTTTTTCCCGTCTACGCTTACGCTACGGGGTACGCTTTGACCATGATCCCGCATTCGGCAGGTCGGGTTATTACAGTGGAGCGACTGCCGTCTGACCTCCGTAACCCTTGCGACAGGGGAACCAGACCAATTGGATCATGGTTACACATTTTAGTTACCCAAATGTGCAGGTTTCCTCACGATGTTGTCTCTCACCGTAAGAGCATCGGTTACCGCAATTCGCAGGCAGATAATGTACATAAGTTAGAAAAACTCATTAGTACATGGCAACCGCTTGGATTCGAACCCGGACCTCACGATCACGAGTAGACATCCTTAGCCATTAGGCCACCGACGCGAAAATAAAGATGTAATTTGTAAACAAAAAAAAAATTGTAACAGCATTAGCCAAATCCAATAGCAAAGCTCATTCAAATACAATTAAGATTTCATTATCGCAATACTTAACAAATCAGTACATAATAAGGGAATATTATAATAATTATATATGACTTTTTATATACTAATTCATAATTCGTAGTGTCTACAACTTGGCGGGAGTGGAGAAATCAAGTTTAGTGGCGCCACCCCCGGCAGGAAATGGTAACATTATAATTATGTATGTTATTTTGTTGCGGCTATATAACTCAATTTCATATTTGGAACTAAAACATTGAACATCTGAATTATATGATTATTATCATTACAGTATGTTTCTCCTCTCAGATTGCGCTAATAATTAATGTCATATTCGCGAGATTATTATTCTTATTGCAGTGTGCTGTAAAAGGTCTTCTTCCTCATTCTCGTCTCTTCCCGCTAGGCGTGGTCAGCTTTTCTAATCCCTAGTAGCATTTTCCGTTGGCATCCATTGGCCAACAGTAGGGAATCCGTAGGGATATAGTTAGTAGTTTGCCCACATTAAAACTAACATTGGACCAATATAACAAAAAAGATTATCATAACGCCCAACCAATTACCAACGTTGGGCCATTGTGAATACCGCTACCGTTGTTGAAAAACGGTTGGAATTTCTGCATTGTAACAACGAAGGCCCTATTAGATATTAAGTAACGTTGGCCCAATGCAGTCAAATATTTTCATTACACACATCCACCTACCAAAATTGGGCCAATGCGACATCTGCTACCGTTAGTTTAGAACTGATGGAATTTCTGCATTATATTGTTTCAGTTGGAAATTCTACAATGGCCTTTGATTGTAGGTCTTACCTCAAAACGACGGCCAAATCTAACCGTTGTCCAACTAACGAGATCCATGTGGCCCGACCAAATGCTATTAGGGATCCTGAGGTGCTATTACTTTACTGATAGGTAAGCGTCGACAACGTACAGAACAAACAACTCCATGTCTGGGTATTCATCCTCCAAGTCATTTTATCGTCTGCCGCTCACCCTCTTTTATGTAGCCATGAAAGACACCTCTTCACTGCGCGACCATGAGGTCTTCGTAATAATGTACATACCACCATCCTGTTTAAACGCTGACAAAAATATTTGACAGCAGCTCCGCGTTTATAAAAATTACGCCGAGTTTTAATTATGACATCCGCAAAACCCAAGTTCATACTTTCGTTGGAAAAGTTTTTTTTTATAAATGGGCACGATTAATGAGCATGCGAATCACGTGATGGTATAGCTAAATCACATTGGGAAATCATTTTGTGACTAGTAGTGTTGTTTTCGTTTAGTGTTCCATACAGACACACAGATACAAATACGCACACATTTTTACTTTTCATAATCTACTCACATCATTATTCAAAGCTTCGCCAAAGTGATTCTGCTTATTTTGCTATAAATGAGTACCCTCGTATGTCGTCCGTGTGGTGCCGGCTAAGAATAGCATCAGCCCATCTCTTTCCCGTGGGTGTCGTAAAAGGCGACAGAGGGGCCAACCGAAGGATGGGCAGTAGCGTCCTTCCAGTACTATCGTGACCAACTGCGGTCGCCAACCCGCCTGCCAAGCGTGGCGACTATGGCAAATCCCCCCTTTTTGGGGCAAGCCTATGTCCTGCATTGGATGTTTTTTTGGCTGATGATGATGATGAATACCCTCGCCTGTTGGATACCAATAAATTAAAGGGGCACTAATCAGTCAGTGTATGAAGAAAGATATCAATTTTATGACTAGACTGAAAAGTAACGTAAAAATGAGTACCGGCTAGGTACGAACGTGATAAAATGATATATAGTTACGCTGTCGCCTTGCTATCCTCCTATGGCCCAAAGCAAAAAACAGCTCATAGTCATTGCGATCCATGGACCTACCCGTAGGACTAATTATTATACTCATTTAGACCCAAGTACTTAGGACACTTTTTTTAAGTTTCATTGTATAGTCAAAAGGTATCCATTTATGATACTTTTTTGGACAATTAGAAATTCGGATAATGTCAGCTTTGATTAGCGCGTTGAAAACAAAACGGTTGGGTTTTTCAATAAGTCCTAGGTAGGAACATGGGACACTATGACTAAATATCTGTTGAAGGAGCTGGATCTGTATAACTAAGTTAATTAGTACTATAGGTAGGACTGTCGGCCTTAGGAGGCTATACATTTTTTGTGTCATATTTGGCCGTTTATTCAAACTACTCTATTCGACATTGGTATAAAGGTCTGTTTCACAAGGTTCGAGTAAAATTTATCTGTGGATTACCTCATACAAAATTTAATGTTGTCTGCCAAGAAACGCCTTCATGTCACTTTGTTTTGTCCCTTTCTTTTTAATGTAAACTTCGGAAAGTAAAATAAAGACAAAAGACAAACGATATAATATTACGCATCGCTTAGCCAATGTTGAGTAGAGGTCCGGGAAAATCTTAAAACCATCAAGTTTTAATATATTTTTCGCGCATCCCATCTCTACAGTATAAAGCTTCTTGATCGTACTGGCCATAACCCATCCATCACAAAATAATAACATGCTCAACTAAAAGTAGGGCAATCGAGAAATCGTATTCTACATCTCATCAGATATTCACGATTCCCCAAACTCGACGTCGGCTTGATTATTCTTACTTTGTTTGGAATCCATTTAACATACTGATTGTTGTTTTGATAATCTAATTAAACATGAGTTTGGGAACCATTTGGGCTAGGCGTAGGCGTATAATTATACTTATAATTACTAAATAGTATATACTTATGATTGTAATTAGTTTTATATTATTAATTACTTTATTAATTAATTACTCCTCTGCTGCACTGGGAGTGAAGAAATAGCATAGAATGCGTGCAGACGCTTATCATCCTGGCATGTCGTAAAAGTCGACTAAGGGACGGGTCCTCTCCAACATGGTGAACTATCTGTATCGGGCGATGGGCTGATCACCTGTCACCATAGGACTAATTAATCGAACATGGCCATAAGTAGTCTTGTGGCTCTGCCCACCCCATTAGGGATTTCGGGCGTGATAATATGTATGTATGTATGTATTATTAATTATTTTATAAAATGCTTTTAATAAATAAATATTAGTAACTAACATGTAAATAACAATTATATTGTACCTCATTTGTTAGCTATACCATAAGATGACTTTCAACTACAACATGTATCAAGATTGTTTACAATTATCTAACCTATTTCTAAATAAATTGCATTAATGGCCGAATTCAGAAACGCCACTTAAGCTTTTGACGAAATATTAAATAGCTAAATTTCCGTCAACTAGTTGTCATCCTATAGAAAAACATCAGTCAAACGTCGCTTTAATTAAAGATCAATTTGAGTGGCCTTTCCGTATTTGGCCACGTACTTTTATGTCGGGGTTGAAAATTTAGCTTTTCGCCATGGTTTTATTTACTCGTATGAAATGTTTTAGATCATGATCTTATCATAATCATAAACACAAACTTCAGCAATCATGCCCCAAACAAGTCCATGATCAGAGCATTTTTGAAGAACTCCAAGAGATCAAAAGAAATCATTAAAGAAACAAAAATATGAATCTATGAAATAAAGCTTCGTTCGTGAACTCGCCGGCGAGTCTAACTTGACCTGTCAGTGCGTATAAACTACATGGTCGTGCGTGTCTTCGACCTTGGCCGCATTACGACGCAGCCGGCCACGGATTTAGGTACGTAACTCCGCATATTGCCTACGGGGCGCGGATCAGTTTATGATAGTCAGATGAAATGAGAGACGAAATGAGCGACGAGATTTGTTAGAGAATAACAGCTGGACATAAATCAGTTCCGGCCAAATATTGGCTTTGACAGTTGTTTCTATCCTCAACCTAATGTTCTGTGTTTTTTTTATATATTATCAGAACACATACATGCACAAAATTTAATACAAAAAGACCTGGAGGTTCATTTCAACATTTTACAGACTTACATAAATTGGCACGCACACACTCATGAAAGTTAGACACCAACTGCCAAGAAAAGTACCTCAAAGTGAGAAAAAATCTTTACAAACTGCTACTTCGTTTGAATTGTAGGAACGCCGGTTGAGTTTCTGGACATGCTCGTAAAATCTGGTAAATAATGTGTTTGTTTTCGCCAAAAGTGCATGTGTATTGGATTTCAATGACGAATCTGACGAATATGAATTGGAAAAACCTAATCACTACCGCTTCTTCAAATTAAAGCCATTACTGAGAGGTTTCTAGTTACACGTAAGTCCACCTCGTCGTAACTTCTATTGCAATAATAATTATAATAATAATAAATGTATCTAAAAATAGCGGCGCCGATTTAAAAGCAGTATTTTCCATATACATTTTGAACCCCCATTTCATCCTCTTAGGAGGCGGATTTTCATAAATTCCTTTTTAACAAATGTCTACCTTGCCTAAAAGGAACCTCCCGCAAAAAATATTATTTTTTAGGTTCTGTTATAGCTGAAATTTTGTGATTAGTCAGTATGAGTGAGTGAGTCAGGGATATTACACTTTTATATATTACCCTCGTAGATATTTGAATCGCTACGCAAACAACCAAAAACAAGTATATCTGGAACATCATTTACTTTTTTCTACGTAGTTCTTTGCCATTCACGCAACACCGAATAGATACTTAGAAAAAATATTTCTTAGAACATTTTAATAATCTGCTAAAGATCAGTAAGTAAACAACTGTATATAAAAATATAAATGGTTCATAAAGTTATTTGAGGTGAGAATATGCATAATATCTATCTTCAATGATAGGGGATCCTCCTCCTCCTCTGCTGCACTGGGAGTGAAGAAATAGCATAGAATGCGTGCAGATGCGTATCATCCTGGCATGTCGTAAAAGTCGACTAAGAGACGGGTCCTCTCCAACATGGTGGACTATCTGTATGGGCGATGGGCTGATCACCTGTCACCATACGGTTCATCATACCATCTTAGGACTAATTAATCGAACGTGGCCACAAGACTATGTGGCTCTGTCCACCCCCCCCCCCATTAGGGATATCGGGCGTGATAATATGTATGTATGATAGGGGATGACTGAACCAATCCTCCATCTGCCAATATTTTCCAGAATATCTCACAACGTGTAATCTCCAACACTAGTTTAAGAGGGTTTAGTATAGTTTCTTTGATCTACAACTTAGCTCAAAACGAACAAGGTATATTTATTCATGTAAGGACTAAAAAGCCTCCTATGTAAACATGAATCTGAGAACCTAACCTAGCAATAAGCTCCATTATTGCCTACGTAACTGCTCTCGACCCACCTTTCCAAACATAAAGTAAACAGACTTGTCCTAAACAAATCTACTTACTAGGAAACTAAAGATAACTCCATTTAAGTTGGTATTAAGCTGTGTAGGTACTTATGCATCCTGCCACATTATTGCCACACTGTTGCCGAAGCTATCGCAAATATGTTTTACTGCGAAACGAGAACGAAACCCATAATCAGCTGTAATATGAATTAACGTAACCGCCAAAAGTCGACTTTTCAGGAGAGCCAAAAAACTAAATTAAAATTCAGAGAAAGAGTTGTAACTTTTTTGTACGTATCCTATTGCAACTTTATTAAAATGGTAAGACCAGTTAATTCAAAAACATCATATAAAGCTTACTATCATACTTATAAAGGTGCTTACGTTATTTTTTTTTTAAAACAATTGCGATTCTTTAAGATTTTTTAGAGAAAAAACTAATAACAGCCATCACGTAGCTCACAGAACATACAAACTACTTTTTTTCGCCTTGGGTCAATCCGGTCTATACATTAAAAAGTATTTCCAAATCTGTCGGTAACATTAGCCTACAAAGGGCTGATTTTCCAAATCTGTCCTTTACATTAACCTGCAAGGGTTGATTTTCATAAAATGTAACATAACATCACAAAAACGACTTGAAATGAAAAAAAAAACCTTGAATTTTCGTTAACGTAATCGCCATTTTTTTCAAGATATAGGGAATTTAAATACACCAAACGACAGAACGGAAAATTTGCAGTCGAAATGAATATATAATTCAAATACGACATTGGCGGTTACGCTAATTCATATTACAGCTGACGAATAATACCTACATATTATCTAGGTTTGTTCTTGCTTTTTGATCTCCGGGAGTCTTAGAAAACGTAACATTATAGGTTGACCGCTTAAATGAGTCTTCGCCCGCGCGGCACAGGGGCGCGGGGGCAGGACGACAAAGGGGCCTGGGAGATGTGCGGGCGGCGTGAAATGAATGAAAACAAAAATGCGCCTGCCGCTCGCACCTCTCTCGGTCCCCTTTGTCGCCTGCCCCCGCGCCCCTGTGCCGCGCGGGCGAAGACTCATTTAAGCGGTCAACCTATAGGCAGCGATGCAGACGCTCGTTACATAACGCGCGTCTGCATAGCCACAAACAGTAATGAAAGTTCATATTATATAAAATCCATCGTTTCGATATCTAATCTTACGTTCCGAAGTTCACTTTGAAAGAAAGTGTAAAAAAAGCGATATGGGCGAATGTGGGACGATCTTATAAGTGACCCAACTTTGTCGCAGTATAGTGCAGTACAAAAACGTGTATTTCTCTTAAAGTTGCGTATTGTCTAGAGTTTGCTTTGTAAAATAGCTTTAAACAAAGCGATATGGGCGTATGTGGGAAGACCTTATAACTGACGCAACTTTGGCGCAGCCTATACTTCGCTTTATTTAGCAATTGAAAGATCTTGACAGAAGTAAGCGGAAAGCTTCTTGTTGAACACGTTGCACTGTAGTATGACCATGGACCAATAATACAAATGGACTGTCAACCTCCATACATTTGAGCGTACACCGGAAAAGCTAGCTTCCCAGGCTAATACTAGATGGCGATACAAAAATGTATTGGATCGTAGTTCGGAAGCTTGTCGCTAGATGGCGCTACTAGAGTTAGCCTGGGAGATATTCAATCAAATTAAATTAAAATAAAATCATTTTTGTCTTCAAACTGTCGTTGATTCGGACTTTTTTCACGTTTTTTGTAAAAACTAGCTGTTGTTCGGAAGAAACCATAGTTGAACGAATAACGGCCTAAATTTAAGAATTCGTCAATAGATGGCGGGTCAAAGCTCCGATGTACGCTCAAATGTATCGAGGTTGACAGTCTTCTTGTATTATTGGTCCATGGTATGACGGAATAAGTGGAAATATTATGTTTGATAGTTTACCATTTATTCCGAAATATTCCCGTGTTCAATAAGAGGCTTTACGCTTACTTCTGTCAAGATCTTTCCCTTGCTAAATAAAACGAAGTATAGTGCACTACAAAGACATGTGTCTCTTAAAGTTGCATTTTGCCTAGATGGATGTTGAATAACGGCGTATTTTAACTTAGGACATTCAGGTTCCGCCCGGAGTAATATTAGTGATCGATTCTTAATCTTCATTTAAAATGGCCGCTTCATTGGGCCCAGTAATTGCGGTTACCCGACTTAAATAGTTCGCGATTATCTATTGATTGAAGCCGTGATATATTTCGCTCCTTTAGTGCGAAGCTGATGAATTGCTATGCAAATGAACGGTAGAAGTAATTACAGTCTGGAACCATACAGTTTCGCTTTTGATCATCGTCTTTGAATATTAGACATCGTACGACAGACGTCATTTACCTAGGTTAAACACCTTTATGTGAAATTCATATTTCATTCCCTTTTTTAAGAAGATAACAACCTTATACACTACACTTGAAGTAGTATATTCCTATAATATTGTAAGTAAAATGTAAGTTTTTAGTCTGAGAAAATATCCTAAATAGATGTAAGATTTAATATGCTTGTTGTTTAACGAAATACAAAGGTACAAAAACTTAATTTCTTTTAAAGTATTTCTTTAATAAAAGGGCTTCAACTAAAATTTATTGTATTCTAAATAAAATGACTACAGATAAAAATATTTTACGACAATTTTGCGACCCTGTTTATCGCTCGTTACTTCAGTGCGAAACAAAATAGACGAACACAGTAGGTAAGTGAGATTTTAAAATACATCTCGAAAACATTCGGTTTTCTATGAAATGACGAGCTTAATTTCAACTTCGTTGAGGAGTTTATTAACTAAAAACTTGGTATAAATACTTTCCAAAATAGAAAATCAGGTATACGGTATAAGACAATATGAAACTACCCCTAAAAAGGGGTGCCTTGGGGCCTTAAACTTTGTATGGGAAAAACCGAATCTATTTGTTTATCACTTCAAACTTGGTATAAATGCAATTGAAAACAAAGTTGTGTGTGTGTTCGTGTGTGTGTGTGTGTGTGTGTGTGTGTGTGTACGTGTGTGTGTGTGTGCGTCTGTCTGTATGTTTGTTACCACTCCACTCCATATGGCTGAACGCATTTTCATAAAACCTCGTATATATTTAGTTAGAACTTGGCTCCTGAAATAAGAAATAGGGTAATTTGTATGCTGGCTAAGTCAAAAGTTCCCTAGGGAATATTATAACCGAATTCCACGCGGACGAAGTCGCGGGTGGAAGCTGGTGTTTTTATAAAGCTCTTGCTTCGCACTTATGTCTTCAATGTGAAATGTGTATATGGTTAAACTTAATAACGTTTAAACGGCTTAAAAAACTATTTGTTAAAAATCAACCTTCCAGTCATAGAATGCGTGTGTGTTAATTTGTTCACATTTTATTTTGCCAGTCACGTACTTTGTATATTATTTTTAATAATAATATTTTATATATATAATATATTATTTATATAGATGTTCTACTGTACTTATCTGTTTTATGTGACTGACTCGTAAATTCCACAAGCGTGTAATGGCTTATAATTTGCATTGTTATTTTAATATTACACTGTAAAACTTAATAGAGAGCGAAGTGCTGACTTACACAAAGTATTCGACAGTTATATGTGAATTGCTTCTGAGGAGACGAAGGCTTTAGTAGGAAAAACTTGGAATATAACAGTATTTTCAGGGTTATCCCAGGCCATAACTTTGTTACTTCAACGAGAGTAAATTCTGAAAGTGATCTGAAATTTCCTGTTACTTCAAATACCATGAGACTTCTTAAATGTTTTTGTGTAATATATAGGTAAGGAACTATTAATAGTACTTTTTCAAAATTTTAGGCCCAGTAATTTCGCAGATAGGGTGGGGGAATGGTCAATTTTCGCATATTTTCTCAAATAACTTCAAAACGAGATAACCTAGATTTCAAAAAAAAAATTAGATTCACACAACGAGCTCTTTCATTTGATATATCACCACTCAGTTTGCAAAACTTTTATTTTTATTTTCTATTTACCCCCAAAACTGGCCCCCATTTTTAAAATTCATTTATTTACTTTACAGGACCGTGTTGCGGTCAGCGACTTACAGTGTACCAAATTTGAACTCAATCGGTCCAGTAATTTCGGAGAAAATTGTCTGTAACAGACGGATGGACAGACATACAGACACACGAGTGTTCCTATAAGAGTTCCGCTTTTTTCATTTTGAGATACGGAGCCCTACAAATTGGAATAACTAAATGTAACTTACCCGTTTTGGAGTAAATTATTTTGGTAGGTTTTTGTAGGCTTAGGCTGTTGAGTTGTAGGTTAGTGAGTAGGCTTCTAGGAGTTCTGCCTGCCCTCGATTTTCTCAGAAACTGAACTGAACGAAGTTTGTTCTGGCATGGATGATAAAAGGAAGATTTATGATAATTATATTGACTAAAAGGGCAAACATGGCCTATTCAGCATTGGTCTAAGTGACACAGAAACCGATGGTTACCATGGTAACGAGATATCGTTTGGTCTTGCCACTGTCTTTTCAATGTAAACTTTGTAAAGTAAGATAAAGACAAAACAAAACGATATTATGTACAATATCACTGCTAATGTCGAATAAAACTCGGTTTTTTATCAAGAAAAGCGCACGGCTGGTGACTAAAAGCCCTACAAATTCTGACAAAATACAATGTCTAATTTAATTAACCTTAACACACCGTTACTTGTCCAAAATGAACAAAAAAAAACCTTTAAAGCTGTGAATACATTTCCATCCGGCCCGGTTAATTATGTATCCCACAAAGCCATAGTAATAATCTCTTAATTAAAATTTCGATGGCATTCCTTAAAACTCTTACTGGTGCCATCTCAGGCTAATCCTCTTGTCGTTTACTCCGTGCCATTATAATGTTAATTGTTGGACCCAAATGGCTTCTTAAATGGGACAGAAAGTAATTAAACAGCGTTAATTATTATGCTTTAAATGGATATTATTATGGCACAAGTTCATATTGCTGTTGTCGTATAAAAATGCAAGATAAAGTTCTATTATATTTATTAAGCAAATTATTTTAAAACTATTCATAGTAACAGTGACAATCCTTAAAAAAAAACAATATTTTCTCATCAGAGCAAGCAGCTCGGCTGCTCTACGGAAAAAGAAAGTAACTGACATTTTTTTTTCGACAACGGTGTTTTTACATTTTTGGGACTTTTAGACTCTACAAGTCCCAAAAATGTAAAAACACCCGGTGTCGAAAAAAAATGTTAGTTACTTTCTTTTTCCGTAGAGCAGCCGAGCTAAATTAAACGGTCCTTAACGGTACTTTCAATTTTTGGTTTTAGTGATAGGTATCTAAAACCATACGCTACGGCAAGTTATACAGAAGACCGAAGAGTATAACCTGCCACTATGTTTAGCGTTTGTGGACTATGAGAAAGCCTTTGATTCGATCGAGATATGGGCGGTGCTAGAGTCTCTCCAGCGATGCCGTATTGACTATCGGTATGTCGAAGTTTTGAAGTGTTTGTACAATAACGCCACCATGTCGGTCCGAGTACAGGAGCAAAGTTCGAAGGCAATTCCATTGCAAAGAGGCGTGAGACAGGGAGACGTAATCTCTCCGAAACTGTTCACTGCCGCAATGGAAGACGCTTTCAAGCACCTGGAATGGCAAGGACTCGGCATCAACATCAACGGCGAGTACATCACTCACCTTCGATTTGCCGACGATATTGTGGTCATGGCAGAATCGATGGAAGATCTCGGCACGATGCTCGAAGGCCTCAATCGAGTCTCCCAACAGGTGGGCCTTAAGATGAACATGGACAAGACGAAGGTCATGTCAAACATCCATGTTGTGCCCACCCCAGTATCAGTTGGGAACTCAGTTCTAGAAGTTGTTGACGCGTACGTCTACCTAGGACAAACAGTCCAACTAGGCAGGTCCAACTTCAAGAAAGAGGTCAATCGACGAATTCAACTCGGCTGGGCAGCGTTCGGTAAACTTCGCAACGTCTTCTCGTCCAAAATACCTCAATGCCTTAAGACGAAAGTCTTCAAACAGTGTGTGTTGCCAGTGATGACATACGGCACTGAAACGTGGTCTCTCACTATGGGCCTTATAAGCAAGCTCAAGGTCGCACAACGAGCTATGGAGAGGGCTATGCTCGGGGTTTCTCTGCGAGATCAAATCAGAAATGAGGAGATCCGTAGACAAACGAAAGTTAGCGACATAGCCCACCGGGTTAGCAAGTTGAAGTGGCAGTGGGCAGGGCATATAGCATGCAGAACGGATGGCCGATGGGGCCGAAAAGTTCTCGAATGGACACCACGGACCGGTAAGCGCAGTGTGGGACGTCCACCCACAAGATGGACAGACGACCTAAAAAAGAGGGCAGGAAAACGCTGGATACAGGTCGCTTCCAACCGGCCCTTTTGGAAATCGATGGGGGAGGCCTATGTCCAGCAGTGGATGTCCTACGGCTGAAATGATGATGATGATGATGATCTAAAACCATTGCCATATTGTTTTGATGTTTTCACTTACTTTGTTTGATGACGTCACTACCAACAAGGCTAACCTTGTTGGTAGTGACCCTGCCTCCGAAGCTAGCAGTGCCGGGTTCAATCCCCGGTAAGGGCAAAATTTCTGTGATTAGCACGAATGCGTGCTCCTGGGTCTTGGATGTGTCATAAGTATTTAAGTTGTTATTTATCTATGTGAGTATGTATATCGCCGTCTTCTAGTACCCATTACACAAGCCTTTAGAGCTTACTTTGGGACTAGATCGATTTGTGTAAATATTGTCCCCTGATTTGTAAAGTACACTTTGGAAAAACCGGACAAGTGCGAGTTAAACTCGCGTGGAAAGGGTTCCGTTCCGTACATGATTATCTGAAATTTACTAGGTTACTTTAAATACCATAGACTTCTTATAGGTTTTCTTGTAATCTGTAGTTGAAGAACTATTTTCTGTATTTTTTTCAAAATTTTAGCACCAGTAGTTTCGGAAATAAGGGGTGGGAATGGTCAATTCTCGCCTAGTTTTCTAAATAACTTCCAAACTGTTTTATTGAAAATTATAAAAAAATATATATTTAAGATCCTCACCATAAGCCCTTTCATTTGATATGTTACACGATATAGGTAGCAAAACTTTTTTTTGTAATTTTCTAATTTACCCCCCAAAAAGGGCCCCCATGTCTAAAATTCATATATTTACGTCACGCGTCCGTGTTGCGGTCACCGACTTACATATGTTTACCAAATTTCAACTCAATCGGTCCAGTAGTTTTGGAGCAAATTGGCTGTGACAGACGGACAGACAGACGCACGAGTGATCCTATAAGGGTTTCGTTTTTTCCTTTTGAGGTACGGAACTCTAAAAAAAGCATAAAACAAAGCGATATGGTAACCGATCAGTTTTCGGTGTCTAGGTCTTGATGTCTGGTAACCAATAACCTAGACGCAAATTCTAGCCCTTAATGAACATTGTTTAGTAAGGGGAGTAAAGAAGCAATTACGAATGAAGGGATGAGTTATTTTTTTTTAACCATTCAATTGGTATACGGCAATCTTTGGATATGTGATGCTCAATTAGGTACGTCTCAACAACTACACGGTTCCGTATCAAAATCTATGTGTTAGCTAGATTTTTATCCCAGATAAATATATGCATGAATAATATTTTTCACAAAGGAACAAAATTTAACGCAAACAAAGTCGCAGACAAAAATGCTAGTTAAAAATAAATAAATAAAAACTCAAGTTTTCTGTTTTGCTTTTAGTTGAAACTGCGTAAAATGGAACTTTACACGAACGATAAAGCTGTAAATTTTAGCAACGCGTACAATGTTTTACGCATCAAATATGCATTTTGCGCACTACAAACTGGAATGTAATTTTAAAACTTAATCTCTTTCAGCTGTGTGTTCTATTATGTTTGCTCTGTTTTATATTTCATTACCTAAAGGAGTTATTTTTGCAGTGCAGTGTGCACCAACAATTAAACAGACGTTATATTTTTAATCACCAGTTTAATGGCACATTTTTTTTTGAAACCCGTAAATAATTGTTTAACGCATAAACGTCTGTTTAGTTGTTGCAGAACTCGGTACTTTAGAGTGGCCATTTTAGCGAGTGTATATTTTTTTTATAATTGTTAATCAGATCATTTACTTAGTTGGTTTAGTAGTTTATAAGTACATCTAAAACTCTAAAAAATCTTAATTTTTCTTTTTAATTTGTGTAGGTTATATTCGTGCGATGCTGCGACTTTGTTGCATAGGCTGTCAAACCAAAAATATAATAATGACAGAAATAAAAACCATAGAAAGCATAAAGTTTTGCTAAACATTATCGGCTCCTCTTTAAATCCTTAAACAAGATATTTCTCGGTCTAACCTAGAAATGGTCACCTTTTGTTCTCAAGTTCAAAGATTAAAAAGGTTTTTTCATAACTGCGCCAATAGGTTTGTATCTTTAGGAGGCGACCATAAGTTCAGTGAAGTGTGACGATTGGCCAGTATAAGGATAGGAGTACACTCACTAACTGAAAAAATATACGAAAAATCATGTGACAGACGTTGTAAGCAGGAATAAATATATTTAAACGAATGGTAAAAAGACGTATAATTGCGGATTATGGGTTAACATTTTTACACATTGTTTAAACACATTTCTGAAGTGTCAATAACACTAAACAAGTACTTACAGTTTTATTTTCAATTCAAATTTCTAAAAAAAAGACGATAGAGGCACTTAGCAAATCAATAAAATTGTATGAAATAAAATATAATTTATTTGCCTGAGACATGGTTTACATGTGATGAAGGACAGCATGTGTCGCTAGCAATTATTATTGTTATTTTTCGAATAATTATGATACAAACGGATACGAATGGAATATCAGTATATTAATTATAATTATAATAATAAAGCATTAAGACGTAAAGTAAATAAAAAAATACGTTGCCTTTATGTAAGTATTTTTTTTTTTTTAAGTTTTAATAATAATGTAAATAATCTTGACAAATATTTTTGTGCATTTATGCTTCTTTTATTTTAATAAAAGAAGATATTCCTACAACATTATATACGAAATTTATTTAATGATTTGTATTTTTTGAAAACTATTATTACGATTATATAATTTAAAAAGGCAATTTCCTTGCACATCATAATGGAAATACGTATTGACGTGATTTTTTTGCACAGCGATAGTTTGAGAGCCCAAGCAAGGGTGGCATTGGCTACTTTTTACTCCGAAAAACATTCCTGAAGGCATAGCGATACACAAATTACACGTGGAAGATGTCGCGGGAAAAAGCTAGTGCTTTTATAAGTTTAAATTTTGGCCAATGTTTTTGTTAATTTTCTGTATCCGTGTTGAAACCAGTGTCAGGCATGATTTTAAACATTACAAAATACTACACCAAAATTGCGTTCTGAATACGGCAAAACATGACATCTCAAATTCGCTCCTAAGGTGTGCGAAATAAATATGAATTTAGCAGACGGTTATTTAAAAAAATGCTTTTTCCCAAAAATGATACGTAAAGTCGCCATAACATCATTAAAAAGTCTCCAGTAAGTTAATAATACCGGACGATGATCAAAAGTGTCCGGTAAGTAGAGAGGTTTTGAATTCGGAATGAAAAGTGTCCAGTAAGTACGATACAAATCTCATAACATCACTGCACGCGTGCCCCAGGCGGCGGGGCGCGCGGCGCCAGGTGGCGGGGGCGCGGCGCCGGCTCCCGCGCTGATCGCGACCTACAGTTTATTCTACCCACCTGATGGTAATTCACGGTGTACAATGGGAATACAATAAATAATAAAAAAAATAAAAATACATTTTTGAGAAAAGCACTATACAAGCTTCGACCATTAAGTGCCATACTGGACTCGTACATAGAAATCCTCGCCTACGGCTCGGATTTCAAATCGCACACGTCCAGTATAGCTTACTTACTGGTCTTTTCAGTAATGTACTATTTATTACATGTTGCCTATTATTTTTTTGGTCGGTGTGAAATTCAGTTTATATGCTCCGGCAATGTGCCAGCACCTTTAAGAAGGCAATCAACTCTTGACCCTTCCTCGGGTGATTCGGCTCATATTATCTTCCACCACCGTATTTCAACCCTTACTTACATATAAGTATTACGTTTTTCTCTATATGAATTTATTTATTAAAAGCTTAATACATTTTTAAAAGACACAAATCAATATTTAGGTAGGTTAACAACTTGTGCACGTTATTGCAGTATTGGAATTAAGACATCCGCCTTTATTTTATTTTACATTTATCCTAATTTATATCCTTAAAGATGGACACCTTGCTCCCGTTGAATTGAAAATGAAAATGAAGTAGTAAAATTATTAACTTTGAGGGTAACAATCTTAAGGATATTTTTATTATTATTTTCACGAAGTAAATTTGCTACAGTAACATAATAATATGAAACTTTTAAACGTCGGAGTTATTGCGTCATATTGGTTGGCTAAAACTGAGCGGGAAATATTGGTAATGCATTACGTCTTCAAAGTCCCCGTATATCTCGAGTATTTTTGCTAAGTTCCTACCTAAGGCACTTGGACAGAATGTTAATGTTTGTTATTTTATAATCATCTAAGGTCGAGAAGAAATGGAATAATACAGTAAGAAGATTATTCACAAAGGTAATACAACAAGAAGATTATTTGGAAAAGTAATTATATGGAATAAGGGTTTTGTGAATGCTCCCATTGTGTCTCGGAACAGAAGCCAAAATAATGTAGCTTGTGTCTTGTGTAAGCAAAAACAATATGAAAGTTAGTGACAAAAACATAAATATAATGCCTACACAAATTATGAGGTCATAAATGTTCTTCAGACCAACAATTTTATGTTTTTTTTTTTGAACGATACATTTTTGGGAGCTTTCACTTAATTTAAATATGACTATTTTGCAGCTTCTGAATTTACTTTATGAGTGAAACTGATATGCGATAATGATCTAGTGTCGCGGTAGTCTGGCTCGTACAATGGCATAGTGGGTATTGTAAGAACAGTGTGAATACTGATAGATAAATAAGTAACCATAAATTACGTAATTTTTTGACATTAAGACTCATTTTAATTGAGAACCCTTAAAAGCTGGACAAATATATGTATCATGTTTATTTTTGGCTCAATTCAGTATAGTCTTTATGGGATAATAACTTATTCATTGTTTTAATATCGCTTATTTAGTCCTTATTTTCTTTAATATAATATGCTGAACTGTTTCATCGACTTTTACACGCGTGTAGAACTTTAGTTAATGGATTCTTATAAAACCTTTGTTGCATTTAGAGCATTCTTAATTCTATTTCTTGGGATCGTGATACAGAACCAACAACTGTATGACAGCTTGCTAAGTAGCTTTACTGTTTCAAAGATAAAGACTGTGACTTTGCTATTCGGAGTATTTATTTGCCTGCTGAATTTGTGGCGTGTCGTTATACTTTACAGCGGTCGTACAATGTGGTTACTGCCCAACAATTTAAGTGAGGTATGTAACATATGTAACATTTAATAAACCTACCATAATTTTAAATCTTGCCGAACTAGAGATAGTTGTGTAAATAAATCCTGTCTACATAAAACTACTTGTTTTTTTTTTAAGTTGTTATCAAAAATGAAGATGATATTGCTCAAGCAACGTTCCTTCCCTTAATTGGTTAGGAGGACTGTTTAAAATTATTTTTTGTTACAACATCTGTGAACACTGTTTGTCAATGAACAATTTCATCTTCAAACAGTTTACAAGTATTATGACGGTAAGGTAAGACTGTTTGTGTTTTTAAATAAAATAGATAAATAAATAAATATTTATTTTACGAAATTTACCATTACAAAGTTACAGAATGAAAAAAAGCGGCCAACTGCGAGTCGGACTCGCCCATTAAGGGTTCTGTGATTTATGACGTGATTAAAAAAAACTGCTTACTAGATCTCGTTCAAACCAATTTTTGGTGGAAGTTTACATGGTAATGTACATTATATATATCTTTTAGTTTTATCATTCTCTTATTTTAGAAGTATCAGGGGGGGGGGACACATTTTACCGCTTTAGAAGTGTCTCTCGCGCAAACTATTCAGTTTAGATAAAAATGATACTAAAAACCTCAATATCATTTTTGAAGACCTATCCATAGATACCCCACACGTATGGGTTTGAAGAAAAAAATATTTGGAGTTTCAATTCTAAGGATAGGGAACCCCCAAAATTTATTGTTTCTTTTTTTCCATTTTTGTGTGAAAACCGTAATGAGGTTCACAGAATACATCTAGTTACCAAGTTTCAACAGCATAGTACTTATAGTTTCAGAAAAAGTGCCTGTGACATACGGACGGACAGACAGACAGATAGACAGACATGACGAATCCATAAGGGTTCCGTTTTTTGCCATTTGGCTACGGAACCCTAAAAAGAAATCGCTTAATCAGGTACATTTCTTCTACGAAAAAACTGGTTTAAGAGCCAAATTAATATATATTATTCCCCACTCTAGGCAAGCCTAAAGTAATAAAACGTGTTCAACCTGTAAGAAACATGACTTTTCACTGACAAATTGGTATCGGTTGGCCAAGTGGTATAACTCTTACACCGCGTAGCTTTAGATCGAGGGTTCGATTCCCGTCAGTGTCAGATACTTGTATCAACATACCTACTTTGCATTTTCTTGTTTTGACCATGGGCCAAAGATAGGTACTGATGTTATCCTTGTTAAGACTCTCGAGTGCCATAAATATATTCTATTCGTATACCGTGAAATCCACCAACATTGGCCATAAAGGTCAACTTTGGCTGCAACCAGAAAATAACAAAATTAATTGATAATGCCGATACGGTGCGAGTTAGGCCCAATTTTTAAACCATAGTTGATATGTAACTATTTTTATCTACACCCATATCATAAAACCTCCATTGGTTAATCAAAAACCGTAGGGAATGACCATCATTTTGACAACCAATTAGGAAAAACCAGTGCTGCGATAAATAAATAACATGACTTCTTTCTCGTTTTTAGTAAAGAAATGAGATTAAATTTGGAACAGCTGTCAAAACTCAAGTGGGTCTTTATTCTAGTATCCATAGATAATAAAACAGTTATTGATACGAAACGTCAATTCAGTATGTTTTTTTAATATAAACTGCACAATATTTGATCTCGAGTGACGTGAGAATAGAGACTTCATCCGTTTGTCTATGATGTGAAAAAAAAAAATGGTCTCGCCGCCATTATGTTGACGTTTTGCTGAACGAAAGTAGAATTTTGTTGAATTGAATAGAAAAAGTTGTTTGTAATTTACATTTTAGTTGAAAATATGAATAGTAAGTAGTCTTCTCGGAGTGTGTGTGATGTGAAAATGCGCCGGATATCGGAAATGTGCAGCCACGATTGCAACAAATAACTTGTTGCCAGAAAATATTGTTTCTGAATCCATCATGGAAGATTTATAATATGTGTGTAGATAAAGTTATGTATGCAACTCTGCATAATTTGGCCTTAAAACACACGTGCGATCTTATTATGAAACTCGCCTATCGGCTCGTTTCATGAAAACCGCACTAGTGTTTTAAGGCCTATCATTATGCAACCGTTGCATGAACTACTATTCTGGTATCAATAGCTGTGAGAACGTTTGCTATCTTCACTCGGTTGTATGACAGCTCCAGAAAAATATACTGTGTCGGAGTGTTGGTGAAAAATAATGATGATGAGCAGGTAACATTGGCCACTGTGCTGTTCAGCAAAAACGGCCACATTTTATGGATTTCTTTTCTTAAAAACCTTCTTTGGCCATGGGGGTCGCCAATTAAGCGTTTTTTTGATTCTTAAATATTTGTTGGGATTTTCCCGGACGCCTTAATGCTTAAGACTGATATCGTGCTCAAATGGGCATTTTCTCAAGCTAAAAACATGACATTATTACGATATTAGTCTTGATCACGGACTTTCAATCGGGCATTGGGGTTACCGTGCGACGTATGCCTCACGATGCTTGGCACATGAAGATACGCTTTATAAACATTTAAAAATGTTAAGACTAGAAATAAGCACGGCTTTACTCACGATTTATTGTCAGAAATCGTCCGACATGTGTGACATTGTACTCAACCCCTGAAGAAGGACTCCATATGAGTCCGAAACATGTCGGACTATTTCTGAAAAAAAAGCCGTGCTTATTTCTAGTCTTAGTAATGTCTCACGAAAGTTTTAAAACATGTTGTTATAATTAAAACACCTTTTACACACGGTTAACATTTTGCTACGGATTTTCTCCCAATTAATCGGATTACGTAGTGGTTTTATATTTTTGCGGGCCAGGGTGCTTTATACGAGGATCATGTTCATGTTCGGGTGAGTACATATTTTATAATGAACAATACGATATATGTAGTAAATATTATTAATGAAGTACGTATTATTTACGCACATGAACGATTAATCAGTCTCAGCCCGAAATTGAGAACGTTGAAAATTGTATTTGCTTAGCAGGAGAGTATATCATTACAATAATAATACTTTATAAACAAGGGGTCATAAATTAAAAATGTAGGCATTTCTAAATCTATGACCACTTGTTTATAAAAGTGTTCAAGATAGTAATAATAATACATAATAATAATAATATTGGACACTAACATACATGGATCTAGACTTAAACTAAGATTTCCTGGGGTGTGATTCTCTAACGTTTGCAGCGGCTGATCAACGGATAAACGAAACTATTAACTAATTTAAACTCTAAGAACAAAGTCATTCGGTTTAGATTGGAATGTGTACCTCATGACTGTTCAGCCGCTGCGCACGTTACAGAATCTCAAGGCTGTATTATGGTACTAGACAACGATGTGACTAATATTAGGTAAATGCATAAATAAGATACATTATATAAATATTTAATATCCAATGACTCGGGTATAATTATTTATTCGTAGTCATCATCATCACACAAAGAGGGTTGTACTATCACTGCGCCACTGAGCTTGATAAGATTATGATCTTGGTTTTATTTAATGTATTAAACTCACATAACAATTTAGTTAATAGGTGCGTTTTTAGATTTTCGTTTAAATCGCTTGCGAAATTTCTAAGAATTTCCATTAAGTCTGCTTTATTTACTCTTGCAGATTTTCGTCGAGTATATTCTTGTATGTTTTTATTTTCAAGTTCAAAAGTTTTTCACAAAGAACAGATGCTGTAAGCCCGAGACAAACAAAAGTCACAAGTTGGACTGCTAATATTTCTCTCGTTGAGCTCACACCAAACAGTTTTTCTAACACCATCCTCCAATTACTAAAGGAAGTGATATATTTGTAAGAAAAAGCCTGTGATTAACGACCACCCATTAGTCACGCCCCAAAGCGGCAGATGCAAAAAAAATAATGGAAAATATGTCTTAGATCTGAGACAATGGTTACAATAAATAAATAGTCATAGAACATGATTTATAAGGATGGCTTTGGATACTCTGACGAAGAATAGGTTTTTTTGCGACGCTACCGTGAATGCGTTTGGTGTTGATCTTTATTCATATTTATTTATAGAAGTCATAGAACTTGCTAGCCTGTTAACAAAAGACTTGTCACATCATCGCTCTGCAATGAATTTTTATCTACTGCTTCACTTTCCAAAGGCTTATTATGTACAGATTAGTATCATTAATATTGATAAGGGATTGATAATAAGTGAGTGGGTTATTAATTAATATCTTTAAATTAGATTATTTCGTGTCATCTTTACCAGTGAAGAAAAACAGCGTGAAGAAACGTGTAAACATCTGCAAAGTTATTTAAAAAATGTGTGTGATTGTCAAGTCTGCACTAGGCTCAAGTGGGGACTACTGCCCAGTCTGTCTCACTAAAAAGAGACGCCTGTTGTCAGCAGTGGGAGATATATACGCAGATCATGCTGATGCTATCACTATTTATAATTCATCTGAAGCTGACAATACAGAAACCTTTAACATAACGGTAAGGAATTTTATATCAAAATCTTAATTGACTAGTAATATTGCTCATTTCATTAATTTAATTATCTTTATCACATAGTCCATATCCCCACAATATCCTTGACAAAAGGGTTTCTCCATAAAATTATACTAAAAATTATTATAAATATTAAAAGATTGTATCACATTATCAAAGGCACTTTAATGCCATTTTGCTTGCATGTCACGTTCCGTTTAACCTTTAATGATTTTGAGGGTTCCGTGCCACAACATATTTCAACTATAAGTAAAATTAAAATGATACGATGGTAATTATGAAATAATAAAATACTAGACTATTTCTTAAAAATACCTACTTTTTTAAAGTTTAGTTCTATTTTGTGACAAAAAAAATCCTTTATTATGTACTGATAAAAAAATCATAAAGTTATTATTATGTTCAAAAACATTTAACCACCAATTCGTATTTAATAATGAAACCATGAAAATTTTAATTTATCTTTCTTTATTTATCTATTCTCATGGCTGAGATAAATTTAAGTGGGTTAGCTATGAATTTTCAAAACAACCACTATTTTCAACGCAGAAGGAAAGTGAAAAAAATACCGCACGTTGACCGGCCGAAACTAGCAAGTAAGCTGTCTTGCTCGCTTTCACAAGGTGGGAATAGGATGGAGAGAATACGACAATATCTTCTACATGAACTCTTAAAGTGTTCAACAAATGTTTAGCCCAAAGGTTTTTCATAAGAAAAACCAAATAAATATAAATTTTATTACTAATAACATTAAATCAAGTAAATTAATTTAAAATTCCTTCAGAACCATTCAGTCCAAATCCTCTTAGACTTGGCCCTTTTTTGTTGAGTTGACTCAAATTAATTCATGCAAAAGGGCGGTAGCGTCTGAAATGGGCATAATCTTATCGTTCGCATAATTATACGGCCTCGGCACAAATAGAAGGATAATTTTTTTATCTTCCCCGAATTCGCTTAGTGGAGAAGTATTTGACAAAATGACGGACAGCGATGATACTTTAATCTTACAAACTTCTTAGGCGGAAAGAACACCTATGTAGAAATGATGTTGTTATTCATATACATAGTTGGTATAATCTATACATATAAAACAGTACCGTGACTCACTTATAGACAACGCACAGCCAAAGCGGGTGGTGCTAGAGGTTTGAAATTTGGAGGAGACATTCCTCGAGTACCCTTGGAGTGCACTAAGGAGGATTTTTTTGAAATTCCATCCCTAAAGGGGTGAAAAGGGGTGAAAAGGGGTGATAAAGTTTGTATGGAAAATACCCCGGGCGAAGCTGTGGCGGTAAACCATTAATTTAATTTTAACCCTTAATAGGGCACGGGACATATACTTACCATCTTAATTTTTTGAACCACAGAGTATACATGATTAAAATTTCTGGCCTGTGTTTTGACTGGTGAATGCTTGCGTGTCTATTTAAAGCTTTTTAAGCATTGGCAACACTTCAAAACTTCAAATCATACCTATAATTACCATTCAAAGATATAATTTGAAAATTTATCGAATTTTGAGGTACTTTTGTGATATTTGGGAAAATTTTGTTACAGCAACATTCTGCTAAATGGTTTGTTTTCAATAAAATGTCAAATTCTTTGTTTCATGATATTATTTTTTAGGCAGCAAGGCTATTCATAATCACTAATTTTCTAGTCTTTTCCAAAAATTCCTTGTATTTTGACATAATAACGGGTTTCTAATTAAATATTTGGGCAATATATTTAAACTTGTAATAGATAAAATAGATTAAGCAATCGTTCCAGCTTTATTCTTTTCCTGCCCTCACATTTCAAAAAGTTCGAGTGTTTCAGCAGTATCCATAATATTGGAGAACAAACTTATAAAACCTTCGAAACATGGTCAGCAGTATGTCACAGTTAAAGCTAACAATGTTATATTCATGGAAACTGTATTGCACAATAAAAGAAAGTACAAATATCGGACTTAATGCCTTAAGGAATTCTCTACCAGACAACATACACTAGGAAGAAAATGAATTTGACTAAAAACACTTAATTTAATACGTATATAATTCAGAACTCATTTAGTCGTCGTAGTTTATTAATCGTATACCTTTCGTGGAGTAAAGTACTTATGTTGAATAGTCAGGTAAACAAAATTTTACCGTAAACTACTCGTCTAATTAAAGACACTAGTAAATGGCCATTATGCAATAACTTATGTTGCCCTTTCAGTACCCTACGACCCTTCGGGCACTATCTCAACGACCTGGCACTTGTTTGTTGCCCAGTTCGCCCAGTTCATTAATTCACATAATTAGTCTTGTAAAATTATTTCCTGCTAAATTGTCTTGTACAAGACAAACAAGGTATAAATACGATGACCATTCGTTTGTATGCGATTCGGACAAGAAGACTGATGTCTCGCCGGAACTTTTTGTAATAATTATCCTGTTCCTGTTTTTATCAAAGGTGAAGGTGATGAAGGTTTAGGTTCGTTTTTGAAGTTTTGCCTTTGGAAAACTTTGATTAATCTGAGGTGCATTGCGTTTAAGTACTTTATTTCTTTAAACTTTTTTATTATTTATTGGAATTGTACGTAAAGTCGCTTTGATTAAGTAGCTCTTTATGAGCTGAGATTTGAACTATTATAGGTTGACCACGTAAATGAGTCGTCGCCCGTGCGGCATAGGGTCGCGGGGGCATGGTGACAAAGGGGATCGAGAGTGGTGCGGGCGGCAGGCGCATTTTTGTTTTCATTCATTTCACGCCGCCCGCACCTCTCTCAGGCCCCTTTGTCGTCATGCCCCGCGCCCCTGTGCCGCGCGGGCGACGACTCATTTAAGCGGTCAACCTATAGTAGTTAGTAGAGTTAAATAATTCTTAAAAATATCAATTCACCTAATAATTTTATTTTATTTTTTTATAGTTAGAGGGCGGCAAACGGGCAGGCGGCTTACCTGATCGTAACCAATCACAGCAGCAAAATCTTCTACTGAGAAGAGCCGGCAAGAAACTCGGTGAAGTATCATTTTTTCAAATCAGTACACATATAAGTCAACAATGATGTCTAAAGTTTTATACAAATCTAAGTATATATCACAGCAGGTACGCTCATCGAGTGGAATCACGGATGTGTTACCGGCCCTTTAAGAAAGTAGTAGGATCGTGTTTTGAAGATCACTAAGTTGTATCGGTCCAAGAACATTGCTGCAGCCTGCCTGATGAGGCTGGAACGTATGTCGGTTACGAGTAGTTCAATGGTGGAACTTGGCAGCAGGTAATAACCCGAACAATTCTTCGGAAAAATGAAACTTCAGAATGATGATTGCTGTTAAAATGAAACGATTCATTAAATAATGTTTTTAATAAAATATAATAACAGAAATAACATGTTCTTAAACTGTCAGAGGCGAAGCGTGAGGGTAAGCCGGTGCATAATTTCTTAACTCAAACATTATTATTTTTATTAGTTACTTCTTGTATTAACATAAAAATTACATATTACATATTTTTTCAAGTAAATTGATAATTTAATGAGTAATCATATAATTTTTCGAACGAGAAATGATACACCGGCTTACCGTCACGCTTCGCCTGTGTAAACTGTCATCAAGTGGTAGAGATATTTTCACAAATAAAGATGCAGGACGGTTCCTAAACGTCCTTCTTATGGACACATTAGTATTTAGGTGTTAGACGAGTCATTTGCGAGCCGTCGACGTGGCCAAATAAAACAGTCCCAAATTTAATGAAAACCTTATGTTATTAAGTTAGCTAGGATTCCCGACCCTTAAGGACGTTAATTCTGCTTAGTGAAATTTTCTACGGCACATTTTGACCCTCTGGGAACTAAGAGATTTCTCAGACATAATGCATTTGTTTGAAATAGTTTAAATATTAAGTACGAACATATCACAGTCGGTTTTTAGGGTTCCGTACCCAGAGGGTAAAACGGGACCCTATTACTAAGACTCCTTTGTCCGTCCGTCCGTCTGTCACCAGGTTGTATCTCGTGAACCGTTATAGTTAGACAGTTGACATTTTCACAGATGATGTATTTTTGTTGCCACTATGACAACAAATACCAAAAAAAAACACAATAAAATAAATATTTAAGGGGGCTCCCATACAACAAACGTGATGATTTTATTGCTCGTTTTTGCTCGCTATTGATAATATTCACAGAATATTTAGTTATTTATTCACTTTAAAAAATAATAATTAAATTAAAATAAAACAAATATTTAAGAGGGGCTCCCATACAACAGACATGATATTTTTGCCGTTTTTATAGATAATGGGACGGAACCCTTCGTGCGCGAGTCCGACTCGCATCTGGCCGGTTTTTTTTTCACTTTGACAAGACTTATAAATGAAGTTTACATAGATGCAATAGAATGGTTGTTATTATTACTATACAAACGTGACAAAAACTTCAAGGATAGATTTTATCCCGATTTATTAATCCCGGGATAAAATCTATCTATAGAACAACTCATACAAAATTCGCTATCGTGTGCAGAATAAGGCCTTATTTAGGGATTTAGAAATCGGTACTTATTGAAATAACATGAAAAATAAAGTGCAATCTAATGTAATCTTTATTAATGAGGCATAAAAGAGTTATATTAATCAAATAGCAGTTAGTCCAATAGTTAAATGTTATCAGAGAGATAAGACGGGGTTAAGTTGTCCCCATGTCAGCCATGCTAGGGCCGCTGGAGGGACAGTTTTGTGGTGTGTGATCAGTGGCCGTCATCGCTGATCGGCCGCTGCGGACATTAGAGAATTACATAGCTGAACCTAATAGGGAAGTTTCCTGGAAAATTCTAATTAGTCCGTCATTTACATTATTAAAAAAAAATTGAATATATATTTTTTCTTTTATCAATTAAATAAAAAATGACGAAGATATAGTGCGTTGAAGTTATGTGTGACGTCACGACTTCTCACACTTTGTACCAATAAGTGACGTCATGAGCCTCCACTCCAGAACTTTGATGCGCGTTATCTTTGTCAATGTTGATTAATTAGATAACGCAAAAAATACGTATTCAATATTTTTTGATAATGTAACTGACGGACTAATGAGTTTTTTTTCCCAGGAAACTTCCCCATTGTGTGTATGAACCATAAATGCCATGTAGATAGACAAATATTCGTGCTTAATAAAAATAGTACGATAGATTATTACGAAGATTAAACATTTTCTATTTATTATTCGGAAGCAAGTTTACCATTTCCCCGGCATTTTGTGTTTACAAAATATTTCTCCGATATTAAAATTTCTGTAGTGGACGTTGAATGCATCCGTTTTGAATGCCACGGGTTTGAATTGCAGTGTTGAAGAAGTGCGAAGACGTGTTTATTATTTGAATGCATAATAAAAATGGTAGTTCTTAGCCCGGATAAGTTTTGTACAGCGGCACGTGTTCATTGCAGTAAACCTTACTAGTACTTAATATTAAAAATGTGCCTAAAATATAATATGCGAGTTTACTTACAACCTTGGAGTTCGTTTAAGCATATTTATTACATTCCAATCTGAAGCGCATTTAACCCATTTTAGAATTAAGTAAAAGTTTAAGGTATGATATTAACATTTCTATAATTTGTATACATAATAATATGTGTTAGTACAATACAGTTTTATTTACTAAACTGATTAGTTTACAGGGCTGCCAGAACATTGATCTCGTTTATACGGTCCAGTGTCTGTAATTATATTTATCGTTCACATTGGTTTGACGTCAACGTTTCTTTTCAAACAGTTCCTTTCAGAAATAAACATGCCGTATCCTTTTTGTATCCAATAACTGAATTACTAACTATACGTAATAGATATAATAAACAGACCGATAATATACGTTTTGTATCCAAATGTACGATCTGGCAGCCCTGTTAGTTTATTTTAGTAAGCTTAGTTGTATTCTATTACTACACAGCGAGTGATGGCGGCGATACAGTAAGTAGTTAAAGTAACCGCTTGCAAGGAAATTTCCTTAAAAATATACATTATTAAAATTAAAGATGAAAAACGAAAATAGAAATGAATTCTTAGAAACACCAATTTGACAATAACTATTTACTTGCGACTCCAGCACTAGACTAAGCCTGTCATGTGGAATATAGAGCACAGGTTATCAAAATGGCAATATATAATGAACATAATTAAATCTTAACAAAACAAGCTAAACATTATCACAAATAGCTTATTACAGTTACGAGTTTGTTTAAATTTGAATTTTACATGGTACTAATCTATTAAAATACAACAAAACTCTAAAAGAGTGAATGAATGAATATTTACAAATAGGCTTACGTAACAATAGTCTCAATTGGCGAGTGTTCAGGCTCAGTTGCCAACGTTGGACATGTTGTGCAGGAAGGAAGCAATTCAGTGCAGTGTGTACTGTCACTGACCCGTTGTTTGTGCGGGACAGCTTGTTTTATACCGTACCAAATGTATAATACTTAAACAAATTTATATTTTAATTTTATCTACTTGAATTTGGTCCTTACGAAGTACCTACCCTCCGCTCTATTTTTGATCACTTGCCCGCCTCCGATCTTTGTTATTTTTAACAGTTACATTCATACATACATATCGTCACGCCCGAAATCCCTAATTGGGTGGGCAGAGCCACAAGACTACCTGTGGCCACGTTCGATTAATTAGTCCTAAGATGCTATGATGAACCGTATGGTGACAGGTGATCAGCCCATCGCCCATACAGATAGTCCACCATGTTGGAGAGGACCCGTCCCTTAGTCGACTTTTACGACATGCCAGGATGATAAGCATCTGCACGCGTGCTATGCTATTTCTTCACTCCCAGTGCAGCAGAGGAGGACTCCCAGTGCAGCAGAGGAGGACTTCTAGTGCAGCAGAACGGCACTCAGGAGCAGGGCAGGAGTTTAACAGTTACTTAATAATATATTTTGCAAACGACTGTATGTTTGCGTCGCGGACGTAACGTTTCGACGGATTGTGGTCGAGTAACTAAGCAATATTGGGTATAAAACGTTTTCTCAAAATACTAATAAGGTTCTTTTCTAAAGTTTCACAAAAAAATGCGAAACACAGCAGGATCAGCTAAGCAAAATAACATACTTTTATTTTCGGCCGGTACTGCAACTCTACAAACTATTACAAAACAAGCTAATTTTCACCAACGCAAAACGTGGCTTGTACCGTGTCACGTACGTTTGTGTCGGAAGGAAGTCGTTGTAAACTTCTGAATGCAGCCAAGATTCCGTTTGTTTTGTAAACTTCTGCCAAAAAACACGTTTATCACCCTATGATTGTTGTACAAATTCATTTGGGAAACATATTCTAGCCATGTGCCTGATGAGATTTCTCATCAGTCACGTCATAACTTCAAAAATGACCAACTTCCGTACAAATCCCTTATTTAACCTCTTTAGGTATTAAGTCCTAGAAATTATTTATTTGCTTAGCTACGTTGTAATTAAGGAACTCCTGTGTAAAATTTTAAGATTTTAGACCCTGGTTTAGGCTTGGCATAGTTGCTTGCCTGTCAGTCAGCGTTAATAATTTTATGAAGTAGGTAAATATTATTCTAAATATATGAGAAATGATACGAAAATGTAACCACATAAACGGTACGCTCGGATGTTCATTAAAAGAATTCGTCGTTATTTTTTGGATGTTTATTTGGTATATTATTTTCTTTGCCATGCGATTCCCGCTTTTCATAAATAAAAGTATAGGATCGAGTTTTCGTAACGGATATAAATACGCAGACGGCATGTTAAGGAACGCTTACACTCCGTCCCTAATCTTTTACACGGAACCTTTTTCAGTTAGATAATAAGATATTAAATTTATAATGGAAAGGCTTTCACATTTTGTAATTTTGATAACTGATATGACTACGTTAATTAAAATTAATAATTGTGTTGTTTTAACTAACAGAATAAAAATATACTTTTCCTTTTTAACCGACTTCAAAAAAAAAAGGAAGAGGTTCTCAATTCGGTTGAATTTTTTATTTTTTTTATGTTTGTTACTCCAGAACTCAGTCCTTTATAAACCGATTTTGTAAACTCTTTTTTTAATCGGCAGGGTATACAACCAGTTTGGTCCCGTTGTAGTCAAAGTCGGGTTATAATGAGAGAATCTATGAGGAATCGATGGAACTCTTCAAATATTATAGGCAAGCATAGAGCAATTTTAGTATTTTCTGTAATAACTCAAGCTGTTACGTTCCAAAAACATTATTTGCTGAAGTGGAACTGTTGATGAAGACTATAGATGATCACCGGAACTCCTAAATGTTGAGTATTTCACGGTTGGCGATTAAATTGCTGTATAACGTTCTGAAGGAATTTATGTCCATGAAAATTCATGTAGTAAAATTGAAGAATCAGGAGAACTCCTCAACAATTGACATCCTTGCACCGTGGATAGCAACAGTTTGTAAACGGTGATGAGCAAATTATGCTATTGTTACTTGATGTAGTAAATGTGTGTCGTTAAAACACCGGATAAAAACGTGAAAAAAAAAACTTACTTTTCAAAGGCTATTTGAAGTCGGTTTTTTTATTTTATAAATTATAGATTATATCTGTTATTGTAATGCTGGCTTGCTTGTTTTTGCCTTAGGATTGCGACTGTGCTAACTGATTTGCAAAATTGAGAATAAATAGAGAATATTCGCTTCCTTGGTTTTTTTTACAATAATTATGTCTACCCTTGGCTTCAATCTCACCTGATGGAAGCGACAATTAAATCAACGATGGAGTGGGCTAATACAGAAGATGTCTAAGCACTCTGTTTTTCAGGTGTCCTAAGCAGGTTATAGGGTTTTTAGTAGTGGTAGAGGCAAACAGTAATCCTCACTAGATGAGTGCTGTTCGAATGGGGCGGCTCGACCGGGGTAGTATCACACTCTCACAGAATATCGGCGTAAAGTAATAGCTTGATATTGCGTTTCGTACGGAGAGTGACGAGATCCGGAGGCCTATTCCCTCATCTCCATCCTCCCTAGACTGGCAACGCACTGGCAGCACCTTTGGTGTTGCAGATGTCCATAGGCGGCGGTGACCACTTTCAATCAGGGCCGTCTTCCTGTTTGTCAGCCTACTCCTTTCTCTAAGGGCCGGCAACGCATTCGTGATTCCCCTTGTGTTGCGGGTGTCCATGGACGGCGGTGATTGCTTACCATCAGGTAACCCGCCTGCTCGTTTGCCCTCCTATTAATATCAAAAAAAGGATGTCGGAAATCCAAAGGCAGGTAAGTTCCACACTTTGGCTGTGCGCAAAATGAACGAAGCAAAGTGCTTCGCGCTAAAATGAGGAATAACAACCGAGTGTGGAGTAGCCTACTCAGTGTCTGGATATCCAGTGGCAGAAAGGCGATGTCAGAATGAGCATTTTGAGCTCAAGAGCACACTCGTTCAAGTTTGTTGGTAGCAATCCTACCTAACACTTCTCCAGGCATCACTTGTCTTCGTATTAACCTTACATTCCGTTTGATATATCATATTTTGAGTGAATCAATTTCAATTTGAGGAATAAGAAAATTAAATTTTAAAATCAATTACATTATAGAGTAACCAATCAATTTTAAACAAACAACTTTATTTGCATGTAAATTTATAGGTTTCAATATCTCTTTTAAAATTCTTATGATGATAAAGTTAATAAGGCATTTTTTAAAGGGGATTTCCTACATTCTCGTTTTGGATTTCCGAAAACGGTCAATATTGCTGTTTCCAATGTACATTAGAACGTGGCCTCTATTCGGGAACGTCCAAGCGATATTGTTGCGGCGAGCGAGCGAGACTCGCATCCCACTCTTACGCATTACGCATCGGGCGGAAAAGGGATGGGAATCTCGCTAGCGCGTCGCTATAATATTGCTTGGACATTCCCGAATAGAGGCGCTAGCCCTCTATTCAACATTGTGTTAGCGATATCGCTTATGATTTTTTTACGACGCGGCCACTATTGCTGTCATGTAAATAAGAGCTACCATATGGTAACAAAATAATATGCGATATCGCTTAGGCATTGTAGAATAGAGGCCGTGGAGCATTGTAAGGGCGCCACATATTTAAGGTCAGCCACGTCATTATTTCGACACGCTCTATTTGACGATATTTGGATCAAAGAGCCGCGCGGAATACTTTGAAGCGACAGCTTTCATACAAACACAATATTACCGTACTGAGAATATCATCCACAATTTATTA
Source organism: Tortricodes alternella (assembly GCA_947859335.1). Classification (NCBI taxonomy): domain Eukaryota; kingdom Metazoa; phylum Arthropoda; class Insecta; order Lepidoptera; family Tortricidae; genus Tortricodes; species Tortricodes alternella. The sequence continues at coordinate 26,681,167 of OX401968.1, read as the reverse complement.
CGTATTAAAGAGTAAAAAGCGAATAATAGCAGTTTCTGCAACGGTTGCATAATGATAGGCCTTAAAACACTAGTGCGGTTTTGTGAAACGAGCTTTTAAGCGAGTTTCATAATAAGATCGCACGTGTGTTTTAAGGCGAAATTATGCAGAGTTGCATAAATAACTTTATCTACACACATATTATAAACGACGACACGGCGACGATGGGGCCCCTCCGGCTGCGGCGACGATGGGGCCCCTCCGGCTGCGGCGACGGCGGCGCACCGGCCTGTAGCTCATATATGTTTCGTTATGACCATTACGATACTAAAATCGTAACTGTAATAACATTACAGTACAGGTTGTCATAGTGGTGGTCATTTTCTACGGTTTTGATTACATTATGAAGGTTTTATGATGTGGGTGTAGATAAAAGTATTAACTGGAGCATATTTTTACCGTTTTATCTATGGCAAGGAATATTTACCATAGCAATGGCAGTTTGAATAGTTTACTTTGGGTTTCATAAAAACAGCTTAACCTAAGGTAATTTTTTAACTTTCCGTGATATTTAGCCACTTCAGAAAAAAAATACAAAAAGAAATATCTGGCGAGAAACAGATGATACAAAAAATTAAAAGGTACAAAGATCACATAATTATCAACGTCAGCTTGGAAATATTGTGGTTCTCATTTTATTATTACCAATGCTTCAAAAAAGAAGTTGTTTTTATTATTTAAATAATACACAATGCATTCCCAATTATATGAAAGCTTGTGATTAATTAAGGATTTACTTATTCATTTATTCATGGTAATAAACTCACAAAGAATCTATTTAAAGCAACACACACATATAGAAACGTACACTTCGGTTTTATCATTAAACACAAAGTATTCATAATATATAGACGAGACTATTTATTCTGAATCTCAAAAAAACTTCGCAACGTAAAAATAGTCTTCTACATTTTATTCAAATTTTAGAGTCGCTTCCTGAGGCCAACTATGTTTTTATGGAAATTTATTCCTTTTATCATATCTTTATCTACGAGTACTCTGAAATATTTTTACATCTCAGCGAACAATTGCTCACCGTTTACTTAGAAATATTGAATTTGAAACACTTCATTAGTATAATTCAATTAACCTGTGTTGTCAAGTTAACTAATATACATAAATATTTAAAAAAAACACTCAAAATAACCAACATCAATTCAGAGCCGACATACTGATGTCAGCGTCTTTAAAATTATGCCAGTAGGTACTTAATGTATGTAATGTAATGTGCAGTAGGATGCTTCAACTTTACATATCCATAGAAACCTTTGCGAGGCGTCAGAGTTAATTAGTTTGCATGAACTGTAAGAGTTTGTATGAAGTTGTTCACACGAATGCGGTGAATGCGTGTCTGTACTAAATACGTTTTGAATACCTTATTAAACTGATTTATGCTTTATGCTTGGTTCGATATTGATTTCACATTTCTGATGGTATGGCAGTTTTCGACGGAAACTGGTGGAAGGTATTCTTTTACCTTTTTCTTACGTTTCATTCTTTCTATGACCGCAATACGAGTGGCTCTCTTTGAAAAATACAAGCGACTTCAGGCAGCTGTCGAGTGGTGCTGCGCTTTCTTCGTCTTTTTCACTGCTGCCTCTTCAACATAAGAAGCCCTTGGCTTCTAACTTAAATGAGGATGCACATTTGAAAATTTTGGAATTGTTGAGACGTGAAATTATTACTAGTAGAAGTTCAATAAAGGATGAAAGTCTTCATGTCCGTCTATCTGTTTATGTATCCGTTTGTCATAGCCATTTTAGTCCAAAATGATTGGAGCTACAATGTTGAAATTTAACTCGTGTTATATCTTCTGCGTAACGCTGTATAATTATGTAGTAAAATTATGCAAAAACAAATATTATCTAACGAAAATTAATTTAAACGAGATCCGTGAACAAGCTTTGAATAAGCTATTTTATTAGCCCAATATATTTTGGTCTCTGTTTCCATATAACCTAGGGGTCAAAGTTTGTTGAAAATTAAGAAGGAAGTGACGTTACTTAAATTAATTCAGGTATAATGAAAGTCAAATACAAATTATACGATCCTACATCCTACGGAACCCTATCTTGTGCGTGGTCCGACACGCACTTGGACGGCTTTTATATATATTTTAGCTGGAATGCACGTTACGTGTCAACTTAAGAATATTATGTAAGACTGGTGATTTCGCATTAATAAAGGTAAGGAATGAGAGAGAAAACCTTCGATTTAAAATTGTGGCCACAATTAATAACTTAGTTGAATACATTAAAACTGAATTCCATCCCTCAGTAACTTTAATATAATTTTAGCTTACACCTATTCCCGGTAGCTTAGTGCCGGGGATGTTCAGAGTCTGGCTTTGACCGAAGTTTGTAACAAAATCAACACAATGAAGCCCACTTTAACGGCAAATCGAGTTACACTTCTATTCCAGGCGAGTAAGTTAGGTTACACTTTTATGACCTTAACAATAAAGATTAAGTTATACAACATGTCCCTGACTGTTGGACATTATTTAATACAAAATGCTCAGCGCCTCTATTCGGGAACGTCTGTGTGATATTGTACTGACTCGCGAGGGAGATTCTCATCCCACTCTTCTGTACGATGCGTAATGCGTAAGAGCGTCTACCCGAATGCTTAATATCTGACCAATATGTGCGAATTATAAGTACAAATAAAATCTAAATTAAAAATATTAAAAATCCCTGAATTAGACCTGTGGAAGTTGCTCACATCCTTTCATCAACTAGAAAAGAGTGGATTACCTTCAAATTATAAGTAGAAACGCTCTCGATTAAGTTGCGTTTCAAATAATATAAAAAACAAATCTAAATCGGATCATCTGTTGGAGAGCTACGATGCCACAGACAGATACACATATACACACGTTATACTTATAACACCCCTCTCTTTGCATCGAGGGTTAATCACTCTATTATTTACTAAAAATAAACAAATATACGCGTCGGGCTGAGAATCTCCTCCTTCGGTTTTTTGAAGTCGGTTAGTAAGATTTTTTTTCATAGTAAGAGGGGGGAAAACTTGCAGGCGGGTTACCTGATGGTAAGCAATCACCGCCGCCCACGGACACCCGCAACACCAGGGGAATCACGGATGCGTTGCCGGCCCTTTGAGAAAGGAGTAGGCACGTTTTTTGAAGATCCCTAGGTTGTATCGGTCCGGGAACGTTGCTGCAGCAAGCTCGTTTCAAATTGATTGATTTTTAGGGTTTTGTGGTTTAAAAGAAAACTTTTTTTTACACTAATTGACACTGGCACCTTTTTTGCGTAGGTCCTGTCACTTTATTTTTGTTCGCATTATCAATGATTGATACAGAATATTATTATTTGTTATAGTTTAGTTGGGATTAATCAGAAACGGTGGAATCTTGATTTTCTTAAGAGGAGTGTGAACCTACGGCTTTTCATACAAAGGGCGATAACGATTTCCATCCCTTAAATGTTAACCGACGTTCACGAATTTTCGACAGGTTGTCAGTCAGAACAAAATCTAGGTCTATACGTTTTGGTTTTTTCACTATAATTAATAAATTCATTTTTATCGTTGTTTTAGTATTCTCATACAAAGTAATACCGGCAATTATTTGCTTTTGTATAAAAACCGGACAAGTGCGAGTTAAACTCGCGTGGAGAGGGTTCCGTTCCGAACATGTTTATCTGAAATTTACTAGGTTACCTTAAATACCATAGACTTCTTATAGGTTTTCCTGTAATCTATAGGCAAAGATCTATTTTCTGTATTTTTTTCAAAATTTTAGCCCCAGTAGTTTCGGAAATAGGGGGGGGGGATGGTCATTTTTCGCCTATTTTCCTGAATAACTTATAAACTGTTTTACTTAAAATTCAAAAAAATATATATTTAAGATCCTCACAATAAGCCCTTTCATTTGATATGTCACACAATATAGGTGGCATAACTTTTTTTTTAATTTTCTAGTTTACCCCCAAAAAGTGGCCCCTATGTTTAAAATTCATATATTTACGTCAGGCGTCCGTGTTGCGGTCACCAACTTACATATGAATACTAAATTTCAATTCAATCGGTCCAGTAGTTTCGGAGCAAATTGGCAGTGACAGACGGACAGACAGACAGACAGATAGACAGACAGACACACGAGTGATCCTACAAGGGTTCCTTTTTTCCTTCTGAGGTACGGAACCCTAAAAAGGGTGATTTTTTAAAATCAAAACTATGTATTCCTATAAATTTTGAGAATAATATTTTCCGGGTTTAGTTAATGTTGAATTGCCAGGGACACGTTTTATAATGTTAAAAATGTGTACGAATTGACCAAAAATAATAACAATCAGTTCCTTGCAAGGCTACAAATAAAATCACAAAATTTTACATCATTTAATGATTAGGAACTACCATTTTTCTCATTTAAATCCAAAATATTGTAAAATAATGTAATTAATGCTACGTGTAGTTTATAAGTATTAGCCTTACCTTTTGTTGTAATTACGTTTTACCACATTAAGAGCTATTCGAGTTCATTGAACTGATGTTTCAACTAATTGGCATATTGGCAACGAACACTAAGGATTAGGGGGCATGACGCGTCAAATATATTTTGCACTAATATATTGTAATAGTTGAATTGCTATTTTCTGTAAGTAATTAAAATAATTACTTCGCTATTAATTTCTTAAACCACATCATACCGTTTATTTTAATCCCAAGAAGTCCAGAACAAATCCCTTTAAAAGATTTCTACTAATAGTTTAATGAAAGCAAACGTAACGGGTATCTAACCATCACTTAATTTTAAAAACTTTAAAAAATATCGGACAAGTGCGAGTTAAACTCGCGAGGAGAGGGTTTCGTTCCGTACATGATTATCTGAAATTTACTGCGTTACATTAAATACCATAGACTTCTTATTAGTTTTCCTGTAATCTATATGTAATGTATTTTTCAAATTATCAAAATTGTAGCCCCAGTCGTTTCGGAAATAAGGGGGGGGAGGGACGGTCAATGTAAGCCTAATTTCTAATTTCCTAAATAACTTCTAAACTGTTTTTTTTTTTTTTTTTAATGTTTAAATATATTCCTTAAAGGTATTAAAATATTCATTACATAATACATATCAATTAAAAACTAAACTTACTTCTAAACTATTTTAATTGACATTCAAAAAAATATATATTTAAGATCCTCACAATGATGATTTCATGTATGCAACCCATATCGTGAGACACATCTCATGATATGGGTTGCATACATGTTTTTAATTCATTCAAAATTCATATATTTACGTCACGCGTCTGTGTTGCGGTCACCAAATTACATATGTATACCAAATTTCAACTCAATCGGTCCAGTTGTTTTGTTGCAAATTGGCTGTGTGACGGACATACAGACAGACAAACAGACAGACCTATAAGGGATTCGTTTTTTCCTTTTGAGGTACGGAACCCTAAAAACAAGGAGATCAACCCTAAAAATTCATCAAACAAAAGGTCTAATTTATGCATTATCTCCAAAACTCGGGTAGTATAATAAAAAAACGTGTCAGGTATGATATACAGCAGTTAGTTGTTCCGAACGCCGTGTAAACTGCCGTCCGAGGTGCCCTAAGGCGAAACTTCACGGTATAAATACAGAAAACAACATTTACATCGGCCGTTAGTATTCCGACAGTGCTGCTAACTTCAGCAACATTTCACGGAGTAAGACACTTTCCTGACTTAATCATGCACCGCTGGGAGCGGCCGCTTGCCAAAGAATGTAGGCACGTGATTGTAACTTTGGGCATGCGTAGCAGTATGTGCAAGTTTGGTTTATGAGGAACTCTATTACACTTTCAACGATCATAAATCATTAATGACAAACAGATTCATCTGGGGTCCGATATTTGAGATACTCGTACTTGGTCAAAAATCATGACAGTAATTTCGGAAGTAAAAAAGAACGATCTTAAAAAGCCGTATTAAGCATTATTGAAATTCGAGCGATACATTTTTGATGTACTAAACGTTCAAACAGCGATAGAGTACAAGTTTTGAGTGATCAAAATTGAAAAATAGCATCAAGATTTTATAACTTGTTGTAATCTCGTTTTGCTTAATTTGGAACAATGCGAATCTTAGGATGCTTAAAGTGTGTGATCATGACTTCAAATGACGACAGACGACATTATCTGAAATGATCCATTTTGGATTGATGACACGGCTGAACGGATATTGATCAAAATGTATCAAGGAGAAAATGTAACTTGGCGGGCCTAAACAAGATTATAAACACTTCGTTGGGGTTTCGATTCGGCAGTGATTTTTTTGGATTAACAATGTCAAAAGTCATGTACGGGGATTTCTATTCGACATTGCTCTAAGTGATATAAAAACCTATCGGTACCATATCGCATTCATTTAAGAGTAGCTGGTCTGGGTTTATTTCGAATGAATTTAATTTTTCATTTTACGCGTGGTTAAAATAAATACGACAGTGTTTTGGGCATTCCGCGCACCTTCCCAACTGACCGAAGCTACGCAGCCCGCTCTGTAAATAACTTATGGCTTCCCTTGATGTATGATGCGGAGATTTTAGGACACATAGATTTTTTTATGCCGTTCTTTGAGTCTAGACCAAACCTTAACAAACAAGGCTTAAGAATTGATGATCCAGTATAAATCGGTTTTCTGAGGTTCATGTTAACCGATTTAAACATAAGCAAATCTTTAATAGCATTTAGTGTCGAAATTTGGTCGGGCCACAAGGGTTAGTTGTTGGTCATTAGTTGGCCAACGGTTAGATTTGGCCGTCGTTTTAACGTAAGCCCTACAACCAAGCGCCGTTGTAGAATTTCCATTGGCCCAACGTTGATAATATTTTACTGCATTGGGCCAACGTCACTCAATATCTAATAGGTTGGTCCAATGCAGAAATAACAACCGTTTTTAAACAACAGTACCGCTATTCACAATGGATCAATGATGGTAATTGGTTGGGCGTAATGATAATCTTTTTTTATATTGATCCAGTGATAGTGGGCAAACTACTAACTATAATATACTTATGGATTACCTACTGTTGGCCATTGGATGCCAACGGAAAATGCTACTAGGGATATAACGACTACACGACATGGCAACAGTTGCTTTGTTGCACAGTTCACCGAACAGTCAACAGCTCAGACAGATACAGTCCACCAACATTCGAAACAGTGAAAAAGGAAAAGTTCTCCCCACTCTGCGCGCCTCCAGCCTCAACAGAAAAAGTAGTGTCATTTCACCACAAACCAGCCAACAGCCGCGCGGGTATAACCGTCCCGCACAAAACGAAACTCAGAATCTGAAGACCGTTTTTGACTTGGCTATCTAACAATAAATCACAGCTACAAGTTACTGTCAAAAGTCGTACGATAAACTAACACTGTCAATATAGTCAGTGATATAAACAAACAGCAGAGTGCTGCGGGGGTATTTGATAACGTACTCCCCTGGGCACGGTGTGAAATGAGAGGAACGGGGAGGAGTGACTCTGTATTTATTTATTTGTTGTTTAAAAATGTGAGTGTGCACGTAATTGATCCCTACAACATTTTTCTACAAGTCGTCTTTACATTTAAAATGTATTGGTCATAAAAATACGAGTCGAAACTGAGCTTCGATGTTCAGTTCTACCTTTACTGGCACAAATTAGTTTCCTATATGGTCGGGGGCTGGATTGACATTGAGTAGATGCCGATTTGTGACGGTTCAACTAAATTGATTGACTTTGGTTGAAAATCGCAAAGAAAGATATTATGCTGTTTATACCTCCTATGAAGTATGTTAGTCAATACACATTGCTCGAAACGGAAAATGTTTTCGTCGTCCCTTCAGGTCGTACCTTTTGACCCAATTCGAAGTCATTGCAGCGCGCAAGAGTGAATGAACATCGAGTGAATCATTCAATTCATGTGCTTTACACGTTCGATATGTAAATATATAATAAATAAATAAATATTCCTTCAACGCGATTGAACAATGACATTGAATGATTCACTTTTATGATTAGATGATTCAATTTGGTTGCTTTATGGAAATGGAAAGGCAGACGCAAGCCCTCTAATATTGGCATAAATGGAACCCCCCAATTATGTTACCTATTAAAAGAATCCTATTTAGCTGAATAAAGCTACAAGTTTTCAAAAACTTTTCTTAATAGCAATTAAGAGTATATTAAAAAAATATATACGGGTCGAATAATCGTAGACTTTCAAACTGGATGAGACGTTAGCGGGTTTTTAAGATCTAGACAAGTATCAAGCGGTATCTGACTAGGTAAGCTTATTTTCCCCATTGTCAACTCCTCAATTTTCAGAGGTCCGTGGATCGATAACAATACACAACTATACGCCGCGAATTTATTTGCATGTCATGGTAGAGTGCTATTCCCAAATCTCTTCATTGTAAGCAAATAAATCACAAAAAAGCGTGAAAATATTAATTACGTCCCCATTTCCCATTTCATACTTTTAACACAATAAGCACGTAGTTATAGAAATGTAGATAAAAAAGCCTTTTTTTCTTAGTTCTTATTTATACTACAAAAATGAATATGGCACTTTATATAAGAGGAAGGCATACAAACTTGCGAGTCACGGGAAGATAAGTAATGAACGCCGCCTATGAACACCTACAACCCCCAAGGAGTCATACATCAAGTATTATACCATACACAGGCGAACCGGCAGGCCGATCTGAAGGTAATTAATAAAATTGGTCACGACCACCTATGGACACCAGCAACATCAGAGTTGCTGCCAAAGTTTTTGGTGTTCCCTACTGATTATAACCATAGTGGCTCCGTGAGCTGTAGCTCGCGACAAACTTAAGTTTGCCGTTGGAAAATTAATATCCCCATACATCGACATAGGTCGGATCAGTTTACCAATACTGGAAATAAGTTTGTAATTGTAAAAACCCCCGAATCTCCCCCATTTTGAAAAATTTCCATAAAACTGAACCGACAAAAAAATTCTATATAATTATCTAACCTGCTCACAAAATTGCGCGATAATCGGTTGAGAACTGCGACCTATAGACGAGAACAAATGGACAGACGGACAGCCGCCGGACATCCGATGGACATACAAAAACAGTTTTGCCCAAGCTGAAACGGAGACGCTTCGCTCGGGCGGTCGATAATTCAGGATAAATAAATAAATCAGGGGACAATCTTTACACAAATCGATCTAGTCCCAAAGTAAGCTCTAAAGGCTTGTATTATGGGTACTATTTAGATGATGATATACATACTTACATAGAGAAATAAATACTTAAATACATAGGAAACATCCAAGACTCAGGAACAAACATTTGTGCTTATCACACAAATATTTGCCCTTACCAGGGATCGAACCCTGGACGCTAGCTTCGGAGGCAAAGTCACTACCAACTAGGCTAACCGCGTCGTCAAACGAAATCAGAAAACAGATACATTCAATGAAATCAGAAAAACTTTCAAGGCGAGGCAGAATCACAAAGTATTGGTAAAAAAATATTATTAGTATATTATATAGACCAGACAATGTTACTTTTACTTTTTATTAATAGTCAAAAACTCATAAAAACACCTAGCGAACAATGGTCTGAAGATAAAATTATATTGGCTCGTATGAGCATTACTTATCACTCGGCAAGGTAAAGAATAAATTATTATTAACAACTTTAAGGTTTCTAAATAACATTTTTCAAAATAACTTGTCCCTATTTACAAAATTATTTACTAAAATTCCTTGTGCATATGCAAAATAATACACATCACGCCCGTATCGCTGAACCCCGCATCCCACTTAAGACGCGTCTCTTAAAGCGTGTATTACGCACCTTTACAAAATCGAGGGTCCTTAAAAATCATATTATCAGCTGTTAAGGATCTTATTTCGTTCTTAACAGAGAGCACAAAAACTTCTAAGGTCCACGTGAATTTAAGATACGAAGCAAAAAACGAAACGGAAAAATAAAAAAATACTTGATTTAATATTTACGTGTTTTTTATCTCACGTGTAAACTAATTTTAAGCTAACTCGATTTATTTTAGGAAAACTACTCTATATTTCATTATTCATTTTCACCAACCGCCTACGACTAAGTTTTTTCGCCGCATTCAACTTTTTTGATATCAAGCCAATATTCCAGAATCGTTGATTTGCTCTGTACTCGATCATTCGTTTAATAAAGTTTTTAGGTCCTATTGTATTGGTTTGCTAAGTTTCACACAACGGAACATAAACAAGATGAAAAACTACTAACCGCAAAAACTAATTAAGATGGTTTGTTTGAAAACTATGGACGTTTTCGTCGTTATAAACAATTGAATGCCGGTTATTAGGCCATGCTGTAGACATTATTGACAATACAAAAAATAAAAATACTCTTTATTGAAATCCCTATAAAACATATATAGGTAGGTAGGTAGGTAGGTAAGACATTTATACCTTTATGAAAATTACATTACAAAAATTACATGTTAAAGATAATGAATTTACAAAAAGATCGTCAGTTGAAACAGAATAATATAAAAATACCGTCTAGAAATAATTCTAGGACTAATCAAAGTACATACCTAAGTCAAAAAATTCAATTTGAAAATGTCACAAATGCAATCAATTACAAAAGAAAACAAATGTCAAAAAATACAATTAAACAGATACTAAAGTAACACTAAAAACAAAGTAATGAGTAACACGATAGACAACAGGCTGTCTTACGTATAAGTAGCGATTTCCTCCAGCCAACCTTCGAAAGAAGAGATGGTAACGACGTTGGCGTAACCGTTATGATTAGTAAATTAAAAAAGACCTAAAGAAAACATTCAATAGATTTATGAGATAAAATTAATGCATTGATACATATTTAAATACTGCTAAAACTCTAAACCCACCAAAATTAACGACGATATAAGAGTACAAGTATTCATAAATAATTTGTTCACATTAAACAGTAATAATTCATTGGGTTTTAGAATTTAAATTAAATCACTCTTTGATACGACCTCTGCAGCGTTTATACGAAATCATGGGGGCTGAATGTAAACATTAGAATTTTGTACAACCTTTGGGTAAGTAGACGCTCTGATAAATCATGCATACTTAGATAAAGCGGAAATTCATACTGTAACAACCGTTTTATGTTAATTTTACTTGATTCGTGCTCAAATATATTATGAATGGTTTGAGCCTTTTCGTTGTAAAATATTCACAATTATAATTTGGTTAAGCAAAACCTGCGGGTTTGTTACGCTGGTCAGAGATACCGCTAATGTTCTGCTTGAGAGGTTGCAGATTTAACTGAATAAATTAATATAAGCTTAATTCTTTTTTGCAATTCCACATGAATAGGTTATGAGATGTTTTATTTATTAACATCGATACATTGTGAACGAATTCTGAATTCGACTATAAGACATACTATTTAAATGTGATCAGACACCAACCGGCGATTAATCCCGAGTTCATAATTATCATAGAAGTGTGCACGCACGGACAACCGCCGGTTAGTGTAGGACTATTAAGTAAGGAAATGGATACAAAACTTAATATTAACTAGGGATTATGTGAATTAAATGCTGTGAATTGGCTAACTGGGCTATGGAAAATACTGGAGTCTGCGTGGTCATCGTCTATATAAACAGAGAAAATGGCAGACGGTAACTCGCCAACCCAATGATATGGGCCTCCCAAAATAGCCGCATAAACAGAGCAGCAAGGGGGCAACAATAACCGAACAACTGAACGCGTGGAGGTGTTTCTGGACTTACACGACCGTCATGCGGTGCCTAATCTCCACTTACGCAACACATCCTCCCTTCAAACATATAGGAAGCCAGAGATGAGGATCTATTCCTCGTCATAGTTTGCCCCAACCAACCGGTGAAGGCAAGCGGAGATGAGACAGGGACTTCCCTCGGAAGCATTCAGGTTCGTGAGTCTCTGCTCTCCAATAGCTGCATAAAATGGGTTTTTATGCTTTTGTGCATAAAGTAATTTCTTCTTTTAAGACTAAGGCAATTAGGCCTTACAGCCACATACACAATACACCTTCATTTCATTGATATATTTTTATGAGATTTAGGTTATATCTTTAGGTTACATTCAAAATTGTTCGAACTTAATTTTTATTTTAAATGAATTTTACATTTTTATGCGTGAACGTTACATTTTAATTACACTATAAAAATTAATTACATTTTCTTGAATATGCTTAATCCTTGTTTTATTTCCTTGAAATTAAAGTGAAAAGCAGAGTGTAAAAGTCGAGCATAAAACTCATTTTACCCATTTTTTAATGGCTAGTTTATGCTCTTGTTGTACAATCTACTATTTCCTTGATAAATTTATTCTAGATTGGTTATTTCGATGTTGTGTCTATGGAAACATGGAACATACGTGGATTCTCGAGAGATATTACACAAAATATTATTCTCGCTAATAACATTGTTTGGTTAGACTCGATGTATAGCAAAAAAAATTAAACTTGTATCATAATCCTCTAGACCTAAGAACTTTACCTTAGTGTAAAGTTAGCTAGAAGAGTTACAAAATTACGAAAGTTTAGCTAATTAGAAGATTTACAATATCTGGCTTACTCTCGTTGGCCTGTATAAATACTTAAGGCCGTCGTCAGCAGATAAAATATGAAGGAAACTGTTTAGTTCAATACAAGTATTGGAAAACTCTCGATATTTAGGTCTCTGATAAAGTTTGACTTCTAGCTAACATTTGGAATGAGGGGTTTCAATAACTAAATACAATAAGGTTTTCTTAGGCTGGGATTAAGTCCATTAGTACATATTTTATGGCATTTCTGACTGTAATTTGATCGAATGGATCTTTATAAAATCCAGCCTTTATGAGACTTTCGGGCTGTCAGATTTATAGGTTAAATACCTATAATAATACCAAAATTCTGATTGCCGCTGCGGTCGTGGCCTCTATGAATAAAAAAGACAATTCTTGAAAATCTTATTTTAAATTTAGCGACTTTTAAATTAGGAACACACTTTCGAATTGGCCCTAATAGTAAAAACCATATTATTATTAAGATGCTCCTATCAATAACGCGTTTTTACATAGTAAATACAAAACTTCTCTCTCCAGCTGTATAAGCACGAGCTTAACATAGGTCAACCTGTCGACCTCTTTCAATACGCATGAAGATATTTGTATTGTATTGTGGTAATAAAATAAATATAAATTTGTATTTGTCCATAAGTCAGGGCCCAACTACAAGAGGTCTAAAAGTGGCTATTGAACGGGAGCATGCGCTTGTAATGTAGCAGTTCATTTAAAGCATAAAGAGTTGTTAAAAGAAAAACCAAACAAAATTAACCAACGTGTTACAATGAAGGAGTCGGAACTACGACAAGAGTAAAGCGTCTCGATGAACTCACTGATGTTATGCTCGAATCTGAGCTGTTATATAACAAGCGAATGCGCATGATCAGTGACCACCTTAAAAGTGTGAACCTACGAATTTTCATATAAAAAGCGATAACGATTTCTATCCCATAAATGTTAACCGATGTTGACAAACTTTTGACAGCTCGTCAGTCAGAATAATATCTAGGTATATACGTTTTGATTTTTTAACTATAAACAATAAATTCAGTTTTATTGATGTTAAATCAATAATCAAAAAAACGTTTGAACCTAGATATCAATACCTTGCGGCTCAAAGTGCGTAAAACACATTTTGGCGTAAAGCCACTGAAGCCACTACCGTACTCAGTTGTTCATTCTCTATCGATCTGTATAGTCCACGTAGCTGAATTCGCATAAAAATACCTTTATCTACACCCATATCTTAAAACCTCCATTGGTTAATCAAAAACCGTAGAAAATGACCACCATTTTGACAACCAATTAGGAAAAACCAGTGCTGCGATAAAGAAACAACATGACTTCTTTATCGTTTTTAGTAAAGAAATGAGATTAAATTTGGAACAGCTGTCAAAACTCAAGTGGGTCTCTATTCTAGTATCCATAGATAATAAAACAGTTATTGATACGAAACGTCAATTCAGTATCTTTATTTAATATAAACTGCACAATATTTGATCTCGAGTGACGTGAGAATAGAGACTTCATCCGTTTGTCTATGATGTGAAAAAAAAATGGTCTCGCCGCCATTATGTTGACGTTTTGCTGAACGAAAGTAGAATTTTGTTGAATTGAATAGAAAAAGTTGTTTGTAATTTACATTTTAGTTGAAAATATGAATAGTAAGTAGTCTTCTCGGAGTGTGTGTGATGTGAAAATGCGCCGGATATCGGAAATGTGCAGCCACGATTGCAACAAATAACTTGTTGCCAGAAAATATTGTTTCTGAATCCATCATGGAGGATTTATAATATGTGTGTAGTTAAAGTTATGTATGCAACTCTGCATAATTTGGCCTTTAAACACACGTGCGATCTTATTATGAAACTCGCCTATCGGCTCGTTTCATGAAAACCGCACTAGTGTTTTAAGGCCTATCATTATGCAACCGTTGCATAAACTATTACGCCCTCCTTTTTTACGTCTCTAAACACATTTTTTTTGTAAAATCGGGCAGTATAGCTCAAAACATTTCCACGCCATTACTCCTTCGGTAGTAACTACTAACTGTACCAAGGAAAAGGGATGTTTAACTCGCAGTTTTCACAAATTGTCCTTTACCCTAAACAAGAATGCAGTGTCAAACAATTTTTTTTCCTTCAAAAGGGGGCGTAAAGCTCATAGTTTTTAAGAACTGTGCTTTATCACCCAATATTAATATAGCACAAAACACAAATTTCCTTCAACCAAGGACCGTAAAACTCATAGTTTTTACGAACTATGCTTTTCATTCCCAACAGTAACAAGTAGAAACCAAAAAAATCTTTTATTTATTCAAGAAATAGTCGTATACATCTATTAATTATTACTCGTACGTTTGATTTACGACCTAAGGTAATTTATACAGAGTGGTTTTTCATGGGCTGTAAAGGCCATTTTCGAAAAAAAAATTGGTCGTAAAGGAAACTTATTTTGGTAAATATGAGGCAGCGATCATTTATAAAGTAACACTGTGAAAATACTCAAAATTCTAAGTAATTTTGCCATAGAAAACTTTAATATATATCTTTAAACACAAAAACTACAGTCAAAATATTTTTTTTTTCGTTTATTGCTTCTCCTGAAACGTCCTGTTTTGTGCTTTACGCCCTTTGACCCGCAAGGTATCGATATGGTTCTGACTGACAACCTGTCAAAAATTGGTCAAAATCGGTTAACATTTAAGGAGTGGAGATCGTTATCGCTTTGTATAAAAAGGGTGATTTTGCCGTTGGCTCACAGTCCTTTTAAGCCGAATATCGCACAATCCAGCCGAAGTTACGATTAGAAAACTCACAGGGCTGGTGGCGTGTTTGTACATAAGTCTGTTTGTCCGATCACCCCACTTTGATTGTTTGAGTAGTCGACGCCAAAGTTCGAGCTCGTGTGGGTGGGTGACGATAAGCGATTCCAAGCGCCGGGGTCAAGACGTTGCTTGTAAGTTGTTCAGTGATATTGTAAATGAGTAGTTCAATGTACTCATAATCATATAATCAATTTAAATCCGTTTTAGATTTGCTGAACAATGTTGATCATTGTTCCTGTCAAGTCTGATTTTTTTAGGGGAAAAAACAGAACCATCATAAGATCACTCGTATTGCTGTCTGTCCGTCTGTCACAGCCAATTTGCTCCAAAACTACGAATGAGTTGAAATTTGGTACACATAATGTAAGTCGGTGACCACAACACGGACGTATAATATAAATAAATAAACTTTAAACATGGGCGCCACTTTTAGGGGATAATTTGAAAATTTTAAACTGTAGAGTGACATATCAAATGAAAGGGCTTGTCGTGAGAATCTTAAATAGTTATATTTACTTTTTTATCACTTTAAGATAAATAATTTTGAAGTTATTTACGGAAATAGGCGAAAATGTACCCTCTCCACGCGAGTTTAACTCGCAATTCCGTTTTTTTTTTTTCAAATTGATACCGATATTCCCAAGCAGTGATGGGGGCGCTTCTTACTCTTGAAAATATTTTAGCAACGCATTTATCATATTTAGCTTGACAACGCCTTCCTAACCTATTTC
Source organism: Tortricodes alternella (assembly GCA_947859335.1). Classification (NCBI taxonomy): domain Eukaryota; kingdom Metazoa; phylum Arthropoda; class Insecta; order Lepidoptera; family Tortricidae; genus Tortricodes; species Tortricodes alternella. Next base: position 26,665,011 of record OX401968.1, on the reverse strand, counting down.
AGAAGGAAAATAAGCAAGGAAACACTTTGCATTATTGACGAAAATACAAAGTGAAATTATTTTTATGCTACTAAGCGTACGTAACGCTCATTGATATTTATTTTGTGTCACGTGCAACCGTCTAACATAGTTATTATTTAGTCATTGTTCCGCATATATATAACGTTTGGTATTAGATACAATATTTTAAGATATTATCGTAAGATAATAGTTGTAATAATCTTTTGTTAAATAAACAGGAGACAACTGAAGACTCTCTAATAATACTCTGATTTCTGGATTTAGCTGCAAAGCTGTTAAATAGAAACGCGAAACTAACTCCAGGCGCGAAAGGAAACGATTCACTGTCTTTAGAGTACAGCCCACGGTATGTACTTAAGCGATTTTTCATCATCATCATCTCAGCCGAAAGCCGTCCACTGCTGAACATAGGCCTCCCCCAATAATCACCACAACGATCGATTCTGATCTGCTCGCATCCAGCGGATATCCTCAATTTTCACCAGGTCGTCAGTCCGCCGAGTAAGTGGTCTGCCCTGTCTGCGCCTTCCACACTTGGTCACCACGCATTTTATATATTATCTTAAGTAGGTAAATTAAATAGAAACATTACAAACGAATGGCCAGAGGGCATTAATCAGTGAATCAATACTGATAAACGCCACAGTCAGACGAGTCAGCATTGTCACTGCGCACCGCACTGTAAACCGCGACCTAGAGTTTCAAAGTCCAACAATGGAACCAACTGGGCAACCACACTGTCATATTTTATCTTAATTTATCTTAGCTTAAAGTGTGGGATCCTTACGTATACTCTTATAGTAAGCACTCAGTTCATGGCGTCCTCCACTTGAGTGAAGTGGAGTATGGAGCGGTAGTGCCTTGAGCTCCCCTGATTTTCATTCATTCATAGTCGGATGAGGGCGTCAAATTTACTGTGCAATGTACTTCATAATTCGCACTGAGCTTGCGTGGGGACTACTGTACTGCCTAGTCCCTCTCAGTATGAGATGAGGGCTTTGCCTAGCAGTGGGACGTATTTAGGCTGACTACACTATGATAGTGATGATGTGCTTCATGATTAAGGGTCGTAATTAATAGCCCGATCCTTTGGTAGCGCTTCATAGAAACATAGTTCAGTTGTGGTCTAGACAATGTTTAGCTGGATCGCATTGAAATTTTGCAAGGATAGAAACAGATGTTTGTGAAAATTAAAATGATGTATTTTATACACCTCTTACATTTTATTTTATAACTCGCTATGTACGAACTTAGATTTATTTTTATATAATACTCTTGCAAAGTTTCTATGCGATCCAACTAAAAACGTCCATACCACAACTAAGCTACGTTTATATGAAGCGCTACTCAAGGACATGGGCTCTTAAAGTTCCGTATTCCGAAAAATCTATAAAAGCATAACTTACGTATGCATTGCCGTTTCGAACAACAAAACCGCTTTGACCATATCCTTTTCACCACAAAACTTGCAAAGAAGCTGAAACTAGCTTTCATGAAACAAAGTTTGGAATCAGTTTATCTCAGGCTTTAGAAGTCCAATATAGCAACTGAGAAATTTAGTGGAAGTATTTTTATTTACTTATGCTTATTTCTATAAGTTGGGCTAAGTTAAAACAAACTTCAATGGAAAATTAGATGCCCTTTCAAAGCTTATCTGGCTGGCCAGCTGGCTAGTGTCCCAGCATACTCGTATAAATGTGTTTGAAATTGTATTGACCTAAATTGTTGGAGATACTTCCTTTGTGTTAGCTGCTTGCTTATACGTTTTAAATTTTGTTAAATAGTGGGATAATCTTAACCCTTTGAACGCTTTCATATTTGATTGAAATCATCACTCACAAGCCAAACACAAGCCTAAATAAAGAAAAAATGAAAACTAAGAAAAAGAATTCATAAAAGATTTTATTCATCCTCAAATTACACCTTCACTCTGACCCTTTTAGTGGTTGTTGGCATGGTGGGCACGACGGCACACGACCACTTTAGGGGTTCTTGGCGTTCAAAGGGTTAAAAACAGACACAAATTTGTTTCATTTTGTAATGAGAAATAGTCTCATAAATTTTATATTCTAGGTGAAAGCTGGAGATGAGAGCTAGATGATGTTTCATAACACATGATATGCCCCATTTACATGCAGCCGAAGTGAGCAGGGAAGCGGGCATGGAAGTGGGCAGCGCGAGTATGTAAATGGGTCACTTCTGCTCCTGCTGCTGCTACTTGCGTCGCCTGGCACCTGCCTGCCAGCAGACGAGTGTCAGTAAGTAGCATATAAACACCCAATGCCTTCTAAAGTAAATAGTATGCGGGAATTATTTCTGGCAGCGCCAGCAGCAGTGCCTGCATGTAACAGCATGTAAATACTCACTGCCTTCGAAAGCAGTATGCGGCAATTATTTTTGGCAGCGCGAGCAGCAGTGGCAGTGGCTGCCTGTTAATCAGTTATCAGTATAAACTTATTTATTGGACACCACCTAGAGCTATAAGATTAGTCCTCATCAAGACAAGTCCAACGAGCCCAAATACGATGGGGCTATCGTGTTTCGTTGCGAAATTTAATTAAGGCCACTTTCCGACTGCATTATCAGACCCAGCTTCATGATACCATAATTATTGAATTGCCACCAAAGTTAGGTAGGTATACCAAATTTCAGCTCCAACGGACAGTGGCTTCAATTATTATTCTTGGTTACAATAACTAAACATTCAAATGTAAAGTTAAATAAAAGTTTATAATAATAAACAGCTGTTCATTAATTTATTCTTCATAGCTCAAATAAACCGATTAAATTCAATCAGCTCCATTGATTAATTTAATAATTGTTTTAATAACTGCCAAAACCGAGACGTGGTTAGGTGGCAAACGAGGCTAATATGGAAATTAATTAAGTACAATTGTTCAAATAATTAACACTACATTTATTAATTGATCTAAAGCAATTAAATTGAAGAGAAACGAATATTCATTGACACTAGACCCAGGTCGTGAAAAATATAATCTAGTCTCTCCGGTAAATGGATATCAGCATCACTGACTAGGGTCATCTTCTAGTGTTGAGACTAACTCGATGCCCCAGTGATAGTGCAACTGTCTACTGCCGAAGATGGCAGGTTCAAATCTCGCTAGGGGGAACTTTGTGTTATAGACACGAATGTTTGTTTATAAATGCCCGAGTAACGCATGTTAATATAATATTGACCGACGTTCAATTTCGCGGTCATTTCCCTAATACTTAGCATTGAGTGTTGGCATTTGGTCAGGCCACATGGGTCTCGTTAATTGGACAACGGTTAGATTTGGCCGTCGTTTTGAAGTATGTTCTACAACCTAGGGTCATTGTAGTATTAAACAATACAATGTAGAAATGCCAACAGTTTTAAACCATCGGTAGCCGAAGTCGCATTGGGCCAACGTTACTTAATATCAAATAGGGCCTTCGTTGTATACAATGCAGAAATGCCAACCGTTTTTAAACAACGGTAGCGGTATTCACAATGGCCCAACGTTGATAATTGGTTGGACGTAATGATATTTTTTTGTTATATTGGTCCAATGTTAGTTTTATGTGGGCAAACTACATAGGTACTAATATCCAATGGAAAATGCTACCAGTTTCGAAATATAAAGCTAAATTGACTTCGAGGAAACTTGGGGTGCTAAATACGGCAAGACAGTACTTTGAACCCGCCCACTGCCTTCAATTGTACAAGGCCCAGGTTAGGCCACTCCATATGCGGCCTGACCTGGGCCATGTAAATGTACTGCTCTTACCTCTGGGCTGGGGCACCCCAATACCTTCTCCTATCATTTGATCACGTTCAGCACAGAGCAGCTCGAATCGTCAATAACCCAATGATTTCCCATCGTCTAGATCCCCTGTCCATGCGAAGGGATTTTAGTTATCTTTGTGTCCTGTACAGAATTTATCATGGGGAATGTTCAGACGAATTGTTTAATTTAATACCAGCCACTGTATTCCACTATCGTACTATTCGCCGAAAACTAGAATTTCACCAGCACCATCTTGATGAATGGCGATCTAGTATTGTGCGTTTTTAGGGTTCCGTACCTCAAAAGGAAAAAAGGAACCCTTATAGGATCACTCGTGTGCCTGTCTGTCTGTCTGTCTGTCTGTCTGTCTGTCTGTCCGTCTGTCACAGCCAATTTGCTCCGAAACTACTGGACCGATTGATTTGAAATTGGGTATACATCTGTAAATTGGTGACCGCAACAGGGATGCGTAACGTAAATTAATTAATTTTGAACGTGGGGCCCACTTTTGGGGGATAAATTAGATATCTAAAAAAAAAAAGTGCAACTGAAATCGTGTGACATATCAAATGAAATATTGTGAGGATCTTAAATGTATTTTTTTTTTTGAATTTTAAGTAAAATAGTTTAGAAGTTATTTAGGAAAATAGGTGAAAATTGACCATTCCCCCCCCCCCTTATCTCCGAAACTACCGGGCCTAAAATTTTGAAAAAATACAGAAAATAGTTCTTTACCTATAGATTACAGGAAAACCTATAAGAAGTCTATGGTATTTAAAGTAACATAGGAAATTTCAGTTTATCATGTATGGAACGGAACCCTCTCCACGCGGGTTTCACTCGCACTTGACCGGTTTTTTAAGACACCAGCGGTGTTCCCGGACAGTTTCGAGATGGGGCCTTCAAAAGTAGAGTTTATGTTTTCCTAAAAGGTCGGCAACGGCTCAATGACTTTTTGTGGGTTGTTGATGTTCACGGCCGGCTGGTGATCGCTTACCATCAGGTAACTCGAATGCTCGTTTGCCTTCCCTTATTTAAAATAATAATAATATACGAATGCATTAGGTCTGTTACAGGGAATTGTTTGTGACTAGATCAACGTGGGTTCGTAACCATAATCATTATTATAACTATCATTTATCTGTCATTAACGAATTAATTATCCCGGTCGTGTCCACGGATAAGTACCCCTGTTCTTTTACGAACAAGATGCGAATGTGATATGTGGTAAATAAAAGCTGTTAGCAAATAAGTATATTTTTACCTGCGGACCAGAATCTTAAAACCTTTTGTATAATATACGTGTAGGTGTGGACACGTGTAATCGGAAGTTCTAGAAACAAACGCTAAGACAAGTTTTCTTTTTAAAAGATATTTCAAGTAAAGGAATCAAATGCTTACAAACGCAATAAAAACAACAGAACTTATCCACTTGAGAAACTACGTTTTGCCAATAACTGTGGCAGACAAAAAATGTTTGCCTGGCTTTCATGAGCTAATATGTAACGCCTTGTGAACTAAGATAAGGTGTGGCTATGGCATTTAATCTACTCTATAAAAAATGATATTTGTTTGTTTGTGCGTTTGTTTCTTTGTTCCGCTCCTGTGCATTCAGGTACAGTAACATAAAACATTAAAAGAGGCAGCGGCTAGGAGGTTAGGATTAATTCCAAATATAAAGCTCAAGAGCTTTTTTTTTTTATGTCGGTTGACTGACAAGCGAGCTGACGGCCCACCTGATGGAAAGTGGTCACCGCCGCCCATGGACATGTGCAACACCAGAGGTGCTGCCAATGCGGAGTCTAGGGAGGATAGGGAATGGGGATGGAATAGGTATGAGGGAATAGGCCTCCAAAATGTTCACTAAATAATCTTTACTAAAAAAAATTGGTTTGTCGAATGCACTTGCTGTTTGATTTGTTGTCAGCAGACGGAGAACTCGGTTTAACTGTTACCAACATTTCGAGAAGTGAATAAAAAATATGTATTTACCTACACATAAAAACCGGACAAGTGCGAGTTCAACTCGCGCGGAGAGAGTTCCTTGATTATATGACATTTCCTATAGTACTTTAAATACCATTCTTATAGGTTTTCCTGTAATCTATAGGTAAAGAACAATTTTCTGTATTTTTTTCTAAATTTTTGGCCAAGTAGTTTTGGTGATAAGGAGGGTAAATTTTCTTCTATTTTCCTAAATATCTTCAAAACCATTTATCTTAATATAATAAAAAAAATATGGAAGATCCTCACCTCGATTCTAATGACCGGATTCTACGGAACCCTAAAAATGGTGTTTACTTAGAAAATGTATAAATGCTTTCAAGTAAAAATGTTTACTTAGGTTTATTCACTATTCACTTTGTGTTATTTATTTGTTGCTTTGAAATGTCATCAACATCTTCTATCAGGCTTTTGAGAAGTACAGTATCATTATAAATAAGTATGATTATTTAAAATGATACTGTATATGATAGATTTACAAATCAAACAGTCGCATCAAATTTGATCAGAATTTACATATTTTTATGAAATGTGATGTGACTGCTTGATTGAAATCAATTAATTCATAAACTACCATTACATTAAATTTTATTATCTTGTTTATTTTTTATTTCATTGATTTTGGTACCTAATCAAAATAATATTCTGAAATGAAAACTTTACAAGAAATACATAAAAGCATTTAATTGAAATTAAATTCTACAAGAATAAATACGAATAACTTGCATTCAGTGAAGCTAACGGGACACAAAAGGGAACTGTAATTAACGATTGTCAAATACCCAAAATAGCTTAAAAACCCTCAGTTCGGATCGCTCTCATTTCCTTGAGATTAAAAATACCTACCATTTTCGCAGAAAATGGTTCAAGAATGTATGTCTCTTTAGAAATGTGGGAAGTGAAAAGCAGGTAAATTATGTCAATTATCTACGGTCTCTTGAGCTTAGGCTTACCAAAATATCATGTTATGTTTTGAGAGTTTTAAATTGTGTATGCTAGTTTTTGCATAATAAGGACCAAACTCCAAAGTCTGGAGCATCGCCGTAAGGTTTCCAGCCTTTCAGTTTTATATAAGGTATACTTTGGTGGGTGTGCATAGGAACTACATGACCTAATCCCACCATCCACATTCTGCCACCGGTCTACCAGAAGTCGGGAGGGTTTACATGTAATTGAATTTCCTAGGAGCCATACTAAGCGGTGTGTGAAATCCTTTTTGATTCGCACCACTAAGGTGTGGAACACTCTCCCAGCGTCTGTTTAATTCAGGAAATAAAGAGGGTGGGAGAGTGTTCCACATTGACCTTACCTTAACTTACCTTGAAGACACCAAGATTGTAATAATTGGGTCATACACACGTTTAGGTTCAGAACTGTCTCCTCCTGTTCCCGAAAGTTAAGGACCCTGAGGCCTGATTTTTTGCTTGGACTATATCCGCATGTAGGACATTAGGCATAGTTTTGGCCTGTGTGAAGAAAATGTAAAATCAAGCAGTCGCGTTCGTTAACTTTTGGTCACAGGAGGGACCATTTTTGTTTCTTAAAGCGTGTATTACCCAATTCAGTAACTACAACCTTGGTATCTTCAAGGTAAGAGTGAATAGGCCATCTTCTGGGCAAGCGTGTTTTATCCTACACCCAGTTTTCGCTTTCCATCAGGTGAGACTAAGGACAAACGCATGCCAGGTCCTTCATAAAAAAGTAAAAATTCAAGGCTTGGCATGGTAATCACTTAATACGAAAAATCATCATTAAAATGTTAATTTACCGACGACGATTTTTCGAATGTTACAAGGCGAAAATGAAAGGCAAAAGGAGAAATATGTCAATTTTTAAAATTTATTTATCTTAGTTAATAGCCCTCTCCTAAAATGTAATATTCACAGCGCCGTGTAGGTAATAACGTGGAAACGGCTAAAAATTACCTACACGGCATGGCTGTACACTGCTAAAAGTCTACAAAGAAACAAATTTCACGGAATAAAATCAAAACACAGACCAAATGTCCTAAAGACACCGCTAAACCGAACTTTTACTAGCAAATAAAGCTACCAAACTTGCGAGATTATGATTGGTGCGTTCAAGGTATATGCGCTCCCTTCGGTTGCGTGAAGCCCCCGGCAATGCGTAGTCTATTGAATACATAGTCTGTGAGTTAAAACAATATACAAATTTAATTATTTTCAAAAATGGAAAGCAATATCGTGACATCACACATCTCTAGTCTTTGACTGCTAGCGGAGCGCACTCAAAGAACGTTCCTCGTTTGAGTGACTAATTTCTGTTGTGGCTGCGTGCCTTGGAAAATATCTTTGAAGTAACTTCGTTGTCACCAGGAAAATGTGTTGTGGTTACGCGGAGATGTCGAGTGACAGTTTTGTTAACATTTATTACCTTGCCTTGAGATGGAGACGTTCTCAAATGTGTCAGTGTATTACAGCATTCTGGAGCAAGTCATTGTTATGAGAATAATGCCCTCTTAATATTTGAGAGCTCTTAGAAAACGAAGTAAAACCGAGTTTTCGTATAACAGATACAAGAATTTACGAGACAATGTACCATTTTATGTTTAACTTTCCATGGATCGACTATTACTTCAGCATAAGCGTTACGTATTGTATACATATAATACACTAGCTGTGCTCGCGACTTCGTCCGCGTGGAATAGTGTCTTTGGGTAGCATTTTAAAATTATATTATTATTTTATATTATATTTTTACTCCTCTGCTGCACTGGGAGTGAAGAAATAGCATAGAATGCGTGCAGATGCCTATCATCCTGGCATGTCGTAAAAGTCGACTAAGGGACGGGTCCTCCAACATAGTGGACTATCTGTATGGGCGATGGGCTGATCACCTGTCACCATACGGTTCATCATACCATCATAGGACTAGTTAATCCAACGTGGCCACAAGTAGTTTTGTGGCTCTGCCCACCCCATTAGGGATTTCGGGCGTGATGCTATGTATGTATGTATGTAAAATTATTTAGGCTAATTTGTCTCTTGTCGCAAACTTATAAAACATTCACATAAACCTTACATATTTCCAAACAAACTTTCATCCCTTATTCCCTATTTTTTATTTACACCCTTGAGGGTAAAACTTTTACAAACTGTAAATGTCATATTTATTTTTATCAAATCAACAGCCTAAAAATAAGTTTCAAGCTTCTAGCTCTAAAAATGACGATACTTCCATACAACTTATCGTACCCCCCTTTGAAACCCTTACAACCCTTTTTCTCATTAAAAAGTAGCCTATGTCCTTTCCTAGGCTCTAGACTATCTGTGTACAAAATTTCATTTAAATCGGTGCAGTAGTTTTGCGTGAAAGCGCGACAGACAGACAGACAGACAGACAGAGTTACTTTCGCATTTATAATATTAAGTATGGAAAGTATGGATATGGATTATGCTTTACTTGTGGAAGGCCCATGGATATTTGAAATAATATTAAAACGAATAAGAATTAACCCGAGTAGACGTTTCGAAAAAGATAGTTACTTTTCGGAATGATTATCAATAGTTATAATATATTAGTTGTACTATAGTTCTGTATTACAACCATGGATTGAATACTTCTTACATACATACATAGCATCACGCCCGAAATCCCTAATAGGGTCGGCAGAACCACAAGACTACTTGTGGCCACGTTCGATTAATTAGTCCTAAGATGGCATGATGAACCGTATGGTGACAGGTGATGAGCCCATCGCCCATACAGATAGTCCACCATGTTGGAGAGGACCCGTCCCTTAGTCGACTTTTACGACATGCCAGGATGATAAGCATCTACACGCATTCTATGCTATTTCTTCACTCCCAGTGCAGCAGAGGATATTGAGAAGCATTTTGGCGATATATACTTCTTTAACAAGCATAAATACCGTTCCTATGCATTCATACATACATAGTTTCACGCCCGAAATCCCTAATGGGGTGGGCAGAGCCACAAGACTACTTGCGGCCACGTTCGATTAATTAGTCCTAAGATGGTATGATGAACCGTATGGTGACAGGTGATCAGCCCATCGCCCATACAGTACCTATGCAGTTATAATATTTTAATAATACTCGTACGTAGGTACTAGAGCAGTTTTCCCAAATATTCTCTTTTATTTTTTGCAGTGACGCTACATTATTCAAACCAGTTAAAACATTATTCACTCAGTAATCAACATAAGTCAAAATTACATAAAAAATCAAGCTTAAGAAATTGCGTTACGGGAATCAAGTAAGTGACTTGGAGAAATTGAAGGGTATCCTGATATGATTACATATTCAGCTACTTGGCAGTTCCACTCTCTGAGATCACAATTTCATGAAAACAGTAAACTCAATGACAACATTTAAATGCAGATTAATTATGGAATTACGGACTTGTCTTTATTACTGGCTTTTCAAAACAACCTTCTGTAGCCGATTGAGTGCATAAAAAAGTGAATGCAAAGTAATCCCATGTATAAAGGCGAACTGAATACCAGTAGGAAATGAATCTACCAGTCAAACTTGACACTCCTCATATAACGAGCTTATCAGGATACGTGTAATACACGTGTATAAAAGCACCGATAGACAATGATCAAATTCAAGCGTTCTAATTTTTTTGGTTGTCTATCGATGCTTTTAACTGAATACACGTGTATTACACGTATCCTGATAAGCTCGTTATAAGAGGAGTGTGAACCTACGGCTTCTCATACAAAAGGCGATAACGATATCCTCCCCTTAAATGTTAACGGGTGTTGACCAATTTTTGATAGGTGGTCAGTTGAAACAAAATCTAGGCTTATAAGTTTTGATTTTTTCACTATAATCAGTTTTATAGTTTTTCAGTTTCATTGGTGTTTTAGTATTCTCACACAAAACGAATTTTGGCGATTTCTTTGTTGATCTATAATCAATATTCAAAAACGTATAGACCTACATTTTGTTCTCACTGACAACCTATCAAAAATTGGTCAAAATCAGTTAACATTTAACGGGTGGAAATCGTTATCGCCTTTTGTATGAAAAGGGTGATTTTTGCCGTGGGTTGAGAGTCCTCTTTAATATTTACTTTAATAGTATAAAGTGCAAAGAGTTTGGTTAAGGAAGCTGTTCCTTTTACGCTGTATCGTGACACACCGCGAGTTGGAACTCTGTAACAACTTACGTATACGTGCTTTGAAAAGTTATTTGATTTATGCCGTGACGTCATGCCGGTAAAAAGGTTAAGGGAGATCAATATTCGGCTACATATATATTGTTTATTCGATATTTTGTGACATGGAAGGACACTTATACAAGTTACACAAGATTGTTTTTTGAAACACCTAAAAGTAAGGAGGAAGTCTATAACAATCGGTACCTACATTCATCCATACTAATATTATAAATGCGAAACTAACTCTGCCTGTCTGTCTGTCGCGATTTCACGCCAAAACTACTGAACCCATTTAAATACAATTTGGTACACAGATAGTCTAGAGCCTGAGAAAGGACATAGACTACTTTTTAATACGAAAAAAGGGCTATAAGGGCCTGAAAGGGGGGGATGAAAAGTTGTATGGAATTATCGATATTTTTAGAACTAGAAGCTTAAAACTTATTTGTTAAGCTGTTGATTGGATATAAATAAAATATGACATTCCATGTTTGTAAAAGTTTTACCCTCAAGGATGTAAAATAACAATAGGAAATATAGGGATGACAGTTTGTATGGAAATATGTAAGGTTTATGTGAATGTTTTATAAGTTTGCGACAAGAGACAAAATATTAGAGCTATTCTGATGTAACATTTATGGAGAATTCATATTAATATTTTATACGTATAAATACTTTAATGAGCGTATAAATAATTTAACGATCAAATAGCTCATTAAAGTATTAAAGAACTTATAAAATTATTTAAATGAGTACATAAGGTACTCATTTAAATAATTTTATAAGTTCTTTGCAGTGAACCACTGCAAATAGCTCATTAAAGTATTTATACGTATGTGTCTTATTAGTAAAATAATTAGCCTACATAATTAAAAATGCTACCCAAAGACACTATTCCACGCGGACAAAGTCGCGGGCACAGCTAGTAATAACAATATTATTGTCCAGTTAATATACTTTTTCTATAAGAAGATCTATTACAAATTTTAATATATAACAATTATGATAATTTTAACAGGCAAAACTAATTAACTGAACACACTAAATGAACATTTTTAAATCATGCCTAAGACGCGAATACATTAAATAAACCAGACAAGATGTATCGGGTGTGACAGGCTTTGGTATGGGCACCTTACTCCCTTACTATGGGAGCGGGACTATGGGACTTGAGAAAACGTGCAGTGTAATAAGCCTTTAAATATTTATAAGTTTGGTTAGGGTGTTAACGCGATAGACACTAAAGTTAAACACACACATGCCTAAATATACACATATTTCAAAATCGCCAAGTAGAGCTTTCATAATCATACGTTTTTAAAATTGCTTTGTTAACAAGAATCTCAAGGAACTTTAGTAATTTGCTTATGAAAACTGGCGCTTTCAGGGAAACTCAAAGCTAAAATGAAATTTGTATCAAGTTACTGCGCTGCGCTAATGGAAAAAAGAACTTAAGTAATATAATATGCGGAGAAAACCAACCCTAGTACGTAAGTCGGAAAAGTTTTTAACGGAATGACTATTACCACAATAAACTAAATAATTTAAATTTAATTAATGATCTCAGATACTCTTTGAAAAACTAGAAATATTAAGAGAGGTTTTGTAGATGAGGAGAAATATTTTAATTTGAATATTAAAGTTAAAGAAGCGCTTTCAGATTTTGCTCGTATTTATTTGTTCATTAAATTTCTTACTCCCATTAAAAAGCATTGTCAAGTGAATCAGCAAACCAACATGACTGTTTCTAACTTTGATATTTTTGGTCGTCTCGTAAAAAGGCTAAAATAATCATTATTTCTAAAAAGGAAGTCATTTTTAGGTCTATATAATGCTATCTGCTTATTTTGACTTTTTGTCAAAGAATGACATCAGAGAGTATATAATCTGAATGCCATCAGAATGCAAAAAACTATAAGGAGTTTGCTTGCAACACAAATTTATCTGCAACAATTCGATAAATCCATTAAATTAAGTGAAGCAAAGTAGAATGAAAGTACCTCTAATACTTTACTTTCTACCATTAGGCTCCAACAAAATCAACTGGTAATAAATTACTTACCTACATAATTAATTGCAAAGGTTACTTGAATTAATTAACAATAGAATTAGGTCGAGAACTTAGAAAATAATTACCGTTAGTTGAAGTTTAGGAATCCCTTCATCAATTAACATTAATGCCTACTGCGAGTACTCGGGTATTTTTTTGTGGCTTGTCTCTTTCTTTTTTCTGTTTTTTCAGTGATTTATCGGTTAACACGAATTCTTTACAAGACGTCTCTAATACAAATCTGTGAATTTCAATTCCGATCTCGTTTTCTCAACTTATGCATCCGCAGCGTAGAAAAAACGACTCGCTTTGCAATGTCACAAAAGGTTCCGTAATGCATTCTGCTCTCGACATGAGAATGAGCTAGGGCTGGGAGTGTAATCTACGATTCTACTATTTTGCATAATGGTTTATTAAGTTTGTTATTTTGATAATCCCTTTGTTTTGAAGTCGGTTGTATATTTTTTAGCCATTATTACTTTTATGGTACAGAATAGTACTAATTTGGACATGTAGGGAGGATGAATAAAAGAAGACTAACGAAGCAGATTTATAAGGCGAGTGTGCATGGTAGGGTTGGAAGGGGAAGACCTGGGCGAACGTACCAAAACCAGATTGAGGACGTTCTTAAGAAAGGCCAGGTCAAGAGTACCCTAATCCGGCGAGCGTGCATGAAGTACCTAATGAGAGTAGACGAAGCGAAAGGTGTGTGTCAGGATCGTAACAGGTGGAAATCCGTGGTCTCTGCCTACCCCTTTGGGAAACAGGTGTGATATATCTATGTACGTATGTGTGTAGACTGGTTTCGAAAGGAACCAATAATGAGATTTCTTTTTATAATTATTTATTAACTTGACTTAGAGCTATTGAAGAAAAATCTTTCACTTAATTGTAAACAATTAGCCAGTCTTATAAAACGAATAAGAAGTATTTTCTTTTAAAATAATCCTGTATTTTATGAAATAGTATACAAAATTAATTATACGCAGTTTAATCAATATGCAAAGCGACAAAGACTCGTTCAATTCCTGCATAATTTTTGTTATTGATTAATTAAAATCATCCGTCAGTAAGACTCCTTGCGCGATGTGAGTATATCGCTCTTTATAGTTTGCAGTAAATGATCAGTATCATTACGCAGTCATTAGTAAAACTATAGCTTAGTTTTACTTATGTACCGATTTAAGTCTGGTCGAAACCCCTGGTTGACTACTCCAGCCTCCCCATTTACTCCATTTTCTTCCACCACTAATTTTTCTGGCCTGCGTTTTTTCGGTCCTGTGTTAAGAAAGGGTAAATAAATAATCGATATAAAAACCTTTAAATAATACTTACAATTCATGTTAGGGCCTGGCCACAACCGACACGACGTCGTGAACGTAAAACAGCGCAGCGCCGCGTCGTGCAAATGCACGGTGCGGTGCCGCTTCGGTCCACGGCGCCGCTATGTAACCACGGTACGGCGCCATGCCGTGAAAAATTCCATTGCCTGTCGTCCTTATTTCTATACCAATAAAGGTGATGTGCAACGGAATTTTTCATGGCACGGCATGGCGCCGTACCGTGGTTATGTAGCGGCGCCGTGGACCGAAGCGGCACCGCACTGTGCATTTGCACGACGCGGCGTCGCGCCGTTTCTCGTTCATGACGTCGTGCCGTGGTGATGTGGCCAGGGCCTTACTATAAACGGGAAATACAATATCTGTTTATGAGCTTGTGAAATTTAAAATACACATATCATCTGTTTTCAAAGTCAAGTAACGTTCTAACCCCTTTAAAAATATAAAAATGTCAAATCCTTTTATATTGAAGACAAGATATGTGGTAATTTAAATATTGAATGGGATTCGTTTTTTACTCGCTAGGTTTTACCCGCGACTTCGTCTGCATAGGATTCGGCTATCATGATTCCCTTGAGAACTTTTTAATTTTCCGGGAATAGTATCCTATAAACAGGTATCCCAGGAAATAGTGCCAAGCGGAGATCCAGAGGTAGAGCTTTTTGGGGTATCAGATTCGCCCAAAAAAAGGAAAAACTTTTTTAAATCGCTATCCAAAGTATCAACCGCATTTGATCTTTTCGTACTGTACAGAATTTGAATTTAAAAAATCCCTCTAGTCCTAAACTATGAAAAAAGGAGTCAAGTGCGAGTCGAACTCACCCATGAAGGGTTCCGTGATTTATGACGTATTAAAAAAAAGTACTGACTAGATCTCGTTCAAAACAATTTTTGGTGGAAGTTTACATGGTAATGTACATCATATATTTTTTTTTGTTTTATCATTCTCTTATTTTAGAATTTACAGGGGGGGACATTTTACCACTTTGGAAGTGTCTCTCGCGCAGACTATTCAGTTTAGAAAAAAAATATGTTAAAAACCTCAATATCACTTTTGAAGACCTATCCATAGATAACCCAAATGTATGGGATTGATGAAAAAAAATTTTTTGAGTTTCAGTTCTAAGTATGGGAAACCCCAATTTTTTTATATTTTTGTGTGAAAATCTTAATGCGGTTCACAGAATACATCTACTTACCTAGTTTCAACAGCGTAGTTCTTATAGTTTCGGAAAAAAGTGGCTGTGGCATATGGACGGACAGACAGACAGACAGACGAACAGACATGACGAAACCATACGGGTTCCGTTTTTTGCCATTTGGCTACGGAACCCAAAAGAAATGAGGAACATTAGGAGTGAATATGATACCTATTGAGGTGTTCTGCCTCTGGACCTCCGCTTAATACTATTTCCTCTATAAAGGCATATAAAGTACTCACAAAAAACATTTAAACATAATTTATTAAGAAACATTGTAACAGACTCTCGCATTTATACTTAACTAGTGGACCCGCCACAGCTTCGCCCGCGGTATTTTCCATTACAATATTTATCACCTCTTTCAAAAAATCGCTCCTTAGTGCACCTCTAGGGTACTCGAGGAATGTCTCCTCCAAATTTCAAACCTCTAGGACCACCCGTTTAGGCTGTGCGTTGTCTATAAGTGAGTCATGGTACTGTTTTATATGTATTGATTGATGTTAGTAGAATAACAATCAGAGGTACTTACCTCCGCCCATAGCGAGTTTGATAATGGTAGAGAAAGGAGAGTCAATCATCACAGTGACAATGAAGCCAACTATCAACGCTATTGTAAAATTAGCTAAGAATCTGTAGAACTGAAAGAAAATAAAGCACTCCTTATTATTACTGCATAATCAAAAACTTTGAATCGCAACCTGAGTCTTTATTCTAAACTGTCTAAAGTGGATTCATCCGTAGGTAGTTGTCTTATTTGGTAAACAAGTTTCTTACCTCAAAATGTGCAATGTATGGGCAATGTATGGCTGAAACAGGTGTTTTACCCTAAATAAAGCAAACCTAGGCTAAAAATTGGCAAAGTGATGGCTAAAATATTGTCTCCAGTTCTTTTATTTGCAAGAAAACAGCTGGTTAAGCCAAAAAACGTGCATTTTGAGGTTAGAAACTTGTTTACCAAATAAGGCGAATATTGATGAATCCACTGTTAGCGATATTATTATCATTTCTTTGGTTTACCTTTCTTTGAGATAAAAAAGAGACAAAACAGAGCGTTATACAGCTTGCTTGCTTATACTAAATCGAATATAATCTCATTCAGTAACTTATCAACGGTATGTGGGTTAGTGTCTATAAGCCCAGATCTCGATTCGACTATACATATATCGATACGACTAAATCGCGACTGGACCAGATATCTATACGCCCAGTTCGACTAGATTGCGATTTGACCGAGTCTCGATGGCACTACATCTCAATAAGGCTGCATTGCCATTTGACTAGATCGGTATTGGACTATTTATCACGTTGACTGATAATAATGTCGCAATTTATTGTTTTATGGAAGTACAATTCCCTGCAGAAAAAGAATTACACAATACGAATTAACTTTTCCAAAAAGTTACAACAGATTTACATGTATCTTTTAATTAAATTTTAAATACCGATCTAGTCAAATGGCAATGCAGCCTTATTAAGATGTAGTCCAATCGAGACTCAGTCAAATCGCGATCTAGTCGAATCGAGATCTAGACTTATTAATATCTGGTCCAATCGCGATATAGTCGTATCGATATATAGTCGAATCGCGATCTGGGCGTATAGACACTAACCCCGGTACGTTACTTTGGACATAATATTTGTGAAACCGGGTTCTCACTTACATATCCCACGACGGAGAAGTAGGCCGGTGCGACTGCTGTGGCAGTCACAATAAAAATGAATGGGTAGTGAAAGATATACATGGCGAAGGAGATCCGGGCTGGCAGTTTCCACATAGGCAGCGATAAGAACCAGTTAACGGGGCCTAGAAAAAAATACACGGTTAATCGGTGGGCCTAGTTGTCTCAAGTTGGACTACAGTAGAAAGGTTGGAGTGCCGCTCCATAAAGACTCTTAGGAGACCCTGAGAGCGAACGAAAGGTCTGATTGAATGATTTATGACCCCAGAGCTCAGGATAGCAATGGCCCTATAATATACATGGCGTCTATTCGGGAACGTCTAAGTGATACTGCAGCGACCCACGAGCGAGACTCGCATCTCGCTCTTACGCATAACGCGTGGTGTGTGAAGAGTGGGATGAGAAATCTCGCTCGCGAGTCGCTACAACACCACTTAGCATCCCGAATAGAGGCGCAGGTTTGATTGCCGCCAAACACGGATTGACTTTGAGCCTGGTCCTTGCATGTGTCCTTGATATATTATCCACTAGGTGAGTACCCGACAAACGGGTTTTTATTTGATTTGGCGATGATAGTAGGGACGTTATTATTTTATTTTTTTAGTTACAATAATTCATCAGTGGATCCAATTCGAAACGGGTACTTTAAAATTCCATAAAATAAAAATAAGAAACGTCAAACTCGATTTTGTTTGGCATCGAGCGATCGAGTTACAAGTTTCTTATTTCTACTTTTATAAAAATTTAACCAATAAAAAACCGACTTTAAAACCCTTTGAAACGAATGATGATGATGGGCCTTCATAAGTAACTAAGTCACCTAGAAACGTCAGATATATATCGTTGATTTAGTGATAAATTAAATACATCGAAATCGGTGTGAAGTAAATGAACACAGTATGAGGGATGGATTACCTAATTTACTTGTCACCGACTTCAAATAGAATAGAATAGAAATGTTTTATTGATTAACCGTGTTAGAAAAGTTGCTAATTAATAGGTGTAAAGTTACAGTTCCAACGGTAACCTAGCCTATAAACCTAGATTTTAAGTTATATGTCATCTTATTATAATACTTTCAAATTGTTTTACACGTTTTATAATTAAAAGCAAAAGCAATTCCACACACACACACCGTTCCATAGATATATTTACTGACCTCCATAACCATGAGTGCATGCAAATATCATCCAACCAAGGCAAGCAGCCCATCCAGGTCTTGAGAAGGAGTTTATCACACCGTCCAAGAACGGGCTGTACCAATCTGGTTGGAGAATCGGGTATGTGGAGTAGATGATGCCCGCTGAAACCAAAAAAGCTGCAGCCCAGAACACGGCTGCCAGGATCTAAAATATAAACAAGAAAATAATTCACATACATTACAAAGGTCATATTAAAAAACCGGACAAGTGCGAGTTAAACCCGCGTAGAGAGAGTTCCGTTCCTTACATGATTATCTGAAATTTCCTGTTACTTTAAATACGCGTAAAAATTCAGTAGTGTGACTCCAGGTGATAATGATAACTAATGGAGTGATTACATACATACATAATCACATACGTACATTTATAAGGTGGATTCATCCATACTTATTCGGTAACCAAGTTTCTAACCTCAAAATGCACCTTTTTGGCTAAAACAGCTGTTTCCTTGCAAATAAAGGAACCGGAGACAATATTTTTTTAGACGTCACTTTGCCAATTTTTAGCCTACGTTTGCTTTATCTAGGATACACAGAAACAGAAACAGATGCTTCACCAAAAATTGCACATTTGGAGGTTAGAAACTTGTTTACCAAATAAGAGAAGTAAGATTAATGAATCCACCTTACATACATACACCTGTTTTGAAAATACGTAACGTTACGGATTAACGTGTAGTCTTGTAAATGATCATAAACTTTTTGTATTTTAATAAAACCTTCTTTATCTTTATTTTAGCTCTAATATAACTATTTTATTTTCTGACCTTTGGCAGATGCACCTGTTTTCCTTTACAGACATAAAGTAGGTATCCAAAAAGCATACCAACGAAGAAAGGTGTGCATCTGGTTAGCGTGTTCACATAATAGTATTGCATGTAATTAACCTGATCTTCAACAGCTGGACGCCTAAAAATAATTCAGAACAGGTTTCAACAACAAACTTAAAAAAGAATATGTAAAAAAAAAATTAACTACGTGCCATCTATGTGCGGCTACAGGAACTTCTTGCATTGATATTTAACTATGAATGACTTCAAACGTCCGTTAAACAGGCTCGCACATATTTGTGGGGTTTTTTGATAGTTCCGATAGATGGCACGATAAGTAACAAAGTATATACTTACGCAGGGATCATTGGAGCAGGCTGGAATTCGTTCAAATAATTATACACTGTCGATACTGTCAGTGAAATCATCATCGCGAGTGACAAAGCTATCCAGGCCGATCTTTTTTTACCAAGCACCCAAAATAGAATTAAGGGTGAAATTACGTGAAGTTGGATGTCGACGGCTAGGTACCAAGTGGGACCAATACACTGAAATCAGTTATATTATTGTAATAAATGTTATTATTTATTTGTCAACATAAAATTGAACTCCTGTGCTGCACTGGAAGTGAAGAAATAGCACAGATGCTTATCATACTGGCATGTCGTAAAAGTTGACTAAGGGCGGGTCCTCTCCAACGTGGTGGACTATCTGTATGGGCGATGGGCTGATCATTATTCGTTCGATCATTAATCGAACGTGGCTACAAGTAGTCTTGTGGCTCTGCCCACCCCATTAGGGATTTCGGGCGTGATGCTATGTATGTAGGGTATAAAATTGAACACAACATAATGAAATAATTCCTTAAATATATGTCATAAAATTTTTACAAATACCTAACTGCTCACAAATATGAAGATTTTTATATGAACTTAATCTAATCGTCGCGGTTATTGATCTGTTTTGATCGATTCAAATCGTTGTTTTCCAAACTGCTAAACAGAGCATGAAATTAGTACTTCATTGCTGTAATATTTTTGACACGTTATGCGCGTTGGCCAAATTCTAAAAACTTCCACGTTCTGTGTAGCGGTTTTGAACGTCACGTACAGACTATCAAATACTGATGATTTGATTTAAGTTAATATAAAAATCCTACGATTATTCAGTTTTACGTATTCATCTTAAATTCAATCGCGACAGTGAATCCCAAGTTTGTTGTTAGATTTTACGTAAGTTCATTGTAATTCTTTAATGGTTAATAAATGATAAAGAGACTACAATAGCATAATTTTTAAATAGAATTTTAGTTGCAAGAACCTTTGTCTGTAGAGAGTTTAGTTTGCTGCCGTTTCACTCGATTCATGAATCAATAACTTTTACTCTTTGATCGATTAGATGTTACATCTATCAGGACTCACCTGATTTCTTGGCGTTACATAGTTTTGCACATGCAATAAAGTAGGCCACCAAAACTGTCGGCACTTGTAGACTTTGTGGGCTATAATGTCGTTCCATAGGGGCCCATCGGACAAATGGTTAAACAGTGATGCTTGAAGCAAAACGCCGGCAGCCAAGATAGGGAACATTCTCAGGAGTCGGTGAAGGTAGTACAAGTGGATATTTCTAACTAAGCCCACTGGAAGAGTGACAAAATATTAATAAATGTATGCCTAATTTATGCAGTCAGAGAATAAAGAAAAAACCGGACAAGTGCGAGTCAAACTCGCGTGGAGAGGGTTCCGTTCCGTACATGATTATCTGTTTACTAGGTTACTTTAAATACCATTGACTTCTTATAGGTTTTCCTGTAATTTATAGGTAAAAGAATATTTTCTGTATTTTTCTCAAAATTTTAGCCTCAATAGTTTCGGAAATAAGGGGGGAATGGTCAATGTTCACCTATTTTCCTAAATAGCTACCAAACTATTTTAATTGAAATTCAAAAGAAAATATATTTAAGATCTTCACAGTTAGCCCTTTCATTTCATATGTCACAAGATATAGGTTTCATAACATTTTTTTATTATTTTCTTAATTACCCCCCAAAAGTGGACCCCATGTTTAAAATTCATATATTAACGTCACGTGTCCATGTTGCGGTCACCGACTAACATACGTAAAACAAATTTCAACACAATCGGTCCAGTAGTTTCGTAGCAAATTGGCTGTGACAGACGGCCAGACAAACAGATAGACAGACACACTACTGATACTATAAGGGTTTCGTTTTTCCTTTGAGGTACGGAACCCTAATCTTGTAGATGCAATGGTCACTGATGAAAATAAGTTACCAAATGGAATGAAATAAGTAACCAAATGGAATGATTAACCCTAAGCAATTGAGCCATGGATGTACCATCACCAATGTCCATACTGGTAAGACTGTAAAAAAAGCCTTTAAAAACCGATGAGAAAAAATTTAATGAGTGAAGGTGAGTAATATGTTACCTATATTGGCATTTCACTCTTTATGTGTGCACTGAACAGAACAGTTTTGGTTGTCTATATTGGTGTATTCAAGGATATAAGTATACACTTGCTTATAGAATATGCTTTCTTGCATGCACTTCTAACGCCAACAAATCGATTAAGAACCTTTATTAATTTCAAATGGTTAAATAAACTTATGCTTTAGGGTTCCTACACTTTTGCTCGGTATTTTACCCTAGTTTAAAACTGGATACTACACAGTTTTCGGCCGTCTATTCAACATTGTCTATGTGATATCACAAATTACTTTGCTATAAGAGGGTAGCAAAATTATTTACATAATCTGAAAAGGACATACCCAATCACTTAGCCAATATCGAAGAGAAGACCTGAATTGGATTTTTGCTCTGTCACTTACCCAACTATCAGTTAAATAGGTCTGTAAGTAAGTTAACGTAGACCACCAGTAAGCTCTACATCTGTGCACTTTATCAGCTACTAGGTGCCATTCTGGGCCGTCAGAGATGTGGTTGAACAATGATGCTTGGAGCAAAATGCAAGTAGCCAAAATTGGGAACATTCTCAAGAGTCGATGAAGATAAAATAAATGAATGCTTCTTACTAGGTGCACTGAAATGAATAATGTTGAAATGAAATGCGATTTTTGCTGTAAGCTGACTGAATGTTGTTTTATTTTAAAATTTGTGACGATTGGTGACGATTATGAAAAGAATAATTAAGTATGTATATGCATTCAGTTGACAAAATCAGACACGAAAAATAGAGTCACTCAGATACGAAATATACAAGCGTATGACACAGTTGGTGAAAGAACATTAAATAAATTTTAATGGGGCCAATTCGGAGGTATGTTCGCTAAATTAAAAATTCGCTAAACTTGTAAAAAAGAAACGTCTAATTAGATTATAACAGCTTGGTGCCATAGAAAATCGAGTTTGACGTTTCTTGTTTTAAGTTTAGGGAATTTTAAACTTAGAACCCACCGTTTCGTATTGGAACTAGTATTGTATTAAATTCTAATGCTCACTGAAATGAGGGAGATATTAGAACAACACGTTTTTTTGCTACTGACCACCACTCTAGGTAAGTCTTTTTAGAGCCATCTTTACTACAAGAATGGAAATACATTATTATGGTAATGATATTTGTTGGGTAAAGCAACCTGTTTAAGCAGTTCGAACGTCCTTAACTAGGTGGCGCTATTATTAATAAAATTAAATTGTTACCAAAACCTGATAGTGTGATATACCTATTAATTTGTACCATATGATCACACTAATGTTACTATTATTTAGATAAAGATATTTATTGGTTGCACTTACTTCTGCTCATCTTTCCAACTGAAGTATACACAATCAGTAGTCCACTTAGCATGAAAAAAGTGTCTACTGTGATTGGGGCAGACATAATCCAAATCGCAGAAAATGATCGCATCCACTGCAAAAACATGTAAGTAATAAATAATTTTTCGACAAGTAGTATTCTAGACGTGGATTTCCAGTGATAATATTAATAACCAAATATTTCTGTAAATGTATAGAAAAAAAATCGGACAAGTGCGAGTTGAACTCGCGTGGAGAGGGTTCCGGGATTGTATGAAATTTCCTATGTTACTTTAAATACCAAAGACTTCTTATAGACTTTCCTGTAATCTATAGGTAAAGAACTAATTTGTGTATTTTTTTAAATTTTAGGCCTAGTAGTTTCGGAGATAATGGTAATATATGACCAATTTACGCCTATTTCCCCAAATAACTTCAAAACCATTTATAATAAATTATTTTAAAAAATTCAAGATCCTCACAATGAGTGCTTTCATTTGATATGGTCACACGCCATAGTTTGCAAAACTTTGATTTATTAATTTTCTAATTTCCAGAAGTGGCCCATGCGGCCACTTAAAATTCATTTATTTACGTTACACGTCCGTGTTGTGAAATTTCAACTCAATCGATCTATTAGTTTCAGAGCAAATTGGCTGTGACAGATGGACAGACAGGCAGATACACGAGTGATCCTATAAGGGTTCCCTTTTTTCCTTTTGAGGTACGGAACCGTAAAAACATGTGAAGTCCCACGTTGGGCGCCAGTTATCATGGTTTGTGACAAAAAAGTAAAATTAAAACGTACCGAGAAGTATTCCAAGCGATTATAAAAGGGTACACCCAGCTGCGAGGAATAGGTATGCCCAACTATGACCCACATCATTGCGATAGCTCTGATACCGTCTAGGCATTCCAAAGCGCCTGGAGCCGAGTTGAAACTGAGCAAGCGGCGCGTGTTCGTGTACAGAGAAAAGGATTTTCCAATGGTACTAGCTCGTTTTGGATCTGAAAAATATAGTATGTCCTATGAATTCTTAGGACTCCCAAGTATCCCTATGTTTTGTCTTTATCTTTTTTGACCGGTAGATATGAGCAATACATAGCAATACAACGGGTTACAACGTCGGATATAGGCCCTGGTTGGATGTCGTACAAGAACTCGTGACTTTAATTTTCACTATTTTGAATTGTCAGCCATAACGTGAGAGTGGTATAGAGATATCGTCGCTGCGCGTGTAATACCGCGGAAGAGCAATTTGTAAACACCACGTATCTGCGTTTTTTGCGATTTTACAAGAACAAAAAAAAACTGAATATCTCACTCATTTAAGTCAGTTTTTTCTTGTTCTTGTAAAATCGCAAAAAACGCAGATGCGTGGTTTTTACGCGGCATTGCACGCGCAGCGACGATATAGGTTATCTGTCTAGGTTATCTGTCAACTTCCAAAATTACCAAGGCGATAAACTAATCCCTTCTGATTCAATCGAGCTATTACGCAGGGATATTGGTTTAAAATAATTGCAGGTGCTTGATTAGATAAATAAAGGTTAATAGAGTATTGTAATAATTGCAATATTTACTAATATTGCATTTATCACAACTGAATACAATTTTTAACACGCTTTAATTAGCTTCACTTGTAACTTACTAATAAAAAATGAAATAAAATCTTAAAAGTCAATTTTTAACATACTTTATCTACACCCATATCATAAAACCTCCATTGGTTAATCAAAAATCATAGGAAATGACCACCATTTTGACAACCAATTAGGAAAAACCAGTGCTGCGATGAAGAAATAACATGGCTTCTTTATCGTTTTTAGTAAAGAAATGAGATTAAATTTGGAACAGCTGTCAAACTCAAGTGGGTCTCTATTCTAGTATCCATAGATATTAAAACAGTTATTGATACGAAACGTCAATTCAGTATGTTTTTTTAATATAAACTGCACAATATTTGATCTCGAGTGACGTGAGAATAGAGACTTCATCCGTTTGTCTATGATTTAAAAAAAAAATGGTCTTGACGGACGGCCGCCATTATGTTGACGTATTGCTGAACGAAAGTAGAATTTTGTTGAATTGAATAGAAAAAGTTGTTTGTAATTTACATTTTAGTTGAAAATATGAATAGTAAGTAGTCTTCTCGGAGTGTGTGTGATGTGAAAATGCGCCGGATATCGGAAATATGCAGCCACGATTGCAACAAATAACTTGTTGCCAGAAAATATTGTTTCTGAACCCATCATGGAGGATTTATAATATGTGTGTAGATAAAGTTATATTTGCAACTCTGCATAATTTGGCCTTAAAATACACGTGCGATCTTATTATGAAACTCGCTAAAAGCTCGTTTCATAAAACCGCACTAGTGTTTTAAGGCCTATCATTATGCAACCGTTGCATAAACTACTATTTAATTATTGTAGCGATTTGAAATTTTGCAAGTGTATACAATTCGGATCACAATACAATAATTTCGTACCATCGAGCTGATCTGACCATGGAGCCAGGAGGTGGATAGTAGAACTATTCAACGACTACTCGTAAACTTCTCGAGTTTGGGCTCAGTTGGTTAGTTTTGACAAGTCCAATACATTACCCTGGTATTTTGAAATTTTTAGTGCGTTACTGACAAAAGCGTGTTTTTTTTAGATTTTGTGAACTATAATTATTTTAAGTATTGACCTCATTTGTTAATGCTTTGAAAATATTATCATTCCGATGATTTTGATTTTAAATAATGTAAAAGATAATATGAATAATATAAATCACAGCGTATCTTGCTATCTAGCTCAGTAAATCTGATAAAACATACTGAAAGTATTCTAACAAAGCTGGATTGACGTCATAATAATAATTCGCAGATAACATATTAGAAAGATACTAATTGATTATTGGTCTATTCTGTCGGTTTGTGTGTCTGTGTGTGACGAAAATCTCTGTCGCCGAAACTATCTGTCGGCGAATCTTTCAGTGATGAAAGGTTCTATCGACGAACTCATAAACGAAACGTTCTGTTGGCGAAAAATCCAACGGCGAAACGACTGTCGGAGAAACGTTTCAGAATATTTCCGTTTGGGTGCCCACAGTGTTCTATTATTATTAAGATCACGGTTAAATAATTATTCTGGCCATTAGAATTACTTTTTATATTTTGGCAAGGCGGAATTTTATTATTCCATTCGAATTTTATTATTATCACCCTAATATTATTTATGCGAAAATTTGAGTGATTGTGACATCGGAACGTCCGGGAACGTCCAAGCGATATTGTTGCGGCTCGCGAGCGAGACTCGCATCCCACACATATGCTTTACGCATCGTCCCGAAGAGTGGGATGAGAATATCGCTAGCGCGTCGCTACAATATCGCTTGGACGTTCCCGAATAGAGGCGCAGGTATAATTTGTATTTGTTTTTTGGTTCAACTTTCTTAGTTACATAAACTTAGATTCAGACGTAAAGCCAATAAGAAAGAAGTAAGGTGTTTTTAGTTTAGATATTGATTGTTGCAAATCGATATTTATTACCTTATTTACCGTCTTATCTTTTGATCTACAAAGTGCATTCTTGTTTATAATAAAGTGTATTTTTTTAAATGAAGATATTTAGTTTTTATCTTATCTTCACTGACTTTGGTAGTACATTTAAATTTTATTTCCCCAACAGCACAATATTCTACATTCACACCGTATTACTTTGTTTTAAAAATAGCTCTGACGTTAGGTACAGGATTTGGAGCCATTAGGATTGGCTACATAGATGACTGCTTAGACCCTTGATGTTTTATAATAATTTTATAAATGTAATAGAGTCCTATTATTTCAATATAAATAGAATATAATTTTTTATTGTATACATTTTACTTTATAATAATCAACAATATTGAAGAAAATGGTGTAAAAGATAGCAATGCTCAAGTATGTGAGTTGTAGGAATGTACTATAAAATCATTCGCTTTCAAATCTATTCTACACAATGACATTCTTTATTCATATTTTGTGTGAGCTTTCTCAAACCCTAATTATATTAAATCATCAAGTGACGTGTTTATAAATAAATACCAAAGTAAATAGATGCATAACTCACCTCCCTTAAGTATAAGAGTGTAGTGTAAATCGTAGCAAGTACAGAGTACCGTAATGAGGATAATGAAACCGAAGATACCCCTGAAAGCAAAATAAATAATTATATTGCTTATTTTTTTTATGTCAATTGACTGACAAACGATCTGACGGCCCACCTGATGGAAAGTGGTCACTGCCGCCCATGGACATCTGCAACACCAGAGGTGCTGCCAATGCGTTGCCAGTCTAGGGAGGATGGGGAATGGGGATGGGATGGGGATGAGGGAATAGGCCTCCGGATCCCGTCACTCACCGTACGAAACGCAATAGCAAGCTATTACTTTACGCCGATATTCTGTGAGAGTGTCGTACTACCCCGGTCGAGCCGGCCCATTCGAACAGTAATCATCTAGTGAGGGTTACTGTTTGGTAGTGATAATTATCCTAAAATTTAGCCATAACGACGATTTTAGAACAAAATATATTCTACATAATTGTTCATTTGTAATCATATCGAGTAAAAGATTGTTATGAAGAATGACCAAAAATAATTGTGTAAAAATTGAGAGATTAAATCTTGCTACTATTGGCAGTAGAATGGTTCTTTTGAACGAAGTTTTGAAAATATATGAAACATCGTTGTATCGTTTTTTGGATTGCAACATCATTCGTATCAAAACGTCACCCTTTGGGTTATTTGCTTATCAGTCAAATTGATTATGATTACTGAAAATGATCTGATTTAGTAGTAGATAAGGTTATTTACTTAGAAGCAAGTACGAAGTCTAACGTAGTTAATTTTCAAGGTTACGAGGTTAGCTAAGTTATACTTAACGTTGAATGTCGAGATTACGTTTCTAGAAAAAAGGCGATTATCAGCAAATTTTTCTTGCCTCTCAAATTTCTGATTTAAATTTAGAATCCGTTTCTCAGCTATGCTTGCTAGAATCGTGAATTAAAAAAAAATGCGTAATTAAGAAAACGATAATTATATATAATCAGCCATAAAATTGTATGGCTAATTTTTGTAACACAGAGGAACTTGTTCTTAACTATACTTTAATAACGTATTTTTTTTTAAATTCACCCCTAATTTTTAGTTACATTAAAATAGAATAATTTTGGACTTGTATTTGAAAAGTTGGTAGATACATAGTTTTATGTAGCCTACGTACATGTTTGTTATAGATGATCATCCTATTCGTGACCATGAGGCCTGGAAAGTCTCACGACGGCGGGAAATATTTTTAAATTACTCGCGGGATAATCCGAAAATAAATTTTTATTTCAATTTTATTATAAGGAAACTTATAGCATATTTTTAATTTTCCAGACAATTACCATACCCACTTAATTAATTTGTATTAATAGCGATAATATTTGACTAAATAGTATTGACGAAATTTTCAATTATATGTACTTACATAGCGGCGTAATCACCAGGCACGAAAGGTTTATCATTTTTCAAACGGCAGAACTCATCCGTAAACCCTATACCCACAGCGGTGGTGTTGATCAGTAGAGTGTTGATGGCTTGTTTGGTTGTGCATGCTTTGGGGATGCACACAGCTAATCTGAATGACTGGCCGGCCATGGCGCTGTCTTCGGCGACCCTGTAAAAGATTTAGTTTGCATTTAAGCAATAAATGTTCTAAAGAACCAACAAATACTGAAGAAAATTTACAGTGTTATAGTTTATCCAAAAATGTTGCAAATTATATGCCTCGTTCACATGCAGCCGAAGTAAGCAGGGAAGTGGGAATGCAAGTGGTCAGCGCGTGTATGTAAATCGATCACTTCTCCTGCTCCTGCCGCTGCTACTCGCATTGTCTGGCGTGCAGTGAATCAGGAAGCAGCATTGGAAAGCAGTGTATGCGGGAATTATTTCTGGCAGCGCGAGCAGCAGTGGCAGTGGCTGCAAGTAAATGAGATAATAAACCTCATAAGAAGGAGTAGGAGATTACAATTGAAATATTTAACGTACCTCATGAGGTCTGGATCAGTCCCCATCACATGACTATACCTTGCCGTCTCGGCCTGTACGTTTCGAATGTTTCTCATCATTTCCCTGTGCCTGGTTGTATTTGGTATGAGCTCTGGCCAGGGAAATTCGGGCCATTCTTCTGGCCATTCCGGCCATCCCTCGGGCCATTCCTCTGGCCACTCTGGAATGGTTGGCATTTCAAAATCGTCTTGCGTAAATGGAACATTGATCATACAATATTTGCCCTCGATCGCCGATGGCTCAAAGTTTTCGTTGATTGCCAAGCACTGGTGATAATTTCCAAGGTCGATAAAGTTGCCTTTTAATATACCGCGAGGTGTTCTTATTCCTGAGTCGAGAACTAATAAAAAGAAAAGATAAATATGGAGTTAGTGTTGTAATGAAAAAGTTATTTCATTAATATTTTTGTCATGGACGAATAGCAACACATTTATGGAAAAATTGCCTGAGTTTTATTTTTTACCGCAAATAACTGTTAAATTGTTTTAATTTTTATATGAGCTTTAATCTGAACCATAATTTCTGCCAAACGACCCGCATCGCATTAGATCGGAACGGATTTTACAATCTTTAAACGATATTAAATCATGTACATAGTATTTAAAGTCTATACTGCCCAGCCGCGCGTCGCAGCATACTTTCGGCTACGATCGCGTGTCGCGGAAGACACCCGCGGTCAAGCTGCTGTGCGCGGCTAGGTAAAATAGACTTTAAATACTGTGCACATGATTTAATATCGTTTAAAGGACCGTTTGGTGGAAATTATGCTTTAGGCACATAGAAACACTCATTGGCAAAATATTCGGCTTTATAAAGCCCACTTTCTTGAAACAAATATATTCATAATAACCAATGTATTCACATTTATTTGTATTAAAATCTTTTATAATATTAGTAATTGTAATATTTAGAAAAATATACTTACATTCAGCCCTCAGCATGGAGCTATTATTCACAATGTATCTTAACTGAGCCTCGCAAAGCTCTTCATCCAAAACACTCTCATACAAATCTATATCAAACGCATTTCTAGGTATTTCAAATTCCATGTAAGCATTTACCAAACTCAAACAAATTACGTTAAGAATAAAAAAGCACACTTTCGCCATTTTGTAAAACTTGTCCTATATATCTATCGCAAGAAAAAATATAATTATTAATATAATATTTTATTATTCATTGTCTTTGACTCTCCGAGAGCTTTGCCGTAAATACTACTCGAGTTGAGATTTGGAATGATTATATTTTTTGAATGTGTATTTATTGAGTATAATTATTGAAAAAGATAACACATATCTGAAACATTTTATAAGCATGAGGGCTCTGTAGGCCTACAAATAAGATTTAGTTGTCTTGTTTTTACTCAAAGCATTCGCTAGAGAGAAGTAGAAAAACTACATGTATAACGTGATACAGAAACCGAACTTTATGGCAAAAAAATGTCTCTTTGTTTTATCCCTTTCTTTCAATGCAAACTTGCAAAGTAAGATGAAGTTCTTTTTGTCTGGGGTCTAGACTGCGTTCTACTATTCCATGAGTCATGTTGAGAACTGTTTATATTTCAGTTTGTTAAGATTTCTAAGTATGGTTGTTAGCGATTTTAGCAAAACATATCTTAATTACTTCTTAATACCTTCAGTTTATATTTCATCGACTTAAAACCATTTTAAAACCATGAAGGAACCTTTTATTAAAGTAAAACTTTTTGTGTAAGTTAATTCTTTCTGCTTCCACACCGAATATATGAAACTTATGTACACAACAACTTTCTTGAAGCAAACATTGTTTGCTATATTGATTGAAGGAACCCTACGAAATATGTCTTATCATTAAATTATTGGAACGTGTTTTTTTAATACAGATAATCAAAGATAACACAGGTGTGCATGCGTTTATGAAACAAAAGTATAACGAGTTATTATCAATTAGAAAACACAGACATCATGCAAAATATGCATTTTTTTTAAAAACAATATGTTTTGATTTTAAGTCTAAATATTATATACGAATTGTAGTTACAGGAGCAGGAACAGTTCGAGCTTTGCATGCGTTTATGAAGAGCCAGGAAGTGTCCAAACAGGCTTGTCTGGCTATTCATAGAGGTGTGGTGATTCCAACACTGATGTATGGAAGAGAATGTTGGGTATTGCAGAAGAAACATG